>PVIU01000071.1:150648-512491 GCA_004026605.1 Ondatra zibethicus
GCTTCCCGAATGCGTTTCAACCTTGGGGTCCCTATCCAATCCTGAGGGTCCTGGTGTCCACAGGCTTATCTGCAGCCAATTGAGGTTCGAACCGTGTCTTTTTTCCCTATATAAGCAGCCTCCATTTGGAGCTCGTCCCTTTCGCATCCCCTTCGCCCCTTTGTCCCCTTCGCCTTCCCCTCTCACTTCTGCACTCCCTTCCTTTTGCTTTCCCTCCCTCTTTTTCCATAAAATTTTTAACCGAGAGGCTCTCAAAATAAAGCGTGATACGGGAAGAATCCTGAGTGTGGTTGTATACCTGCTGGTCGGGGGTCGACTAGACCTACCCCTCTTAGGTAATTTAGGGGTGATGTTAAGACATACAGGAAGCAAATATGCCTAATCAAATGCTTTTATAATTAATTGTGACTTTTAAAGGTTTTTATTATGCCTCACTTACATTTTATATTGCAATATAATGCAAACAAACACAACTGAGAAAATCATACAATAACACTGGCCCCTACCATATGCAATGAATTCTGAGTTTTCTATAAGAACTCTCTATTTCCTCTTGCTTCTTTTTCTCTTCTTCCTCTCTTCTGTCTTCTCCTAGGAAAAGGAGAAGATAGATAGGTAACTTCTAGCACTTGTTATCTAAAGCACTGGGGTTGTGGGTTTTTTGTTTGTTTGTTTCACAAAGGGATTAACCATAGTTTGAACAGAGCTTAGCAGCAGCCAGGGTAATGTGTTAGATAATCTCAACTGTCAACATGATAAGATGTAGAAGCACCTGGGACACCAGCCTCTGAGCAGGCTTGCAGAGGATTATTTTGATTAGATTAAACTGTGGTGGGAAGACTTGTCTGCCGTGGGTGGCACCATTCCCTGGACTAGGATTCTGGACTGAAAAAGGGGAAAGTGATCTGAGAAAAAGCATTCCTTGCCTCCTGACTGTGGATGAGATGTGACCAGACCCTTCAAAGGCTGCCCCTTGGCACTCCAGCCACGACAGACTGTCCCTCAACTGCAAACCTAAAAAACCCCTCTTGCCTTAGGTTGATATGAAATATTGGGGTATTTCATAACAACAGAAGAAGTAACTAAAACAGACAGCAAACTCAACTCTTTATAGAGACTGGGCAAAGAAATGAAGAACGCGGTGTGGGGACCGTGAGAAAACAGGGAGGCCACGGCCTTTGAAAGAGAGGATAGTTTTCTGCTGGTGAACTGCTAATTGCATAAGAGGCATCGAGCATTCATTTCTGTGCAACTCTCTCATTTTGGAAGTGTGGCAACAAATTCTTAAAAATTATGAACACACACATAAATTATGAACACATCCACTCGTCAAGCAAAGCCAAAATTCTGTCATCTGATACTGGTCTGATTAAGGGTTGAATTTCAACTTTTAGTGAAAAAAAATTTTTTTCTGTGAAAAAAATTGAGACTCTTCCCCAAATTCATAAGGCATAATCCTCCTCTTCTCTCATGACTCAGTGGGAAGAAAGGAGTCTCCTAAGCTAAAGGAAGAATATACATGAATGCCAAAAGCACCAGTGTAATTATTCAGCCACAAATAAGGCTCCACTTCCAGGTTCTAGAGCCATGCACGTGCAGATAAGCCCTCAGACAATGGCCTGAATGTTAAAGGGCCCTGCGTGACCCACTTGCTCGCATGCATGGTTCCATCCACGTATGACTCAACTAAAACCTTGCACACATGCGTGAGCCCGTCATCTGTGTATGATGTACTCACGCCAACTCCCTGCGCGCTGCACTAGGCAGCTTTTAAAAAGCTGGATGCGCCACCTTCCTCTCTCTCTCTCTCTCTCTCTGCACACCGATTCCCCAGGCCTGTACACACCCCCTCTAATAGACTCCTAAGTGGATTTGTTGCGTGCTCCATGTTTCCTTCTCGCTTGCACCAGGTAATTTCAACCAGCTTTGACAAAACTTGTACATTTCAGGGTAGGAGTGTGAGGATTAGAATTACTAAGCAAAAGGAAAGGGCATATAAGAGAAATAAGAGACAGAAACAGAGCAGCATCGGGAGGGACATTCAGTGAATACTGAATCCTGAATTCGCCTGCGTTTAGTTTCCATACACTTTTGTACCCCAATACAAAAGGAGGGAGGGAAGAAGGCAAAACACTGCTTTAACATGACATAAAGGACAACTAGGACCGTTACTTGCTTCAATACTTGAAACATCAAGCCATTATTTCCTGAGTAAAGTATTTGATGTCTTGGGCAGGAATGTGCAGTGAACACACCCTAGACCAAGCGTCCTGTAGGCAGTCACTCCCAAGGTCAAACCTCCTATTTTAAATGGAGGAGCACAGGAGTGTGCTTGAATTCTCTGACCTTTGGTCAGGTGGAGTGGATCTACCTTTATGGGTCATCTAAATGTCCAAAACACCAAGTAACCACACCCTAGGTCAGAATATCTTGTTTTGTAGCCACACCTGTTATCAACAACTTTGAAAGAGCAAAAATAAGTTCAAACTCTCTGACCTTCAGACAAGGTGGAGCAAGCTTACCTTGTGTGTGTCCCAACACGCAAACACGGATATTTCTCCTGGACTGAAGCTAGTGGCCAAGGGCAGATGGAGTTGGGTCATTCCAAGAACAGAGTCCTTAAGAAAGTGCCTCATCTCTGTCTCTTTAGAAAAGCCGGCTCTATCAGCAGGTGTCTTGATGCAGCCTCTCAGAAATGGCCCCTGGGCTTTCCTCCTCGAAGAGACTCAGGCTTCACTAAACCAGCCAGATATCCAGGAGTAGAGCTGCCAAGGTACAAAGGTCCGGCCATCACACTGACCAATCTCTAAATGAAGCACCTTAAACTCCAATGATGAAGCTCACTACTGTGCAGTTAATGGCAGGCTTTGCGTATCAGAGCTCTGGGTTTTCCTAAACCATATGAAGATCATTAATATTCAAACACTTTTATAAGTAATTTTTGAATTCTGAAATAATTTAAGTTTTGTGAGGTTTATAGAAAAATTGCAAAGAGTTCTTACATCTTTCAATCCAGTTTCTCCAGTGTGGGAATGTTACATGATCAATGTATATGTGGAAAATTTTAAGAAAGTCTCAGTACCACATAAGTCTTTAATGAGATACTTTGTTTGGATTTTTCTTCCCCAAATAGTGTTTTCTTTTGGTTTAGAATGCAGGGTAGCTTCCACATTGCATTTAGTTCAATTTTTTTTTTAAACTACATCAAACGGTTTCAGCTAGTACCTTAAGAATCAAACTAGGGCTGGGTGGTGGTGGCGCACGCCTTTAATCCCAGCACTCGGGAGGCAGAGGCAGGCGGATCTCTGTAAATTCAAGGCCAGCCTGGCCTACAAGAGCTAGTGCCAGAATAGGCTCCAAAGCCACAGAGAAACCCTATAACCGTGTCTCAAAAACCAAAAGAATCAAACTAGCAACTAAAGAAGACAAATCATATTGTAGTGGGGTTATTAAATCCTAGGGAGGCACCTGTTGGAGAATCCCTCATCAGCATGCATGGCCAGTGTGGTGCTAATACCATCTAGACTGTAAATATCACCATACATTTCGGCATCTGTTCATTTTCTAGTACAGTGAGAGGTATGAGGTAAGCGTACAGAACGTATAGGCTGAACAGCTACTGTTTGGCCAGGAACAAAATTAAGAACCAAGAAACTTGAAGAGAGGCAGAACAGCTAGGTACTCCTCGCTCAGAAACCTCTATCTGATCTATTGTCTGTCAACACCATCTTGAAATACCACTGTTTGCAATAGTTTGCTAGATCTGCTGTAACAAACTGCCACATACAGGGTGACTCAAAGAGCCAAAGTTGATTCTTTTCATAGTCCCATTTGCTGGGAGTCTGAGATCCATGTGACATTACCTTGGGCTGATATCTGTCTTCTTGGCTTAGAGATGTCTCCCTTCTTGTGTCCTTACACGGTCCTTTGTCTGTACAGGTCTCTGCCCTACTTGCTGTCATCTCTCATTAAGGAGACTAACTGGATTGTATTGAGACCCACCTAAACGAACTCTTCAAACTTAGTCACCTTTTCAAAAACCGTTAATTACATTTATTTACTTTTTTTTTTCTTTTGGAGTGAGGAGGGTGTGTGTTCCATGGCCAATGTACGAAGATAAGAGGACAATTTTGGAGACTCTGTTCTCTTTTTCTACAGTGTGAGTCCCAGCGAACCAGCTCAGGTCATCAAGCTTGGTGGCAAGCACCTGTCCCTACTGAGCCATCTTGATGGTCCTTAGTCACCTCAGTCACCACTTCAAAGAGCCTGTCTTCAAATAAAGTTATGCTTCTGCTTTAGAAATTCAACACAGGTCGCTGGGCGGTGGTGGTGCACACCTTTAAGCCCAGCACTAGGAGGCCGAGGCAGGCAGACCCTTGAGTTTGAGGCCAGCCTGGTCTACAGAGCAAGTTCCAGGACAGTCAGGGCTACACAGAGAAACCCTGTCTTAAAAAGCCAAGAAAAAGGAAAATGGAAATCCAGTGCACAAATCTGGAAGAAACAGAAGTAGGTTTTTAACAATATTGAACATGTTGGAAGCTTTGGAGTCAAAAATAAGAAGAAGAAAGAGAGGTCAGGAGAAGTTCCCTGAATCAAATTACCACTCAGCTTCACAGACCCAACCTGCTGTCTTTGGGGCTACCTGTTGACCACTCATTTGTGTGTTTAGCCCCTGTGAGAGCTAAAGTCATGTCTTAAGTTTTAATTAATGTGCTTAAAGATCTATAAGATAAAAATGCCCACATAACCAAGGACAGAGAACTTCCTGGAGGGTTGGGAACTGTTCACACAAAACAACAACCCAGGTTTTCACTTCTGTAAACAAGGTTGGTTGCCCCACCTGCACAAGGTGTCCATGATCACACATAGGTGGGAGGTGCATAGGCCGGAAGTAGATCAGGATTGGACAGAGGCAGGAAGTATGTAACCTGTGAGTTTTGCCTTTATAAGCATCTAGTTACCTGAGTTTGAGGCCATCTTCTGGGAGTCTGGGTATGGACCTGGCCAACATCCATCATCCCCACAAGAGAAGCTTGATTCAAATTTGGCTCAAAACTTGTGGTAGTGGTCTTGGTCTCACCCAGTGGGAGCAACAGTCACCTAGAGCTGTCTCTTTCTGTGGTGAAGCCTCTCCCTCAGTCACACTGGATCTCTACCAGACCTCTCGATGCCTTGATACAATCCTGAAAGCCACTCAAAGTTACCTTTTCCATGTTTTGTGCCTGGGAGGGCAGAGGGGCTACCATCCCAACAAGTTACAGAACGGAAGGGCAACCAAGAGAGCGTGTGTTGCTGTCAGGGCAAGAGGGCAGTGTATCAAGACCTTTGAAGTATACAATTCTCTGTTTCTAAGAAAACAGGGTCTGACGCACAGGTCACTCTCATTTGTGGTGTCTGTCTGTGTGTGTGCACTTCGGCACACACCGCAGATCATGATTTCATAAAGCTGTGTGCAGACATTGTCTGAAAAGCAGGGGACCAGAAGGAAAAAAGCAAGGTGAGGGATTGGCATCTGACTCAGGACCTTTGGAGCAAACACTTTGATAAAGAAAAGGCGGCAGGAGAGGGGGTGCGATTAAGGAGGAAGAGACCAAGACAGAAGGACACCCAAGCAAAGATGCTGAGGACAGGAAAGTTAGCTGCCAGGAATGAGGAGCCAGGCTTTCCCTCTGGGCTAACCAGGCTGTCCTTCCTCTGGAATTATCAGGCACCTGAAACAACAAGGTCAAGAATGTGACCTGAGGATAGAGGGATATTTGCTCAGGAAACCACACGCTGAGAGAAAGGCCCCAGCCTTAAACCGGGGCACTTACCTTCTCTGATGGCAGAATTATACAAGAATTCAAGCAAAGGTTACAGGAGGGAGGGAAATGTTTCTCAAATGTACTGATGGAGATGGGCAGGAGGGGCGGGGTGCAGGGAGGCAGGCTCCCTCCTTACTTCTTAGTGTGGAGAGCAGCGGCGGGCAGAGGAGGGGACACAAGGGGCAAACTGGGCCTCAGCTTCTCCCCGGCACAGCCAGCGCCCCGCCCACCGGGGCATCCGGATTCCAGGCCTCCAGCACAAAAGGCCCTTCCCCCACTTGTCAGCTTTCCTGTTGCCTGGATTGTGTGACCCAGCGCTTTGATCAAACCGGGCCATTATGTACAGACAACTGCTTTAAATATCAAGGTTTTGGAGTCAGTTTGGCGCTTGGTCCCCTTAGTGTGCTCTGTCAGAAGAATTATGCCTTAAACCCTTAAATTTTCTGCTTTCCTCCTTGAAGAGGCTGGGTCTCTCTGCTAGGTCTGCCCCAGCTTCAGAAAGCGCTGTTTGGAGGTGAGCATAGTGTGCAAATCCTGACCGTAATCCCCAGTTTATTGTTTCTGGTGGTTGTGGCCTCGGAACGGTTTTGCATGTTCCCACCACTAGCCACTTGGAAGGCTCTACAAAGATGTCCTTGAAAGAATGAATGGGCTCAGAGCCAGGACCCTGAGGACTTCAGTCACTCAGTCCTTGGGTCAGCCAGCCTCCCTGGCTGAGTCTGCCTTCTGTAAAAAAGCCAGAGATTTGAGCCTACTTGGAGGTAAGGGGGGAGGGTGGCACACCTGTAATCCCAGCAGGCAGGACACAGAGGCAGAAGGATCAGGTGTTTGAAGCCTGTTTGAGCTGAAGAATGAGTTCCTGGGCTCCAAGGCTAGACCTTGTCTCACTCAGTGTGTTGGGAGAGTAGGGGCATCAAGGTTAACTATGAACGAAGGACCCTATGGGGAAGACTGGAAAGCCCTCCTTACCAGGGCTTCTTGTAACAAAATTGAGCATCTGCCCCCAAGATGAGCTAGCTCTCCTAGAGGATGGGGTGTCATGCAAATTAACCTAGAAAGAGCAAGAGCACGGTGTGGCGATTTTCAGCATCTGTCTGCTTGTCTTTCTTGCCCACTAGCTCCCTTCTGTCCTCAACAGTGCTTTCTCCTTTCTTAACAAACTGCCTCTGTTTCTGTCAATGTGTGTCCCTGGCCCAACGCACTGTTCTGGCACACAAGAAACTGGAAATTACCACGGGTGCTCTCAGGACTCTGGTTCACACGCTATAACATTAGGAAGAAAGAAAACTTTAAACTTGGCAGGCTCTATATCAGCTTTTGAAATCCTGTCATTCCCTCGCTCTTCTGAATTCCCTAGAAAGAATGTGCTTGACCCAGCCATGACACTAGTATGAGGTATTTCATCAGCTTCAAGAAATAGCTAAGCCCGCAGAGGGAAAGGAAGTAGTCCTTGACAAACCTTCCTGGGTGGCAGCTTCGCTACTTGTAACTCAGCAATGTAAGGAGGACTTAAGGGCCAGGTTGAAGTATTGTCCTGAACATATTTAGAAAGCATAATGGCAATTTCTATTCTGGAAAGACCTATTTCTCTTGTCTTTTGACCCTCAGTCATCTCTTCTGTTGGAGGTAACAAGTAAAGCAAAAGAAAAACAGCCGGGACACTGCTCAGAACTGCTGTAGAATCCATTTAGTTCCTAGAGCTCCACTCTTGGATCTCTGCCTGAAGGTGACTTTGCTCAGTAAGCACTGATCTAGGGACACTGGGAAACATGCTGAGGTGTCCAGTCTTTGTCACTAATTGGTCAGACCTCTCCATATCTCCTAGTAACTGAACTCAGCATGTTTGCGCCGTATTAGGCTGCGTCTCCTATATTAGGGAGACGTTTCTAGACATCGGAGGTTTGTGGAATTCTTTTCTTGAGCTTTATTTTTTCATATTAATAGAATGTTGTGAGACTGCCCAGCGTGTTAGTTGCCGCTATAGCACCAATCTGCCCAGAGCGTCTGTTGTCATAAATTGGAAGGAGCTGGAGTGATGCTCCGGGGCTTCTGAGGAGAGCCTTTGCCTCTGGCTACATCCCAGCATGGCTCAGTGGACCTTCAGATTTCATCCAGAATCGTCTTACGTCCGTCCATTTCTTAGGAGCCCTAGCTTTAAAGACTAGTGTCTAGTTCTCTGACCAAGTCAAGGTTTACCCATTTCCTGAGTCTATCTTAATGTATCAGACTTTTCCTATTGCCCTACAGAGATGCTAAATTCAAACAATTAAAATGTATTCATTTTTTTCTTCCAAGTATCAGCATCCAAGGGACTGGAGAGACGGCTCAGTGGTTAAGAGCACTGGCTGTTCTTCCGGAGGATCTGGGTTCAACTCCCAGCAAACACATGGCAGCTCACAGCTGTCTGAACTCCAGTTCCAGGGGATCCCACGCCCTCACAGACATTCCTAAAGGCAAAATACCAATCAATGCACATAAAATAAAAATAAATAAATAAATCGTTTGAGGGAAGAAAAGATTACGTAAAAGAAATCAGCACCCTTGATAGTATTTACTATAGCACTGGTGTCTCCTGCGTCTCCTGCAAAGTTCATATTGGAGACTAAGACCCACTGGAAGGGTATTAGGAGGTGGAGCTTGTAGGAAGTAATTAGACCTTGAGGGCTTCCTCTTTGTACACAGGATTGGTGCATTATAAAAAAAGGACTCAGGGTATGCCCTAGGTCCTCTTACCTTTCTGCCTCTTCTGCCACATGAGGATGCAGTGTTCCCCACTCTGAGGATGCCACTGAGGAGCCATCTTAGAAAGAGAGACCTGCCTGACCAGGTACTGAACCCTCTAATGTAGCAGTTCTCAACCTGTGGGTCACGACCCCTTTGGATTAAACAACCGTTTCACAGGGGTCAGATATCCTGAATATCAGATATTTACATTACAACTCATAACAGTATCAAATTACAGTTACGAAGTAGCAGTGAAATTATTTTATGGTTGGGGGACACTACAACATTAGGAAGGCTGAGAACATCTAGTGACTTGGTCTCAGACTTCCATCCTCAAGTGAATGTCTATTACTTATTAATTATTCAGTCTGAGGCATTTTGCTATAGCTTTCTCCATGTCCTTTTGACTTACCCTTGTGGTGATCCTAACTTTCAGATGTCACTTTTCTGCCCAGATACCCTACAAATAACTTCCTGGTGACTTCAATCACTCATCAAATGCCTGCCGAAGCCCCTGAATGTCCTCCTCGAAGTCCTCAGGAACATACTGAATGGTCTCAGTGGAATAGGAAACCAAAACCACAGCTATTTTCTTCCTCTCCCTCACCTCATCATTCGTCCCCACAGCGCTCTTCCCGAACATGATCTTCACCTACTGCCTTAGCGAGGGTTTCTATTGCTGCAACAAAACACCATGACCGGAAAGCAAGCTGGGGAGGAAAGGGTTTATGTGACTTACATGTCAGCATTGCTGTTCACCACCAAAAGAAAGTCAGGACTGGAACTCAAGAAGGGCAGGAGCCTGGAGACAGGAACTGATGCAGAGGCCATGAAGGGGTGCTGCTTACTGGCTTGCTCATCATGCCTTGCTCAGCCTGCTTTCTCCTAGAACCCAGGACTACCAGCCCAGAGATGTCGTCATTCACAATGGGCTGGACCCTCTCCCATCAATCACTAATTGAGAAAATGCCTTACAGCTGGATCTCATGGAGGCATTTCCTTAGCTGAGACTCCTTCCTCACTGAGGATACTAGCTTGTGTCAAATTGATGCACAAAACCAGCTAGACGAACAATTGTAATCAGCTTGCTTTGACAATTCTTAGAGCACTCCACTGCCTCTGGGGCCCCAGCCTGGAAGCCCTTTATTTTTCCTTCATGTAACATTAACCGTTTCTTCTTTGACAACTATTCCCTTCATTCAGCTCCTTTAACTTTGCTCTTTCTTTTGTTTCCTTCATAACTGGCTTCATACTTGCAAAATTGGATTGCTCAGCTGGGCAAAGGGACATACATACACCTTTAATTCTAGCACTCAGGAAGCAGAGGCAGGCATGTAGAACACTAAGTTGGACAGCATCCTAGTCTACATAGTGTGTTCCAGGCCAGCCAGTGCTAAATAGTGAGACAATTGTGTGTGTGTGTGTGTGTGTGTGTGTGTATTTGTGTATTATTGTTTTCTATAGCTTCTGTCTTATTACCCCAGCTGTACTGTGAATATAGTGAGAGAGAGGTGTAGTATTTGGGTGTCTGTTTATGAACCATTAGTTAATGGAATAAATGGCAAGACAGAAGAAAATATTTACTAAGTGCCTATGGTATACCAAAGACCTTTATGTGTTTGCTAAGTGCCTATGGTATACCAAAGACCTTTATGTGTTTGCTTGTTTCCAATGTTGTATTTAATGCTCTAAATCAGTAAGGGCCAAGCTATATCCCATGGTCCAAATCAGGCTTGTTTTCATGAATAAAGCATTTGAAACATTTCACATCTGTTCATTTGCTTATTATTTATGGCTAGTTTTCTGCTACAGTAGTAGTGAAAGACCCAGATAAATCCAGACCTCTCTAGCAGGAAGAGAAGAGCCAAAAAATCTAGGTTAGCCGGGTCAGTGACTCTGTTTCAGGAACTAGCTAAAGATAAAGTTAGATTATAATCTTGAGAATAAACAGGGAGTTATCCCCTTGTGATTACTCTGTTTCAGGAACTAGCTGAAGATAAAGTTAGGTTATAATCTTGAGAATAATCTTAATAAACAGGGAGTTATCCCCTTGTGATTATCACTGGTATTTTCAGAATTTTCCAATGATGCCCTCCCCATCCTCTTTGGATTACTGGATTGTGGTTTCTTCCCTTAAAAACCCCTTCTCCCAGCTACTTGGGGTCAAACTCCTCCCCTGCGCGGGATATGAGGCTCGGCCCCAGCGCTGGTACCTGCCCTGTCAATAAACCTTGTGTGATTGCAGCAAGGATGGTCTCTCGTGAGTTCCTGGGGGGTCGTGGTATCCCGAGACTTGAGTAAGAGTCTCCCTGATCCGGAGGTCTTTCAGTAGAATTGAATAATTGTGACAGAGGCTGTATGACCAGCAAGTTGCCTGATCCTACAGATGTACAGTTTCACGACTGTGATCCACAAAGCAGAAATCAAAGCAGCATTTTAGTGCAATGAAATAAGACAGGGAGGCACTCATAACAATCCCTGCACACATGGGGTCATCAGCAAATATAGGTTGCCATCATTACTGCTGCAGTCTTTGTATTTGGGCCTAGAAATGCTAATTTATTTTGAAGAATTGTAAAATCACAGAAAGTAGGAAAAGTAATGAGAACCAGTGGGGAGGGACATGGGAGGAAAGGGGGAGATGAAATAAAGAGGTCCCTCCTCTGCTTCCTTTTTGCACAAACTTTCCAAAAAGCATTTTCAAACCACTCTCAGATTTGGGAATGTTGCTCAGTGTGGAGGCCCACAAATGTGAGCCTGTTCCGTCTTGACTAAAGGTTAGAGAGTTTGAGCTTATTTTTACTCTTCCAAAGTTGTCGACAACAGGTGTGGCTACAAACAAGAAACCCTGACCTAGGGTGTGGTTACTTGGTGTTTTGGACATTAAAATGGCCTATAGAGGTGGATCTGCTCCTCCCTGACCAAAGGTCAGAGAATTCAAGCCTATTCCTGCTCCTTCATTTTAAAATAGGAGGTTTGATATAGGGAGTGGCTGCCTACAGGATACTTGATCTAGGGTGTGTTCACTGCAAATCCGGCTCAAAACATCAGAATGTTTTACTCAGGAAATAGTGACTTGATGTCTCTAGTGTTGAAACTAGTAATTGTTCTGGTTGTCCTTTGTGTCATGTTAAAGCAGTCATTTGTCTTCTCCCCTCCTCCCCCTTTTGTATTGGGGTATATAAGCGTATGAAAAATAAACGCGGGTGGATTCGGTATTCACTGAGTTGCCCTCCCCGTACCATCCTATGTCTGTATTTCTTTTGTATCTCTGTCTATTCTGCCTAACTTTTCTGATCCACATGCCCCTATTCTGGAAAGTACAAACCCATTGTGACTGGACCGCAACAAATGTCACCCCAAAATGTGGCTTCTGACAGCTCAGTTGACAGAATGCTTGCCTAGCATGTACAGAATCCTGGGTTTGATTCTCACCACCACATAAAACTCTGTATGGTAATACACACCTGTAATCCCAGCACTGGAGAAGTAGAGGCAAGATCAAGAAATTCAAGGTCATCCTTACCTATATAACAGGTTTGAGCTATGCTGGGCTAATGAAAGCTATATATTCTGCTGCATAGGTGAAAAAGACAGGAAAGGAAGTATTGGGAGCTGTGGACCCCCAGATCCTGAATTTCTTGTAAAGAACTTGTTTTCCCCTGATCTGAGTGCCTACAGCTGTTCTGAGCATGAGACCCTCAGGAGTTCCTGATGGCAGGGGAATGGTTTCTGGTGCGGTTCGCTGGGGCGTGGCTATCCCTATATAAGCTGCCCCTGGACACAATAAAGGGGGCATTCTTGGGGCATTCTGGCATCAAGGATGACCCGTGTCTCTGTCTCTCTGTCTTTGTGTTTTCAATCTCCAGCCCCTTTACTGGTTCACGAACTGTATGATGGTGCATAGAGTGCAGACAGGCATGGTGCGCCGCAAGGAAAGACACTGACCCACAAATAGGTTGAGAAAATAGTACGTAAATATTAGTACAGAGAGGAAAATAAAGTTGTTTACAAAGCAGTATGCTTAAACCACATTCATTATTGCATGCAATAGCCAGCAATATGCACATTGGCCGCTCATTGAGATTCGTATCATTACCCTAAAGTAATTAAACCAATGTGGATATCCTGTCTCCCTCAAATCACTTCTACCCGGAATAGCGATTACAGCTATAATCATGCTCCATTTGAAGTCTTGACTTCATGAATATGATTGAGAGCTTGTGAAATGAGGTGAGATTGGCTAGACTTTTGGGGGAGTGGAGTGACGGGCACACGAACTGATGGCAGCCATCAATCACAGGCTTCCTGCCGCCCCCCCCCCCCCCCCCCCCCCCCCCCCCCCCCCCCCCCCCCCCCCCCCCCCCCCCCCCCCCCGTCTTTCTGCTGACTTCCAGGAATCCATACGGGGCGGGGCGAGTCTCTTGTGGGGCTCTCAGCTGTTCTGAAAAGCTGCATTGAGTTGTGATTCCCATTGATTTCCCACTCCTTTTACTCTTCAAGCTCAGTTATAGACATCCACACTTGAGCTGAAATGTTCAAAAGACAAGAAGACAGGGAGGTGAGGATCACATCTCATACACAGCTTTCTTTTCCCTGCAGGTTTTATTTCCCTCCAAAATACAAAATTATTTTTTCTGTGTGCACTTTACTCCTTACTCATTTTTTTAAATCCTCTATGGAATGGTTATAATATAAAGCAGAAGTTCTTGTTTACCTGGTTTTAAGATATCTGGTCCTTGAATTTGGAAAGCCTGCATAGCCTCTAATATGGATCTTGATTTCCTAAGAGCAGGCTGCCAGGAAAGGAGATCTGCCAATATGGATGTGAATTTGCACAGTAGGCCATGTGAGTTCCAGAGGGATGCAAAGACAGTGGCACCTCCCTGCACACACTCCCTTCTTGGGGCATTGTTCACTGGTTCCTTAGTAAGTCCCCGTGTTTGTATCCAGAACCCACCGCCCATCCCCCCTCCCCCCACCTGCTTCTCTAAGCTTTCCAGGCTTACCCAATATTGGTGCTCCAACCAAAGCAGCTAGGAATAGGTGAGACAAAAGACAGACATGTGACCTTTGAGGTTTCCCTAGCCTTTTTAGCACAGATGGTCCTTATTGGATGTTGACCAACACAGCCACAGTCTCTCATGGGATCATATTAGGAAGAAAAGCAAAGATTTAAAGTCTTGTATGGTTTTCTTTTGAAGTCTACTTCATGATGCTCCCCTGAGCCCAGAGTACTTTGCTTAGTGCTTTGTGTGAGTGTTGGGTGAGCAGTTGTGCAATTTATAGACCAAGAATATGAAGCAGTTTCTACAAAAGTGTTCAACATGAGTCTGGTCAACCTTCATAACCAATGAATAAAGACATATGTATAGAATTTGAATGAACTTCAGGCCTTTAACTTTTGATCAATTTAGCTGCTCCCTTAGGAAATATTGTCATGCTGACAGGAAATTTGAAGAGTTCATCAGACAGTAGTGAGGGGTCAAACGGTGTAGTGGGTGCCTGGTACCTGGAGAGTCAGATGGTATTATAGGCTGAATTGTGCCCCTGCAAAATGTGTGAGTTAAAACTTGAACCACCTGTATTTGGAACTTAAGCCTTTAATGAAATGGTAAGTTTAAAAGACAAGCATTAGAATGGGTCCCAATCCAACAGGACCTGTGTACCTAAGCAGAAAGGTGGGCACACAAAGACACACGGGGATAGACACACAGGGATGGACACCTACGGAGGAAAGACCTAAAAGCCAAAGAGAAAGGCCCAGAAGAAATGCTAGTCTCAGACTTCTAGCATTCAGAACTATGTTGTTGTGTAGGCTGCCCCTTCCACATTATGTGTTATGGAAGCCAGGCACACTATGTTCCAGGGAGTGGATAGATGAACTCCATTTCCAAGGGGTTGATTGTGTCCACAATCCAACTGTAATGTGCTTGTGTCTTTTCCAAGCATGCTAGTGCCTGATGTAGGGGAGAATGAAGCGCATCTGGGTGTCTGTTCTGTGAGACAAACCCTCCAGAAGCCACAGAAGCAAGCCAAGCAATGGACTTGCTTTCTGAAGATGAATTAAGTGAGCCTTAGCAGGTAAGCACCATGTCTCAGTTTCTCAAAGAATGGTTGGTGATTCTGTCACCAGAGTGGACTCCTAGAAGTCTCCCAAGAGGGGAGATTCTGTGTAAAAGTCAGACTCCAGATGGCTGGTGCATCTGCCAATCAATATCAACAAGGTGAATGCACATAGGCCCAGTCAAATCACCCATGACATCAACTATCACACGGTGCTGGGCTCACAGGAAGTGGTCAGAAAATGCTACTTTTAGTTATTCTCATAAAAATGGAAAGGGAGACAGGCAGTGGTGGCACATTCTTTTAATCCCTTTAAACTCAGGAGGCAGAGGCAGGCAGATCTCTGTGAGTTCGAGACCAGCCTGGTCTACAAAGTATGTCCCAAGGCAGCAAAGGCTGTTACACAGAAAAACCCTGTCTCAAAAACAAAACAAAACAAACAACAACAACAAAAATGAAAAGGGACTATCTTTCCTCCAGTAGACTCAGTGTAGCTAGACGTAATTGGCATACCCAGGGTTAAAGAGAGTGAAATGGGCATGGTCTAAAGAGAAACAGACAGAACTAACCACACTGTTATTAAACCAAACCATTATTTGAAAGCCCTTCTTTCAGAAAGTGAAAAAGGAGCAAGGGCTAGATAAAGAATAGTTGTTTTCTACCCTATCTGGGAAAGAGATTATCAATGTCATAATTACCAGATAGGTTTGAGAAAGAATGTAACTGGCTTGTCTATTGTAAATGGGTCCTTTCTTTCTGAGATGATGAAGATGTGGTCAAATCTTTACCTCAATCACTGCCCCGAGGGGATGCTCTATGCAAAACCTCTCATTCACAATACTCAACTACTCCATCGCAATGACAGGCTTTTAGGATTCCAGGGTTGAAGCAAAAGTGAGCTATCTACCCCAGGAGCTGCTGAAGGAGCCACACCAGAAGGTCAAAGATGAGGCTAGGGAGAAGAACCCTGAGCATACAACTCCCCTAAATATCTCTCTTCTAGCTAAGATTCCATTCATTTACAGAGTTGCTAGCAAATAGTATTATAAATTACTTCTGATTGTTTTATTTTTTTAATTGATATTTATACTCACTTGTGAGATGTAATATTAGAAACTGTTACATGTGTGCAACATATGAAGATGAAATCAAAGTAATCTCTCTTTCTGTCCCTGCAAGTTTTATTTCCGTGTGTTGAGAATTTTTCTGGTTGTTTTGAAATCTATAACTAAATGTTGCAGATCATTGATAGTGCACTGTACTGTGGACATTAGTTCTCCCATCTGGTTGTATTTTTCTACCGTGGTAGTTTGAATGGGAAACATTCCTCATAGCCTTGGGCATTTGAATACTTGGTCCCCAGTTGAGACTGTTTTGAGGAGTTTAGGAGGTACAGTCTTGCTAGAGGAAGTATGTCACCACCACTGAGGGTGTTTGTCTTAGTTAGGGCTACTATTGCTGTGATGAAACACCATGACCAAAGCAACTTGGGGAGGAAAGGGTTTATTTGGCTTTTACTTCTACATCAAAGTTCTCATCAAAGGAAGTCAGGACAGGTTCTCAAACAGGGCAGGAATCTAAGGCAGGAGCTGATGCAGAGGCAATGGGGGGGTGCTGCTTACTGGCTTGCTTCCAACATCTTGCTCAGTCTTCTTTCTTTTCTTTTCCTTCCTTCCTTCCTTTCTCTCTTTCTTTCTTTTTTGTTTTTTTTTTTTTTTTTTTTTTTTTTGGGAGAGGGTTTCTCTATAGTTTTGGAGTTTGTCCTGGAACTCACTATGTAGAACAGGTTGACCTTGAACTCACAGAGATCTACTGTCTCTGTCTCCCAAGTGTTGGGATTAAAGGCATCCTGCTTTTTCATAGAACTCAAGATCACCAGCCCAGGGATGGCACCACCCACAATGGGCTGGCCTCCCCCGTCAATCACTAATTAAGAAAATAACTTATGGGCTTGTCTACAGCCCATGTTATGGAGGCATTTTCTTCACTGAGATTCCCACCCCTCAGGTGACTTTAGCTTGTGTCAAGTGGACATAAAACTATCCAGCACAGTGGGCTTTGAGGACTATAACTTCACCCCTTCTGCTTCATGCTTACATTTGAAGATACAAGTTCTTAGCTTCCTGGTCCTGCTGCTAAGCCTGCTACCATGCCCACCCCTTGCTGCCATGCCTTCCCACCCATGATAAACTCTTAGCCCTCTGAAACCAGAAGCCAAAATAAACTTTGCCTTCCTTAAATTGCCTTGGGCATGGCATTAAATCACAGCAGCAGAAAATTGGGTGCCCTTTCTCCAGCCTCCCTCTGCTTCTGCCCTCTTGTCCCACTTTTTTCTCCAGTACTTTCCTTCTGTATTTTGCCTCTATGGAATCAACTGTTCTCACTGATATAAATGAGTACCCAGCTTACTTTAGTGAACAAACAATAAACATCCAACATCACGGCTGAGGCTGCTATGTCCCTGTTGGGGTTTATTTGGTTGTAGTAGATGATTGCTGAGTGATCGGCTGCCCTGATTGTGAAACTAATTCAGTTACACTGTTAGGGAGCATCAATGATCAGAAAATTCTTGATCATGTTGAAGCCAGGGATGCTCCTGGAAGTCCCAAACTGCTGCCTCTGTTTTTACCTGAGGAGAAGAAACATGATGGAAGAAGGAAATGAGGGAGAAAGAGAGCAAGTTATTCCAAGCAGTGGCTCCAAAACTGAGCAACTCAACCTTTCCTAAACTGCATTACATTTAAGAAGGAATAATTGTGGTGGCACAGGCCTATAATCTCAGCACATGGGAAGCTGAAGTAGGAGGGTTGTGAGTTAGAGGCCAGCCTGGGCTGCAAATCTAGCCTCTGTTTATAAAACCAGAACAAGGAAAGGGAAGAAAGAGTAGGAGGAAGGGGAGGAGGAGGAGAAGGGGGAAGTATAATTGACATATAACAAACTTCGCATGTTTAACGAGTAGAATGATGTGGGTTTTGATGTTCACACACCCGTGGAACACTGCCGATTGCAATCAAGACATGGAGCATAAGCATTCTCACAAGTTTCCTTTTCCAGTAGCATCGTCATTCCTCCCACCTCCCTCTGACGTCCCTTTGCAGACAGCCCACTGACCCGCTCTCCCTCTACTGATACTGTGAATTTTTGCAAAACAAAACGGATAGAATCACAACAATCCTCGTTTTTTGTCTGTTATGCCCTCTGATTGATGAACTCAGCACAGTTATTCTGAAATTCATATAAGCTATTAGTAATGCATTTCTTTTTTTTTTTGACTGGAGGTGTGTTGTTGTGCGGGCCTACACAATGTGTTTATCCACTTAACTTTAGGATTTTACTTGATATTTAGCTACTGAACACAAAGCTGCTGTGAAGGCTTGTTCCACAATTTGTATGGGCATGTGTGTGCATTCTTAGATATATAGTAATAGAATGGTCAAACCATAGGTTGTTTTCTTTTTAAGAAACTCACAAGCTAATTTCTATTTCCCTAGCAACCAATTATGTTTAGCATATTTATTATTATTTTGATGACATTGCTATTTAAATTTTTTTAATAAAAATAAATAATCTTTAAAAACTTCATAACTGAATTTAAGAATCTGTTTAAATCTTAAACCCAACCTTAACTGAGTTGACATTCATGGTTTTGAGGTTTTAATAGTTCTTCATGTATTTTGCATGTTAGCCACTTCTCAGATATGAGATTATCAAATATTTTCTCCAGGTTCATGACTTGTCTTCTTATTTTCTCAACCGTGCCTTCCACCTGACAGAAATTCTGAAATTTGTTAGTAGCACTCAATGGGTATTCTTTCTTTCATGGACTGCACTTTTTGTGTGGGAGCTGGAGGATCTCTGTCTGACTCACCTCACGAAGGTTTTTCCTAATGTGTTCTTCTAGAAGTTTCAGTGTGTTTTCATGTGGGTCTGTGGTGAAATCTGAGTTAACAGATGCATCCAGGGTAAGATCTAGTGCAAGGGGATTTTATAGCATTTGCTTGTGGATATGGAAGATGTTTAGCACACTCCTTGGAAAGACTCTCATCTCAAATCTTGCTCCCTCTCAACTCTGAGATACTTTCCTCAATTGTGGAGGCACACAGATGTCAGCCTGTTCCACCTTACCTTAAAGGTCAGAGAGTTTGAGCTTATTTTTTACTCTTTCCAAGTTATTGATAACAGGTGTGGCTACAAACAAGAAACCCTGCCCTACGGTGTGATTACTTGGTGTTTTGGACATCAAGATGGTCCATAGAGGTGGATCCTCTCCATTCAAGCCTATTCCTGCTCCTTCATTTTAAAATAGGAGGTTTGACATAGGGAGTGGCTGCCTACAGGATACTTGGTCTAGGGTGTGTTCACTGCATATCCTGCCCAAAACATCAGAATGTTTTACTCAGGAAATAGTGACTTGATGTCTCAAGTATTGAAGCAAGTAACTGTTCTGGTTGTCCTTTGCCTCTTTTGTCTTCTTTCCCCCCTTTCTGTATTGGGGTATAAAAGCATATGAAAAAATAAACACGGGCAGATTCAGTATTCAGTATTCACTGAGTTGTCCTCCCCGTACTATCCTACGCCTCTGTATTTCTTTCCTATCTCTGTTCCTCTACCTAACAGTTCTAATCCACACGCTCCTACCCTGGAAAGTAGGAACCCCTTGTGACTGGACCATGACAGCTATCACCCCAACCTGTGGCTTAGAACACTCAATTTTGGGTGAGTCCCCCCACCACCACCATGTATGCACTCATCAGGGCCACCTGTCTGTACCCAGAGTTTTCTAGAACATTCTCTGGTTTACTGTTCTGTCTCTATGGCCCATCACCTTCACTATTTTGGCTTCCTTAGACTGTGTAGTCAAGACTTAGCTGTTATTGTGATAAACTACTATGCCCAGAGGCAACTTAAGGAAAAAACGTTTATTTGGTTCATGGCTACAGAGGGCTACTTGTCTATAATTGTCAAGAAGGCATGGGGACAGGAACTGGGAACTCATATGCAGACAGGAAACAAGAAGGAGGGACTAAGAGGGAGGGGAGGAGAGAGAACAGGAAGTAGGATGAGGCTGTGTACTCTCAAAGCCCACCCCCAGGGGCATGCTTCCTCCAGCAAGAAGTTCCACAGACTCCCTTAACAGGGTTACCAACAGAGACCAAGAGCTCAAATCCATGAGCCTAAGGGTAAGAGTTCTCATTCAAACCACCAGTGACTCCCAGGTCTGATGTCCTGACTTGCCAAAACTACCATTGTCCTCTTCCTGGGCCCCCATCTCCTCAGGCAGACACAGGCTCCTTTCCATTGTCTCTCAGCCATCAGGGATCTTTAGTTTTCTGACTCAGCAACCACTTAGCAAGGTCCAATCCTGAGAGGGAACAGGGTCCCTATTGTTCTGCGCCTGATGTTGAATAGCCTGAATACTGTTGCTCCATGTGATAAATTTTATTACTCCCTGTTATCCCATCTTGTCTAGACATAGGAATATTCTTTATTCTTTTTCTGGGTGTGGGGTGAGGGGGGGCTTTGCTGGGAATCAAACTTAGGGTTCTCACATGTTCATCCAGTACTCTGCCATTGGCTGCATCTCCAGCTCTGCTTCTGTTCTTTTTTGTTTTTAAACTCTCTCTCTCTCTCTCTCTCTCTCTCTCATCCCTCTCTCTCTCTCATCCCTCTCTCTCTCCATCCCCCCTCTCTCTCTCCATCTCTCTCTCTCTCTCTCTCTCTCTCTCTCTCTCTCTCTCTCTCTATTTGGTAGTACCCGGGATTGCACCCTAATGCATGGCAGATGCTCTACCATCAAGCTATGTCCCCAGCACTCCCTATTATTCTTTGGTTTCTTGAGACAGGGTTTTTTGGTATAGCTCTGGCTGTCCTGGAACTTGCTTTGTAGACCAGGCTGGCCTCAGACTCACAGAGATCCTCCTGCCTCTGCCTCCTTAGTGCTGGGATTAAAGGTGTGCGCTGCCACCACCACCCAGTGTCCTCCTACTATCTTTGTTTAATATCACCTTTTGAAAAGTTTGTCCTAAACATCTATAATAATGCTCTCACAGATCTGAGACATTGCTGACCCTGTCTTTATCTTACTGTACGAAAGAGAAAACAGCACAGGGATAACAGCTTTGGCTGTCCATTAGCGCACCACCCCAAATCACCATACACCTCTGTGGAACACATACCACCACCTGGGCAAAACTAGCTAGAAGTGCTCAACTGTTACTTCCCTCCCCTGAGTAACCCCCATGAGCACAGAGGATTCTGGGAAGTGCGCGCTTCGCTCTGTGTGCTTCCCGTGCCTTTCAGGCTTTAGTGAGAAGAACTGCTGTGTACCAGATTCTCACAAATGTCTATACAAATCCTAACCTTCGGCATGCTCCAGAGCTTCCTAAGCTCGCTCACGCTTGTGGCAGCATCCTCCAGTGACCGGGTCAAGCCAGAAACCAGCCCACATGGATGCCCAGCCTAGCGGGACAGGCCAAGCCTTCCCCGCCCACACCCCCACCTGCCGTGCTCAGCTCCCAAGATCCCTCTGCTCTGCTGGGGGCCTGCTGATGGGAGTTGTCGGCTAGGCTCGCCCGTGGTTCAAATGGCTGGTGCAGACAGCTAGTCAAAGCTGAGGGTGTGAGGAATTTTATCAGAATTTTAAAATTCTTTGGTGGAGCTAAAGCAGTCGACAGTGTGTGGGGTATCTGAGGAAGACAAACCACCACAGACTCCATTTTCCTTTCTGACACATTTTTATTTTGTATCCTATGTTGATGTTATAGAAAAAAAGGTACAGACAGAAAAGAACGGAAGTTAACGGGCACAAGCCCCTGGCAAGGAGCATCAGTAGCCACTAATAGCAACATGTCTGGGGCTTTTCTTACTGGTCCCCACAAAGGTACGATAGCCTTCCAAAAGAATCCCAATGCCTTCCACTCAGTTACCCAGGAAAGGGCTAGTGGCTCCCCCTTTGTTAATCATTGACTGATTTACTGTGACACCCGAACACACAGGGACAAATGGCCGGGACAGTGTCAACTAAAACAATTTTTTAAAAAGGGGGGTTTCCTTGGAAAACTACACCCAGAGTGTAGTTCCCTAAGAGCACTTAAACTAGGCGTGGTGATCCACACCTGTAACCCAGCACGGATGCCTCCTCTTGTTGCTTACTAGAAAGAAGGACCTTGGCTTTGTGCAGACCCACAGAAAGTATAAAGTGTGAAGGTGAGCGCCCCTCAGCTTCTAATAAAATTCAAACAGTGACATTTGGAAGAAGGAACACTCTCCTCTGTATGGTAACCACAATCAACCCCACTAACACTGAGGGGAAAAAGATAAAACTCCAAGTTTTAGCTGAACGTAAGTCAATTAGAGAGCATTGCTTTTTCATAAAAAGGGTGCCATAGTCACTGATTTAACTGAGTTTACAGGAGAGATCAAGGCTAACTCTACCTCATGCTACATTCTGCACTATGAAATTATAGCTGATGGTTAGTGTAATAGCGAGATGCCAAGCCCAGGATCATCTGACGGGGTGGGCTCCAGGACAAACCTAAGAGCCTGCTGAATTTGCCTAGGCAAACATTCTAGTGGAATCATTTTCAGAAGAGAACAGAGGTTTCAAATCTGAAACCACACTGTTGGGTGGGAAAATCCCCGTTTTCTCAAGTGAGAAGGGCTCTATAGAAAGATGATGGAATTTCAAAAATCAATGGCAAAGCAGGGCTGGAGAAAGCTGAATTAGCATCTGGTCTATGGGATTGCTATTGCTCCTACGTCCCCACACCCTACCTCACTCCACCCCTCCCCACCCCTCCCCCGCCAACGACCGCCAAGTAATTCTCAGCAACCTCCTTCTAGAACTGGCTTTGAAGTTACCTGCACACCTGTGTAGATTATAAAACAAGGAGGCTGAGCTTCCACACCCGAACTAAATTCACAACGCCCCTCGACAGTTAAGACACGCCCTCCAGCGTCTTGATCTAATCTCCTGAAGTGGTTAACCCTTGCCCGGTTTAGCTGCCGCTCCCAGTTAGGGAGAGGGAAATCTCTGCTTCTAGTTATTAGCTGTCTTCAGAAACCATCCGGGAAACAAGCCTCTGTGATGGGAGGGCCCCAGCAGATGATCTGGTAGCTCTTATTCCTATTACTTCCCTCTTCTGGGGCTAGGAGTAAAGGATGTACACCCCAGGAGCTCCTCCACCCACCTCTTTAGCGTCTCCGATTTTGAATGAGGTTGTAAAAGAAGGACCATTCTCTGGGTTGCTCTTGGCACAGTTTTGTCCCTACTCTTATTCCGCCCCAAGGACCCCCTCAACCCTCATCCTGTAGGAGGAAGCATTCGAGGGCGGCTTTCAGCACTAGGCTAGGTCTGGGTTGGGCTGGAGTAAAGAGAGCAAGCAGCTGGAGTTGGGGCCCTAAAAGATCTGCAGTACCGGTTGGGCACAGACAAAGGGAAGTACCGGGAGGAGAGCTTGATTTGGAGCCAAAAGTTTGCCTCGGGCAAGAAGTGCCTCCCAAACCTCCAGCTGGGGCGGGACCAGGTCCTGGCTCAGCCAGCCCAGGTCTTGCAGGTGCTGGCAGGGAAGTGGCTGCACCTGGCTCGGGAGGGCGTGTCAGAGGAAACCACAGCAGGCACCTGGTTCTGATCCCATACCACACCCTGACCCCTCTGGTGAACTCCATGCTCCTTCTGTGGAGTTCAAGGGTCTCTCTCTTCCCAGTCCACTTCTCAATCTGGCTTGGCTATGGCTCTGGACCTTTTACCCTCACCCCCAGGGTCTAAGACCAATCTAATTCAGGTCCCTGCAAGGGTTCTCTCCTCACTCCCGAAGAAACAGAATTCTTTCCTTTCTTGGCCCCAAACCTATTATTTCTCAGCCTCTAGTTTAAAACAGCAAATTGGCAGTAGGTTCTTCCTTGATAGAAAGAATCCAAGTTTCTTCTGAAAAAACTCCTTGGTTCCTTCGGGAAGGCACCTGCTGTGCAAACATGAGGTCCGAGGAGGTCAAAAGAGGTGATGTATACCTGTAAAACCAGGTCAGTCAGCCTAGCCAAAACAACAAGCTCCAGGACCAATGATAAATGCTGTCTCAACAAACCAAGCCGGAGAACAACAGGAAGCTATGTGTTGTGGCGCTCTGCCCTCCATGGGTGTATGCACACATGTGCATACATACACACACATACAAGAAAATTAATAAAATAAAAGAACTCTTTGCCACAGTGCCTTTAGTCTTGGTTTTATGCCCAGGCAGGAATGATGATATGCCAGAGACTTTGCCAAGATCTTCGGTGAATTTTAATAGCCCCAACGATAGATCCAGCGGGATTGCTAGGGACCACTTTCTGTTAGTCCTTCTTCCCTTCTCTGGCCTCCACCCTTTGGGTTGGCTAGAGCTGTATGTGAGCTTATCAACCCCCAAACAGAGAATGCCTAAGACGCCACCTGAAAGTCCTTTCCCCTGATCCTGAGGAGCTCCCACACTCCCTCCCAACTATGCCCATCCTGTTGGGCGTGCCTGGTGATGGAGACACAAACTGGAGAAGGCCAAGGTACAAGCAAAACTACCGCACGTGCAATGTTTTCTTGTAAATTGCACCCTCCCACACTCTGGTTCTGTTTCTAGAAGAGTATAGTCCTATATAGTCTATCCTTTATCATATCCAGGGGTTCTGAGCTCTGTGTGTAGAATTCCCCATACCAGAAAATAAAAATGATGTACAGTTTGCATACTGATAATTTCAAGGCACCCATGGAGTACCTAAATCCCTCCAAGAATGTTGAGTTAAGACTCTGCCTTGGTAGTAGAATACATGTGATATGAAAGCAGAATGGTGGTTGCTATTCGGGAAGATAAAGGAGACCAATAAGAGCAGAGTAAGGGAGACATGAGGGCATCATAGAGAAGAGAGTATAAGGATGCTGCCGCGAACCCTATTATGTTATACTAACACACAAAAAATTAATAAGGATTGATTGATTCTTTTAATTGACTTAAATTCACTGGGCATTTCCTGCTATTTTGATTCAATTATATTTTCCAGAAAGTTCTCCTGGCTTCATGCAGTTGTTCTTTCCAGTCTATAACATCACTTGCATTGTCACCAGCACCATCCTCATGGCTGACATGGCTTCACCTGGGTTCCATCTTCCATCCTAGGCCCTTCTTTTAGATGAAGTCACAGGGGAAATCTAAGTTGGTTGACTTGACATTCAAAGGAAACTTTTAAAGCAAGAGAGCATGTAGTAATGAGGTGAGTGGGCTGCGTTCCCAGCGCCCAGATAGCTTAACCCCCGAAATAACCAGACAGGAATTGTATTAATTAAATTACTGCCTGGCCCATTATATCTAGCCTCTTCTTGTCCAACTCTCATATCTTGATCTAACCCATGTCTATTAATCTGTGTTTACCATGAGGTCGTGGCTTACCAGGAAAGATTCAGCATGTCTGACTCTGGTGACTCCATAGCAGCATTCTTTGTCTTCTTCCCAGCATTCTGTTCTGTCTACTTCACCTACCTGATTTCTGCCCTATCAAAAGACCAAGGCAGTTTTCTTTATTCACCATTGAAAGCAACATATTCACCATTGAAAGCAACACAAATACAGAAGAACCTCCTACACCATTTCCCCTTTTTCTGTTTAAACAAAAAAGAAAGGCTTTCACTTTAACATAGTAAAATTACATATAACAAAACAGTTATCAAGCAAGAATTACAGTTACAATATTTATATCTATTTTATTTTTTATCATAACAAAGGAAAACGATAACTATAATTATCTATCTATTCTTCAACTCCATCAAAGACTCCAGAAGGATATAATATTACCTAAGTAAACAAGAACTAAGCGACTTCCAAAATTCTAGAAGTGACAGAGCCATCTTGCTTCCCGGACAGTCACCCAAAGTTCTTTTGTACCATTGGGGCATCCATCTTCAGCCTACAGGCCCATAGTATCCAGCAGACCTTTTCATGAAGCAGGAAATTTTAAAGACAGTTCAGTCACTTTCTTCTGTATCCTGCAGAATGTCTCGCAGACTCTTTCGTGAATCAGGAACCCCGAAGGATCATCTAACCTTTAGGCAAGTTCAGCAGCCCTCTCTCTGCAGGTTCTTTGTGTCCAGTTTATGCAACAGTCCGGACAAGAGCAGTTTCTTACCCAAATGGCTAATCAACTCCATAAGGAGCCTCTTCAATGCCCATCTTCCTCTTGAAGTAGATTGGTGCTGCCAGGAGCAGGCATGTCTCATTGTCATGAAAAGCCCTAAGTTATTAAAACACTTTAAGTGCCATATTCTGTAGTCTTTGAAAGATATGAAGAATGCCTATCTAACTGAAATATATTTCTATATATCTAGAAAATCTAATTTACATGACTACAAACTTGACTATTAACCTATATTTCTTAATTATACATTACATTTTTAAATGAACTACACAATCACAATACCTTAATCAAGATCAGAAATACATATATATAACACAATTGACCTTAAATTTATATCAATAAAGCAAACTTTATACCAATGTAAATTATTCATATCTATATCATATCCCCCTTTAAATGTAAAAGAACATTTATAAACAATATTTGGGAATATGGGCACAGTTATTTCTCTCCAATCTGCTTCATGCTGTATGGGGGCGCTGTTAATCAGGTCTTTCATGGTGTGTTCTGTTTGCTAGGTTCCTATCAGTCAGCAGTTGAGCAAAGTAATTTTTGAGGGTGTTTACAGCAACCTTTCAGGAGGGTGTGGTCTATCATACCATATTGGTCTAGAAGGAATCCACAGGGTCTCATCCTCTGTGAAAAAAAAGAAGAACCTCTTTTCCAAAGTATCATATCCTTAGACCAAATTCTGAAATCATAATACCTTTATAATATCCAGCTGGTTTAGCTTAGCAGCCCATATAATGAGATGTCTCTCTGTACTTAGCTGCTTCACAGCCAAAAAATTTAAAGAAAACACAATACAATACATAATTCAGACATTCTGTGAATTTTCCTTTTTTACGTGTCTTATTTTTTGCTTTATGATTATCTGTACTCTGTCTCTTTAAAGACTTCACCCTTTTTTAAAGCATCTCTCTATACTCTTTATTTCTTTTTCCTTTTAAGCTTACTACATACCTTTATTCAACATTTAGAGGTCTTTTATGTCTGAATCTGTCCTATTGTGAATCTGTAATTCTTTACTATCCAGGAGCACTTCTTAAAATGCTAAGCACTTCTTAAAAACTTAAGTTGCGCCATGTAGGGGTAATACAATACTGCCTGTTTCCTGCCCAGTCTAAACCTTAACTACGCTGTTATTATGATAATTATGATAGTTCCTGCCTGAGATCAGCACAGTTCAGCATGGCAGAGCTGCTCCTGCTTCAGAGCCATTTGGTGCCCCTGAGCTGTGCACAGTTTCAGGCACACAGCAGTCCACATTGCCATCAAGCAAGCCTTAGCACTTTAGTCACAAACCTTGTCCAAATGCTCTGTCTCCAGCAGGAGCCAGAGATGGCGCTGGCAGCATAGCCCAGAAAGCCGGCATTTTAAAACAGCCACGGCTTTTTTACTGCTGCAGCTGCTGAGGGAAGAAATTCTCTCTGCAGCACCCCACCAGCAAACAGCAAAAAGTTGTGTTAAACTCTGTAATAATAGAATTTCTTTTTAAGCCCTCTTAGGTTTTATGTGGAGTCAGTCGACCACGTTGAAGCGCCAATCTGTGTAGTTGGGTGCCAATCTGTTGTATGAGGAGCGGGCTACATCCCGGCACCCGGCTCTTGGCCACCCGGCTATCTTACACCTGAAATAACCACACAGATATTGTATTAATTAAATTACTGCCTGGCCCATTATCTCTAGCCTCTTATTGGCTAACTCTCACATCTTGATTCAACCCATTTCTAATAATCTGTATGTCACCACGAGATTGTGGCTTACCAGGAAAAATCCAGCATGTCTGACTCTAGCGACTCCATGGTGGCTCTCTGTCTGTCTTCTTTCCAGAATTCTATTCTGTCTACTCCCCCTACCTGATTTCTGCCCTATCAAAAGGCCAAGGCAGTTTTCTTTATTCACCAATGAAAGCAACACAAATACAGAAGAACCTCCTACACCAAGAGCATAAAGTGATCTCACCATAAAAAAATTTTAAACATAGTAAATAAGTCTACATAAAGCATGTACAAACACATCTTGAGGTCACCCTCCACAATCATGGGTCAGACCTTAACAAAGGAAGGGGCTGGAAGTTTGGGAACCATTAGCCCCTTGTGAGTCTCATCTTTGCAGAGGAACTTAACAAAGCAAACCTCAGGCTGTCCTGACCCTGAAGATCCTGCTCAGAGAGTCGCCATCTGTTTGGAAGATTAGGAGATTTATTTGCTCACTTCCTCATTTATATATATATGAAACTCAGAGTTCCCATAGCTCCAAGTTCTCAGAAAACCTGCTGCTACTGATGAGGACAGCACGAAAGCTTATTTTGATTAGATTTTTAATTGATGGCTCACTACTTAATTAAGAAGGATCCCTTGGAGTGAAATTCCAAGTAAATATTCTTTCTTTTATTAATCTGCCCTGCCAGATAGCACAGGAAGAGATGAGATAAGTCTGTAGGTTTTCATTCTCTGGAGAGGCTACAAAGATGACTTCAGGTTCTGATCTCTTCCTGTGAAACTGTCTCACTCTCTGGGATGCGTGGTGCCTTTTCCTCTAGGGCCTCTTCCCGTTTTTACCATACAACTCATTTAGGTCCAGCAACTCAGGCGGGTGAGATGACCCAGCAGGTTAAGACACTGGACGTCAAACCTGATGACTGAATTTGATCCCTGAACCCTTATGCTGAAACACAAGAACACCCAAAGCTCTCTGACCTCCACACATAGGCCATGACAAACATAGACCCCTCCCCTGACAAAATGAATAAGAATGCAGTGCCATTTGTCAAGCAGCTGCTGTGCACCTTTACAAGGACTCGAAAGAAACATGACCATCTCCTGCTGACTCCCAGAGAATCTCAGACACCAGGGTAAAAAGTTAGCACAAATGAAAATAATCTAGAAAGAAAGATCCAGCAATGAGCATTAATGCAGCTTGAAATGGGCTGTGGTGAGTTTCTCAAGAAGCATCTCAAGCAGGTTTGAGTAATCACAGTATCAACACAGAATTGCACAGAGATGGACACTTCCTGCCCCTTATCCCATTCCCCCAGTTTGGAGCAGAGCATCTTGACCATGTGACCGTGAACCTTGTCTGTAATGCCTTCCTCTACCTGAATCACGTTTCATCCTCCATAGTACTTGTTGGTTACCTGTCATCACTCACACCTCCGTAATTCCTGTTGAATGCCTTCTCTGCAACAGGGACTATAAGAAAAGGGACCATGTGCCCATCTTCTTTGGTGATTAAACTGGCATCAAGTGGGAAGAGAGGGGACTGAAAACTAGAAACTAGAGATAGAGCGATAATAAACACAGAAAAACCACCATCCCATTTAGATCTGACCTTAGAAGGCACCCACTTTCTCCTCTATCACATTGTCCTTTGCTGTGGAATATTATTTTAACATCATAAAGATGTGTTGCATTTGTTTATGCTGTATTTGTTTAATTATGAAAAGATGTGGGTAAACAGAGACTATTCATTCATTTCCTGGCCGCCTAGACCCAAATAATCACATAGAAACTATATTAAATACAACAGTGCTTGGCCAATGACTCAGGCGTATTTCTAGCTAGCACTTACATCTTGAATTATTAGCCCATTTCTATTAATCTGTATATCACCACGAGGCTGTGGCCTACTGCTAAGGTTCTGGCATTCATCTCCTTGGGCAGCTATATGGCATCTCTTTGACTTCACCTACCCTCTGTCTCTTCCAGACTGGCTGTATTCTGCCCTTCCGTAGGCCAAAGCTTCTTTATTAACTAATTAATAAAACATATTCACAGCATATAGAGGGGAATCCCACATCAGGTGCGTTGCTGTTTCACCTTGCTTGCCTAAGGTATCTGATTGGTCTAATAAAGAGCTGACCAGCCTATAACTGGACTAAGACAGGTTGTAGTTTCTCAGGAAAACTAGGAGTGGCTCCTTCCTCTAACTAAAATACTGGAGAGCAGTTTCGGGGGACAAATCCCTCAGTCTGATGAGAGCTATCAGCCTGCCAGAGGCTGGTCCCAGGTCCTGCTCTTAATCCCAAGCTCTCCTCTCTGGCTCTGAGCTGGGACAAGCTCTCTCATTTGTATCAAGTTCTTCTCTTTGGTGATGGACGGTGGTCACACACAGTGCTGTGCTCAGCTTGGGGTAAAGGTCCTCCAGTCACCAAAGTTTCTCTTTTGAGTTGTATTTTGCATGTGAAGCACAATGGAACAAAGAACACACAGGAGGGGAAGTGCCTCTGAGGGTCTTGCTCAGGAGCTGTTCCTGCTCCTGACACTGCCCTGCCTCCCAGGGAAAGGTTCCTAGCTACCTGCTTCCTTTTTCCTGGACACCTTGTGCTTATGCATCACCTGGCCTTCCTGTTGTCACACCTGCCCAGAGTCCACTGTTATCTTCACCCCAGAGGGAAGCAGGTGTAAATGGAGGAAGGGTTGGGAAACCAAGCACCTACTCCCTACAGCCTGCCAGGGCCGAGCATAGCAATAGACATCCTTGCCCCAGGCTGCCACACCATAGCACCTGCTCCAAGCAGGTGACACAGCCTCTCATCCAGTGCTGAAGCACTGCCTGGTGCGGGTCCTGCAAAGGTTGCAGTACCTTGAGAGTTGCTGTGGTTCAGGGTAGGGGTGAGGACCAGTGGAGGAGGAAGAGTGCCTGCTCAAACCCTACCTAGCCCTGCCCAGGCTATCTGGTCCAGAGGCCAGAGAGAGGGAGGGCTTGGGAACAGGTGGACTGTCCTCACATACTCTGAATCAAAGGGCAGGTGAACGCTAAGAGCTGGCTGGCCTCTACCCTCTTACAAGCATTCATGCGTTCCCAACAGGACATCAAATAGCAAAGTAAGGGGGTGGGGGTGAGAGGGCGGAGACAACGCTGCTGGGAAAGTGCTTGTCTTGCAATCATGAGGACCTGAGTTCAATCTGCAGAACCCATGTGAGCAACCTGTGCGTGACAGTGTCTGCTGTGATCCCAGCTGGAACACTGGCTCACTGTCTGGCCAGCCTGGTCTACTTGGCAAGAATGATACCCAAGGTCGTCCACTTGCCAGGGACATGCAAAGCATGCACATGAATGTGTACACACACATGAGACAGACAGACAGACAATTTAAAAAGAAAAAAGAAAAGAAAAAAAGTCCCATGGCCGGCTAAGAGAGGTTCAAAGGAAAGAGCCTTATATTTTAATAACTTTAATATACTCTTGTCCTGCTCTTGAATGAGGTAATTTTTAGTTTACATTGTCCCTTAAAGTCGTGCAGTTGGTCCTGTTTGTTTGCCAGAGGACTTGTCTGCCCATTTACACCTGCTCTTCACTGCCTCTGAAGGAAGCCTCTAGTGGACAGTCCTTTCACAGAGTAAACATGATTGACACTCTTTCAAGCAAATGAAAGGCCAAGCAAGGCCTCTACTGGAACTGTAGCTCCACCCACTTCTCCGGTATTCTTTGCAGTCTTGGGCTCCCAATGAAGGGCTGAATAATGTGTTTAAATGTGGGGGGTAGGGTGAAGAAGTAGGGATAGACTGGGGATATGATCAAATACAAATCAAATGTATGAAATTCTCAAAACATTAATAAAAATATTGTTTTAAAATAAAAAATTAAAGTTTCTATTATAATTGTATTGGAAAAGAGAGTATGTCTTATCAGCACTAAATGAGAAGTAAAATATACCTTCTTATACTCTTTAAAAAATTATGGGGGCAAGAAAAATGGCTCAGTGGGTAAAAGCACTTACCTGCACGCCTGAGGAGTTCAATCCCCAGGACCCACACAGTGGAAGGAAATAATCAACTCCCGCAAATTGTTCTGTGACCTCTACATACTGTGGCAACCCTTCCCCCACACACAAATAAATAAGCAAACATAGTGAAGTAAATTTTTAAATTATGTGTGTATGTATTATCCATACATAAATGTTAAATACATGCACAGGCATCCATGCACGCAACATTTCTTACACTGTTCTGAATGTGTGTGTGTGTGTGTGTGTGTATATATACACTCATTCAATCACCATAGCAACTCTGTGGAATGGGTTCCATGCTGGCTTTCTTCTTTAAAAAAAACTTTTAATTTTATATTTTTATTTATTTTTATTGTATGAATGTTTTGCCTTGTGTGGTGGTTTGAAAGAAAATGGCCCCCAAAGGGAGTGGCACTAGTAGCAGATAAAGCCTTCTTGGAGGAAGTGAGTCACGGTGGGGGGCGGGTTTTGAGGTCTCTTCTGCTCAAGCTTCCCAAGAAGTGTGACAGTCAGTCTACTTTCTATTGTGTGCAGGATGTAGGACTCTCAGGCAGTATCACGTCTGCCTGCATGCCACCACGCTTCCCACCATGATGATAATGGACTGAACCTCTGAAGCTGTAAGTGAGCCACCTCAGTTAAAGAGTTTCCTTTATAAGAGCTGCCGTAGTCATGGTGTCTCTTCACAGCAATGAAAACCTTAACTAAGACAGCTTGCATGTCTCTTTGTTTACCATGTGTGTGCTTGGTATCAGATCAGAGAAGGGTATCAGATCTCCTGGAACAGGAGTTACAGGCAGCTATGAGTCACTGTGTGGGTTCTGGGACTCAAACCCAGGTCCTCTACAAGAGCAGCCCAGTGCCCCAAACCACTGAACCATCTCTCCAGAACTCTTTTCTTCCTTTTATTTTTTTTCCAGACTGTTTCACATAGTCCAGATTGCCCTCAAATGTGCTAATGTACTATGTAATTGATGATGGCATTGAAATTCTGATCCTTCTGCCTCTACTCCTTCAGAGCTAGGGCTTGCAGACACAGGTACTATTCCTGGTAGTGTGTGGGGTGGAGTGCCGGGCTTGTACTCTAAGGTAAGGAATGGAACAACTGAGTTATTCTTCCAACCCCAACAATAGATGTGATTTTGTGTGTGTGTGTGTGTGATGTGGGACCACGTTCTGTATTCTGTCAATTATATTTTAAATAAATGCTGATTGGCCAGTAGCCAGGCAGGAAGTATAGGTAGGACAACCAGACAGGAAGTAGAGGCGGGTCAATGAGAACAGGAAAATTCTGGGAAGAAGGAAGCTCATTCCTCTGCAGTCCTAGTGCAGAGACAGAAGAAGCAAGATGTGACTGCCTCGCTGAAAAAGTTACTGAGCCATGTGACTAACATTTACTAGAATAATGGGCTAATATAGGGTATAAGAGTTAATATGAAGCCTGAGCTAATGGGCCAATCAGTTTATAGTTAATGTAGACCTCTGTGTGATTTCTTTGGGACTTAACGACTGCGGGAACTGGGCAGGACAGAAACCCCGACAACGTGTGTGTGTGTGTGTGTGTGTGTGTGTGTGTGTGTGTGTGTGTGAGAGAGAGAGAGAGAGAGAGAGAGAGAGAGAGAGAATGTATGTGGTGCTGAGTGTATGAACCCAGGGCCTTGTGTATGCAAAACAAGCACTTGGCCACTGAGCTATAGCCCCACCCCTGATTTCCACTTTTTTACGAGAAAATGAAAGGTACAGAGCAATAAGGTGATTTGCTCAAAGTAACAGGCGTAATACGTGCTGGTACCAGGATTCAAACTCAAATCTAGTCCCTGACTTTCACCCAAACACTTTGAGGTTAAAAAAAAATCGCAGTGGAGAAATAACTGAGAAAGGGAAGGTACGCAGGAGTGTAGTAGAGCGCCCCGCCCCCCGCCCCCAACAGGGGGCCATGACTGGGTTTTAGAAGAAAGCAGAAAGGGCCAGCAGGTTTCTGGATCAAAACCTGGGGTGGGGCCCGGCCATCTGTCTCAGCACGCCGCCGTTGAGCTGCACGCTCACGTTTGGGAATTCCTTCTCACGCAGGTCAAGGACTGGGGAATGTGCCTGACCGGCTCGTTGGTGCAGAATGTTAGCATTGCCGGAGGCCCTGCAGACGCTCTTCTGAGGGTCTGACCCCACCCAGGTCCTGCTCTGCTTTCCCGAGACCCTAAGGCTTCTCCACCCTTGCAGTGCAGGTCGCTGCTTTCCTGCAGGTCTGCTGAGATCATCTCTGACCAGTTCGCCCGCCCAGCACCCAGAGGTTTTGGCCCAACTACCAGAAGGGCCTGCAGTCTGCCCTGAGGCACAGCCTCCTTCGCTCGGCCACACCCTTTCCATGTTCCATCTCGGCAGAGGATGTTTTCTTTGGAGCTAAGTGCTCCCCGAGGCTTTGGAGAAAATGTATTTCCCTGCCTAAACCTACTTCTAGTCCCTGAAGAGGAGCTCAGAGCCGGCGTGACTCTGGCAAAACGATAAACAAAAAGCACCAATGGGAACTTAGCAAGGGTCAGGGAAAAAGCCCACTTTCTGGATCTGGTCCTTACCGTTTCCCCAGATGGGGACAGTGCTGCAAGAACTAAGCTGCCTCCGTCACCGCTGGATGCAGGGCCAACTTCACAATCACTGCTTTCTGCTTTGAAACGTTACTGAGTTCTGAACAGAGTCCCGGACTTTAACAACGGGCTCGCAAAGTACAAGCCCGTTGTTGCTTATACGTATACAAGTATAAGCTGGCCCTGCGAAGATATCTGAGTTATAGAGGAGAACAAATTAAGAAAGTACAATTGGATTTTCGTGTCGAGATTTTTCTTAGGGGCCGGAGAGATGGCTCAGAGGATAAAGATGCTTGCTGCCAAGCCTGGTGTTTGAAGCCCAGATGCACATTGTAGAAGAAAATTGACTTTGGCAAGTTGTCCTCTGATCTCTACACGCACGACATGCACGCCACCATAAATCCATGTCGCCCCCCCCCGTCCACCCCACGCACACCATCAATGTAATTTATACTTTAAAGAAGGTTTTCATCAATTTCCTGTTTCCAAAGCTTTCAGCTTTCACACTGTGCCCTTCAGTGGACCATGACACTTGTTAGACAGATCTCACACTAAATCCACACATATGATGAATCTCTAAGATGGAGATGTCAATGCCCTGACTTGGTTGTTATATATTGTATTCGAGTATCAAACTATTATACTGCGTCCAGTCTATGTAACCATTGTGCATTGATTCAAAATAAGGAACTGGAGAGATGGTTCAAAGGTTAGGAGCACTTACTGCTCTTGCAGAGGACCTGAGTTCAGTTCCCAGAGCCCACACCAAGCGGACCCCTACAGATCTAGGATCTGAGTCCCAATAGTACCTGCATGAATTTGGTGCATGTAAAGTCATGCAGGCACAAGAGTACACACACACACACAGACATATGCATACTCTTACACACACATACATATGCACACCACACACACACTAAAAAATAAATCTAAAAGAAATAAATTTAAGAAAAATAAGAATAAGCATGTTTTATTGCTTTAAAAACAGTATCCTCCCATTATCCCCTGCAGTAGGACTTCTGGTCTCAGTATTCTTAGCTGAGCTCAGTCCACTGCTAGAGAAAACTGTTGGAAAGATGCATAGTTGAGGATGCTTATGCCGCACTCCCAGGAGGCTATCTGAAGAGGCAGGTCAGGAGGTGCCAGGTGTGCTGGGTGGCCACACCTCATGTTTAGTAATGGCTTAATAGGTTATTCACGGAGAGAGCCTGAGTGTACTCACTCCTGTGTATACATGTGTCCAGATGATACAATATTTTAGAAGGCATTTTAGACATAAATACAGTCAGAATCTTATAGTACACTAGGGCTAACTAGTACCTTGACAAGAACATGGCAGTATTGATTTCAAAGGTATCTAGAGTTCAACATCTGGATGCTGTGGTAGTTTGAATGACATTACCCCCATAAACTCATAGGGAATGGCATTCTTAGGAGGTGTGGCTTTGTTACAATAGGTATGGCCTTGTTGGAAGAATTGTGTCATTGTGGAGGTGGACTTTGAGGTATTATATATGATCAAGCCATACCCAGTGTCCCCAAACACTCCCAGTTGCCTGTGGGTCAGGATGTAGGACTCATGTCTTCTCCAGGACCACATCTGCCTGTGTGCCATCATGTCACACCATGGTGATGATGGTGTAAGCCACCCCATAAATGTTTTCCTTTATAAGAGTTGTACTCATGGCATCTCTTCATAGCAAAAGAACCCCTAAGACAGATGCTAAATGGAAAAAAATACAATAATGTTCACAATTGGACATTTTTAATTGTTTTTATTGAGCTATATATTTTTCTCCACTACTCTCCCTTCTCCCCTCCCCTTCTAGCCTCTCCCATGATCCCCACACTCCCAATTTACTCAGGAAATCTTATCTTTTTCTACTTCCCATATAGATTAGATCCATGTATGCCTCTCTTAAGGTCCTCTTTATTGTCTAGGTTCTCTGGGATTATGAATTATAGAATGGTTTTCTTTTCTTTTTTTTTTGCTTTATGTCTGAAAGCCACTTATGAGTACATATGATAATTGTCTTTCTGGGTCTGGGTTATCTCACTCAATATGATGTTTTCTAGATCCATCCATTTGCCTGTAAGTTTCAAGATGTCATTATTTTTTTCTGCTGTGTAGAACTCCATTGTGTAAATATACCACATTTTCCTTATCCATTCTTTGGTCGAGGTGCATTTAGGTTCTCAGGTTCTGCCTATGACAAACAATGCTGCTATGAACATAGTTGAGCACATGTCCTTGTGGCACAATTGAGCATCCTTTGGGTGTATACCCCAAAGTGGTATTGCTGGTCTTGAGGTAGATTGTTTCCTAATTTTCTGAGAAATCACCAAAGCAGCTGTACCAATTTGCACTCCCACCAGCAATGGAGGAGTGTTCCCTTTACCCCACATCTTCTCCAGCAAAAGTTGTCATCAGTGTTTTTGATCTTGGCCAGTCTTACAGGTGTAAGATAGAATCTCAGAGTTGTTTTGATTTGCATTTCTCTGATGGATAAGGATGTTGAGCATTTCCTTTAGTACCTTTCAGCAATTTTAGTTTCCTCTATTGAGAGTTCTCTGTTTAGGTCTGTACCCCATTTTTTTATTGAATTATTTGTTCTTTTGATGATCAATTTCTTCAGTTCTTTGTGTATTTTGGAAATCAGCCCTCTGTCTGATGTGGGGTTGGTAAAGATCTTTTCCATTCTGTAGGCTGCTGTTTTGTCTTGTTGACTGTGTCCTTTGATTTACAGAAGCTTCTCAGTTTCAGGAGGTTCCATTTGTTAATTGTTTCCCTCAGTGCCTGTGCTACTGGGGTTATATTTAGGAAGTGGTCTCCTGTATCAATGCATTCAAGGTTGCTTCCCATTTTCTCTTCTGTTGAGGTTCAATGTGGTTAGTTTTATGTTGAGGTCTTTGATCCATTTGGACTTGAGTTTTGTGCATGGCGATAGATATGGGTCTGTTTTCATTCTTCTACATGTTGATATCCAGTTATGCCAGCACCATTTGTTGAATACGCTTTCTTTTTTCCATTTTATGTTTTTTTTTTTTTTTTTTGCTTCTTTGTCAAAAATCAGGTGTTTGTAAGTGTGTGGATTGATATCTGGGTCTTCAATTCCGTTCCATTGGTCCTGTCTGTTCTTATGCCAACCCCAGGCTGTTTTCACTACTGTAGCTCTGTAGTAGAGTTTGAAGTCAGGGGTTGTGATGCCTCCCAGAAGTTCCTTTATTGGACAGGACACAACTGGACATTTGTGTGATATGGTTTCCCAGAGCTGGGGTCTCAGCGCTGTCAATGGAAGGTCAGTGACTCAGGGCCCACCTAGCTGAAGCCCCACCATGACCCACCCTCTCCCCACCTCCACCCGACTGCTTCCCTCTGTTAGGAATTTTTCTCTTTGGGGACAAATCCATGTAGGTTACTAAACCTATCCAGCAGTATAATGTTATAGTCTTGAAATCTTAATAGCCAACTAACGGAAAATGGGGTCTTCCCTCTAGAAGCCAGTCCTGGGGTGGAGGAGGGAAACAGCCCTGTTTCTGTTATCAGAGCCAATTTCCCACATCCTGGAGGCAGCTCCGCCCCATTAGAAATGATGGATCCTCCAGATGGACCCTTGGGAAAAAAGATAAAAGAGAGAACCAATGGGCATAAGGCTAAAGCCATTGAGCAGGGAAGACTAGAACAGACACGGCACTTAGCCCCGCACTGACTCCCATCTGTCTGCTCTACCCAGTTCAGGCGGACCCCAGAGGCTGGGTATTGTTTTTGTTATCTCACATTTAAACAACCATATTATAGAAATGTGACATATATTTTACATACATATGTTTCAGGCCCCATTTTCCATTATTTGATAATTAAGATTTTAGGACTATGACATTATATGGCATGATGGGTTTAGTAATCTACATGGATTTGGTCAAAAAGAGAAGAACTGGTCCAAAAACTAGCTCTGCCATTTCCTAGCCGTGATGATCTCAAGCAGACGATTTCTCTGACCTCAATTTGCATATTGTTCATTATCCCAGGCAGCCAATTGATTATGTGAAAATTGGGTGGGAACTCAATTCAAAATGATAGACACACGAAATACAGAAGACACAGCATAAACTTTCCAAAATTGAGAGGGAAAAAAAAAATAAAACCAGTTCAATTTCTGAATGGAGCTGGGGACGTAACTATCCCTGCACCAGTAGCTGAGAGGCTCAACAGTCAGAAAGTCAATAAAGCTGGAGCTGGCATGAGCCACCCTGTCAGTCTTCTGGATGCGCGCTTCTGGGATGTTCTGTCCAAGAACAACACGTCCTTCTCAGAATCACATGGGACAGGCAATGAAAGAGGCACCCTGCGCAATGAAGAGATAAGCAGGGTACTGATCACGTGTGGAAGCTTGAAAAGCTTTGTCTCAAAATACATTGGTTAAAGGTAGGGAAAGGGCCAGCGAGATGGCTTAGTGGGCTAAGGTGTTTGCAGCCAAGCCTGATGACCTGAGTCCAGTCCCTAGGTCTCACATGATAGAAATGAGCTGTCTTCTGACCTCCATGTGTGTGCCATGTGCAAGCACACATGCAAATACACAAATGTAATTAAACATTTTTTTTTAAAAAGTTGTCCCTTTTTTTTGTATAAATAAGAGCTAGAGATTTATCTCAGCTGGTAAGCACTAGCCCAATGTGCACAAGACTCTGGATTTGATGCCTGGAACCCCATAAACCAGGCATGGTTGTGCATACATGCAATTCCAGCACCCAGGAAGTAGAGGGAGGAGGACTGGAAATTCAGGGCTATTCTAGGAAATTACGTAGCAAGTTTGAGTCCAGCCTGGAATACATTATACTTGACTAAAAAAAAAAAAAATCAAACCAGAAATTATGCCAACCATTCTTCAAAGGTCATGGGGAATGTTTAGGCACTAGACAGTCATTACTCCCAATCTTACAAACAATATTTATAAATATTGCTGTGTACATTTTCCTGAATTCACTATCAACGAGCCAGCAACATCTCTAATGTAGTGGGTTATGACAATGTTTGAATAAGCTATTTGATATGATGATGATGACATGCTTATTGCAAGAATTAATTATGTTATTTTCCTCACCAATCCATGCCAGGGACTCTTAAAAAGACTTCTCAAATTATTCACTTATCCTCAGGTAGTTTGGTGAACTGGACACTATCATTATCCACCATCTTACTGATGAGGAAGCTGAGGCCCAGACTAATTCACTGGGTTTTTTGTGCAATCGGTGCACAGAATCTGAGAAGAACAAATCCCAAATCATGTGTTGGCTTCTTCTAACTCCAGCTTTCCTGGATGAGAATTCTAGTCATGTGTTGGGGAGGAGAAGGTCACTCCCTGACCTCTGTTTTGAAAGCCATGGTTCCCCAAGGACAGTCTTGTCTTACTTAGTACTCTGCTTATTTTCTACAATTTTTATGATTGTTTTAAGTCAGTTGTATTTGTGGGAGTGTGTGTGTGTGAGAGAGTGTGTGTGTAAGTGTGAATTGTGGAGGTCTGTGAGTGTGAGTGTATGGAAGGGAGAGTGTGTATGTGTGAGTGTGTATAAGGGAGAGTGTGTGTGTGAGTGTGTATAAGGGAGAGAGTGTGTGTGTGAGTGTGTATAAAGGAGAGTGTATGTGTGAGTGTGTATAAGGGAGAGTGTGTATTCCTATAGGGCAAATGAAAGATTCAGAAAGAACTGTGAATCCACTGTCAGTCATTTAACATTGGGATTGTTCATCCTTGATGCTCACTATCCTACCAAGTTGGAGTCATAGCTAAGCTCACAAAGCTCTAAAGCTGGGCACTTGCTCCTGCCCTCCCTCAGCCCCTCGCCTTGCATCCACATCCACTGCCTTTGACTCACAGACTCTTCTCTATGCTATCAGGCAGAACCTTTGGAATGGCCAATATTCCATACAGGACTAACCTCCCCTTTCAAAGAAGAGTGATTTCTAGTTTTGTTCCTTTTTAGCAGTGACCTGTTTAATGGGAGCAGAGTGACTATTTCATATAATCGAGAAGCAGAGCAGACCCTTTTCATCTGAAAAACAAAACAAAACAAAACAAAACAAAAAAACCGATCACTGCACAAAGGAATCCTGAGGAAGACCAGGCTGCCATTCAGGCAGGTGTTCTCCCAGTCCCAGTCCCACCTTCCTTGGGCATGTCACACTTTGGCAAACAGTTTGCTAAGATCTCTGCCTCTGCTCCCCCTGGTTTCCTACTTGGCCCCGGGTCCTTGGCTCCATTAGAACAGAGTTTACATTTACCACGAGGCAGGTTATAAAATGATGAAGTCTTATTTTTCATTTGAGCATTTGTTTGGCACGGGATCAGCCCAAACCTTGTTTTTCCACAAACATGTAGTGGAATCGCTAATTAATTATTGCATTGAAGCAAGAACAAGGTAAGGAACATGTTTAGATTCAACAGATAATCAATGACCAGAACGGGTTGAATTCTGCCTAATTTTCTTTTTCTATAGTATTGAGAGTATAATTCTATGCCTAAAAAAATTCAAGCACTAAAGTTGTTACACACCATTTAATGCCGTGTGTAAACTGAAATGCTGGCCAGCTTTAGGCAGTCTAGGGCCATACTTGTCAGCAAAATCAAACATAGCACTGGTTTAGCCTGGGAAGGACTGTATTTAGCCACCCCTATCCTGGGTCGTGCTAGTGCAGTGGTGGCCCTTCCCTACAAAATGCTAACTTCCCTGATATTCACTCTCGTCAAAAGGCAACTGATTGTCAGGTGTTCTGGTTGGGGTTCACAGACTGCTTCACTGTGCCTAAAGTGGAGTCATGCAGCCAGAGTAAATGAGTGGGGTGCAGCCAAGCCCGGGAGAAGCGGTGCATTAGAGAGACTGCCACCACCAGGCCCAACCCAGCCCAGCCCAACCCCACCCGAGGCTTGGCCCCAGCCCCACCTAATCAAGCCACTAGTTGTCTTCAGGAAGGGACCCAGAGAACGCTGTGCCAAAGACTCCTGTCGAGACCTGCCACTCCCTGGGTCTAGACTGGCCACTCCTGGGGCTTGTCTCTTAAGGGGACAAGGCGAAAATTATGTCTTAATGCATCCTTAAGCACCTTGCTGATGGTAGTAACAACAAAAAAACCATAATAGCAGTTTATCTGAGATGTTCAGGGATGCTCTGTAAAGGCCCGGTGGGGGTGGCTTTTACCCAGTCATGCTGGGATCATATAAACATCATCCAGGTTAATTTTTAATGGCTACAATGACAGCTGACAAGGACATAATGACTTGTTTATCAAGTATTGTTTCAAGGCCAGCAAAGAAAGCTCAGCAGGTAAAGGCGTTTGCCACCAAGCCTCAGGACTTGAGTTCAATTTCCCAGAACCCACATTGTGGAAGGAGAGAACTGACTCTCACACCGTGTCTTCTGGTCTTCATACATGCATCATGGTATGCATGCATGAACACGTGCGCGCACGTGCACACACACACACACAAAATAAATATTCTAAAACAGAAAAGTCTCATAAATAGAAACAGATGGGGTTGATTTCATGTTAGCGACTTTAACATGTTTGTGACTTACTTTGGCTCATGGTTTCAGAGAGTCTTAATCTATCAATCAATCTGTCATAGCAAGGACGGGCTGTGTGAATGACAGTCCAGGGAGATGGGAGTGTGTGGTAGGGACCGCCTACCTGGCAGCAGTCTAGGAACAGAGCACCAGAAACAAGGGCCAAGCTACTGTCTTCAGGGCCTATGTCTAATGGCCTTCTTCAGCTGGTTGGGTCTTATCTTCTAAGGTTCCATAGCCTGATAAAGAAACACCACAGATAGGGAATACCTTATCAAACATGAGCATGCAAGGGATAGTTCAGATCCAAACCGTATCAAATTTCAAATGAAAACATTCAGTTTTGAAATAGTGGAAATGTTCTTGCTTGATCCACAATATGTCAGAGACTAACTGTTCTCCAAGACATTTTCTCTGTGTGTCCTCTGCCTGAACACACATCTAAAGGACAGTCCCCAGACTTCCTTGTAGCTACCTGTGACCACATGACTTCTTGTAATGGAACATGAGTCAGAGAAACGTTCATCACCTCCAAGCCTGGCCCAGAGGGTTCTGGGAAAACCCTCTATGCCCTTTCTCTCTTCCTTGCCAGCTTAGTTGAATGCTGTGAATCAAATGGGGACCTTCACAAGGTCAAGACTCCAAGGTCTGATGGGACTGCTGGGGTAAAGAAGGAGGCCCCGCCCTAATGGACTACAGTGTGAGCGAGAGTCAGACTTCTGCTGGATTAAGTCACTGAAATGTTGAGGGGTTTTATCTCAGTTAGGGTTGCTGTGGCTGTGAAGAGAACCATGACCATGGCAACTCTTATACAAGAAAACATTTCATTGATGTGGCAGCTTACAGTTTGAGAGATTTAGTGCATAATCATGGCAGAAAGCATGGCGGGATGGGGTTTGGCAGCGTGGAAGCAGACATGTTGCGTAAGAAGGAGCTGAGACTCCTACATCTTGATCCAAAGGCAACAGGAAGTGAACTGAGACTCTGGGCGTGATTTGAGTACACATGAGCCCTCAAAGCCGCCTCCACCGTGGCACACTTTCTTCAACAAGATCACACCTCCTCCGACAAGGCCAAACCTCTTAATAATGCCACTCCCTTTGGGGGCCATTTCCTTCCAAACCACCACAGGTTCTAATTTTCTTATTGGGATTTTTCTTGTTTGTTGTTTGCTTGACAGTACTGGGTATTGAACCTAGGCTGTCAGGAATGCTAGGCAAGAGCTCTACCATTGAGAAATAATACCCCAAATGTCGCATCATGCTGTCCAGGTGGACTTTTAATTTATAATTCTCCTGCCCTGAACTTCTCAAGAATTAAAGGGATTAAAGGCCTGCACATCAGGCCTGGTTGGGGATTTTGTTGTTGTTACGTTATTTTGTTGTTGTTGTTAATTTATTTGTTCTTTGACAGTGTCATATTTGTATATAATACATTCTGACTACGCCATACCGCCTTCTCTTGTTCCTCCCCACCAAGGTTCCCTTCCTCCCAACAAGCCACCCTCCCACTTTCATGTCTTGTTGTTTTGTTTGTGTTTTTACTTTTATTTTGCCATCCTCTGAGTTTAAGCAGGGCCAGTTGAGTGGGCATGGGTGTAGCTATACCACTAAAAAGGATGGCTCCTTTTCCTCAAGCAGCTGTTTACTTCCAAAAGCTTCCCATGAGCCTCTCCCCCATCATAACTGAATGTTGATGGACCAGCTTCGTGCAGGCCCTGTGTAGGTCACCATAGCTGCTGAATGAGTTCATGAGTGTCACAGCCTTGTCATGCCCAGAAGATATCACTTCATAGCCTTTCTCCCATGATGTAGGAGGGCCTTCTGTATTTGTGTGTTGCTTTCATTGATTGAATAAAGAGACTGCCTTGGCCTTTTGATAGGGCAGCCCTTAGGTGGGCGGAGTAGACAGAACGGAATCCTGGGGGAGAGAAGGCAGTGTGGCAGACACCATGTTTCTCCGGCCCAAGATGGACACTGGTTAGACTCATGCTGGTAAGCCACATCCTCGTGGTGATACACAGATTACTAGATATGGGTTAGTTTAAGATGTGAGAGTTAGCCAAGAAGAGGCTAGAGCTAATGGGCCAGGCAGTATTTCTTTCAATGAATACAGTTTCTGTGTAATTATTTCGGAGGCCAGGAGCCAGGCAGAAGGATGCAGCCTGCGCACCTCATGCAACACTCCCCATCCTCTGGCTCCTATATGCTGTCTTCTCCCTTCCTTCATGATATTCCTAGAGCATTAGGAAAGGGTAATAGGGGTGTTTCACTGAGGACTGAGCATTCAACAGTCATTCATTTATAGCACCTTGACCAGCCACAAGTCTGTTCGTTAACCAACATTTATTGTCTAAAGTAGCTTTTTGGCTCAAGGCTGAGGGCAGCACCAGTTGGTGCTGGTTATAAACATAAATATTTAAGAAGCTGTTTTACAGCATGCCCACTTAGTAAAATAGCAGCAGTAGGCTCACCCTTAGGGCCCACAACCTGCCAAGTCATCGATGAGCTATTCATCAAATTTATTGTAGCAGGCATGAACTCCTTCCTATGCAACTGACTTCCAATCAGAAAGAAACTGATTACCCCTATAACAGCCATGCCACTGTTGTACCAGTCTGTACATCTGGCTTGGCAGGTTGGTATTGTTGCATATAGGGTTCACAGCTGGGTAAGACTGCTGATGACTTTATTCTTTCAGCTGCCAGAATAGCCACTTCCAAGCTATAAAAGGCAGCCAGGAAGGAGAGAGCCTCCCTTGACACAATGGGAAGTCATCCCTTTGTTGCTGAAGACAAGACACATTCAAAACAAATGGGTAGTCTCCCTATAGCCATGCTGTAAGGTTACTTCACAAAGAAACCTTGTCTCAAAATAAGCAAACAAACAAATAAAATATTTTAAAAAAGAGTAATCTGATTGGTTCAGAAGTCAGTGTGAGCCAATGAGAAACAAGAGCAGTCTCTGAGAGGCTTCTGAGAAGTGGCCTTACTTCCCCAAGAAAGATACAGGAAGATTACAAAAGGGTAGGGAGCAACAAGGAAAAGCAAATACGGAGTAGAGCCCAGAGATCAGGCTCACAGACCCTTGTGCAGGACTGCCTGAGTTGGTTTTACTACTCAATAAATATGTAACCATTGTCAAGTTGCTTGGTATGTCAATGCCTCAGTTTTCCCAACGGCATAATGAGCTGTGCGAGGAAAATGAGTTAATGTATGTAACTGCTAGCCTATAATGAGCTCTATACATCTTCTGTTTATTGTTACACTCTTTGCCATGTTTGCCTGAAGCTGCTACCACCATCTTGCCATCAGCCTGAGAATGCACTGAACCCCAAGAATGCAAATTTGGAGCAGATGTCTTCAAAAATCCACCAAAGTTCTTTCAAAGAAATAGAAAGAACTTGAGTCCTGGGCTGGCAAGATGGTTCAGCAGGTAAAAACATTTGCCTCAAAGCCCTGAGTTCAATCTCAGAACCCATATAAAAGTAGACTGAGACTATTGACTGTACAAAGTTGTCCTCTGACCCCTACATATCCTATACACATGCATGCTCACACAGGGATACACACATACAAAGCATCAAAATGATAATAATAATAAAATAATAATGATAATAAGGAATCCAAGTCTTCAGTGACATGCTTGAACTTTATAATCTAGCACACCTCAACCCACTGAACATCCTATTATAAGGGCTAGTAAGCTGTTGCCGGGGCCTTACTGTTTAGATTAACTTTTCCGTTATTTTCATCAGCCAAGAGTATCGACTTTGACACAGCAACTAGCACAGGGCCTTCAAAGTTTTCTAAAATAAAGACGTCTGAAAAATCTATTAATAGGAATAACTTAAACCTGTTTCTGATTTTAAAAAGAAATATTTCAGACCAAGTTAACAAGTCTTTTTGATTAGGCATCTCCCACCCACAGAGGTAATCAAAATTATGCATTTTGTAGGTGTCCTTTTAAATGTTTTTTTAAAAATTTATTTATATTTCATCTGCTAGCTGAATGTTGAAGATTGATTGGAAAGCTTCGTGGTTCTAGGCTATGGCTTTTCACATTTATCCCATCAGGAGGAGGGAGTCATTTCCTATATCAGACTTTTTAGTTGGGACCATCAACTTCCCAATAATGACACAGAGACTTATTTTATAATTATGAAAGCTCTGCCTTAGCTTAGATTTCTTTCTTTCTTTCTTTCTTTCTTTCTTTCTTTCTTTATTTATTTATTTTTAGGTGGTTTTTTTTTGTTTTTGTTTTTTTTTTTTTAGGTTTTTCGAGACAGGGTTTCCCTATGTAACAGTCCTAGCTGTCCTGGAACTAGCTCTTGTAGACCAGGCTGGCCTCGAACTCACAGAGATCCGCCTGCCTCTGCCTCCCTAGTGCTCGGATTAAAGGCATGCGCCACTGCCCGGCAAGATTTGTTTCTAACTAGTTCTTATAACTTAAATTAACCCATTTTTTAAATCTATGTTCTACCACATGCTCTTTACCTCATCTCCACTCTGCCCATCCTGCTTGTTCTGCATCTCACTGGCGACTCCCTTCTTCTTCCCAGCATCCTCTCTGCCTAAAAATCCTGTCTAGCTATCGGCCAGTCAGCTTTTTATTAAACCCATCGGAGTGACACATCTTCACAGTGGACAGAAAGATTATTCCACAACAGTTTTGTCCTCTCTGGAATCTAGGGTGGCGTGTAAATGGCCAGCTACCAACACAGAATGCAGATCTGATACAAGCTCACTGGTAATGTAGCTGGGTGGGGTCTTGCCCTGAGGGCACCAGTAAAACACACAGACACACACCCAGATTATTTCTGCTGTATGAATCCTAGCTTGTTTTTGAAAGCTGTTCAAGTTTTGTTGTACATGACACCAATTACAAGGTCTATAAAGTTTCCCAAGGAGAACAGGCTCAGATTGTTACTATCAAAAAGGATTAATTCTGGGAGTTTGATTTGTAACTTAGAGGTTTCCCTGTGTTACAAACGCAATAAAAGCTAGGAAACCATGTTTTGGACGAAAAACTTTGGATTTCAGCTAATCCTCACAGGTTCGAAGGTTCTACTTTCAGAATTGGGGAGAACTGGAAAAATGTCTGCCAACTGACTTGATGTAAACTCCATACCTGTGGAGGCTCATGTTGGTTTTGCTTTGCTGATAATTGAACCTAAACCCTATGCATCCCAGATAAGCTCTCTGTCATTGAGCTGCAATGTCCAAATCTAGGGCGTGTGTGTGTGTGTGTGTGTCTCTGTATGTGTGTATATACATGTGTATGCAGTTGTGTGGGTGTGCGTACCTCTATGAGTGTGTGTACACACACAGGTGTGTGGAAGTCACAGATCAGCATTAGTCACTCTCCATCTTGTTTTTTTTTAAGGCAGGGTCTCTCACTAAACCTGGAGCTCACCGATTCAGTGAGACTGGCCGGCCAACAAGCTCCAGGGACACCCCACCCCCAGCCACTGCCTCCCCAGCAGCAGAATTACAGGTACACATTGCCTCACTCAGCTTTTCTTATTCTTCTTTTAATATTCATGCTTCACATAAGCACTTCATCGACTAAGCCGCACCTAGCTCCATCATTCATTTTTCCCCCCAGGAGGCAAAATGATTTTTCCACCTGTATGATTTGGAGTCAGGGAGACATGAGCTGAAGTTATTCTTCATTATTCAATGATGTTTTATTTTTATATCCTAAAAGAGCTAATATAAAACAAATTTATGTTTCAAAGTTTTCCTTAATATCTGAACTGGCATTAAATGGAGCCATCATCCCATGTAGTAAAAGCAACATTCTAACCTTATTTATTTTGTTTGTCAAGACAGGAATACATTCCATTTTCATTTAATTTCCTTTAGTAGGTCTTCCTGCTTCTCACAGGCCCTCCTCAATTCCAGTGGTTCCTTTTTTCACAGTATCTTTTATTTATTCTTTGACAATTTCATACACATTTACAATGCATCTTAGTCAGACCCACCCTCCCGCCTGCTCGCCTGGGTGCCCTCCAAGAAGTTCCCCTCTTGTCCCGTGTCCTCCCTCTTTGTTATGATAACCAGACACTAGTATAACTAGTGTCTCCTTCTAGAATGTTGGCTTGTTGGCTTGATCTCTTGCAATTAATTGCTGCAGTGGGGCTGGAGAGATGGCTCAGTGGTTAAGAGCACTGCCTGCTCTTCCAAAGGTCTTGAGTTCAATTCCCAGCACCACATAGTGGCTCACAACCATCTGTAATGAGATTTGGTATCCTCTTCTGGCCTGCAGGCATACATGCAGACAGAATACTGAGAATATTGTATACATAATAAATAAATCCTAAAAAATAATTGCTGCGGTGAATTCATGGATGCAACGGCCAGGTCTGTCCAGAAGACAGCTTTTCACAGCACCCCCCCCCCTCCCACATCTTGTAGCTCTCACATCCTTTCCACTCCCTCCCCAGTGATGTGCCCTGGGGTCTGATATAGATGTTCTGTTTCAGGCTGAGCACTCAATAGTCACTTATTCTAAACACTTGGATTAGTTCTGCATTAATTGTTGCATCAATTCTCTAGCCATAGTTGAGAACAGCACTAATCTATAGGTCTAAATATAATGTGCAGAAGACAGTTTGACAACAGTAATAGTTCCTCCATGGGGATAGGACCTCAAGAGTTTTGGGCTTCTGGCCAGGTTTACTGAATAGGCATGAATTCCCTCCTGCAAAGCAGGCTTCATATCTATTTGACAGCAGTTGGTTACACCTATAACCTCCATACCACTATTGCTCCATGGGCACGTTTTTTAGTGTTTGCCCTTGAATAATACCATCTGTGACTTTTCTTCCCCAATAGTGACCCCATGTGGGTCATGACCCACAGGTTGAGAACCACTGCTCTAAGCATCTCATAAGGAGAGGAATCTAATTAACCTGGCCACTGTTATTCCATAAAGGCAGGCTCAGATATGACATGTCATCATAAGCAGTTAAGTAGCCAATAGAATGGTTGTTCTCAAGCCCAGTGCCTCCACTAGCACAGTTATCACTGGTCTGGAGTCAGGTGCATAGCTACCCACACATAAAACGTGCTCAGAATGACTATGGGTATAAGCCTTCTTAGCTTTTGTAAAGTGGACTGTGTAACTAGCATGCCCCGCCTCACATGCCCAGGACTGTGCTAAGTGCATTCATGGCAAGGTCATTGACTCACGTACCTTCCATTTAATTCTCTTAACTTTATAAATAAGTATTGTTGTCCTCTTCTTTTAGGTTACAGCATGTAGAACCCTGAAATGGATATAAAAGAGAGCAAATGTATATGATAAATACTAAGTCAATATTTAAAAGCCTGGGCAGTATCAAGACTATAATAAAATAGCATTAGAAATTCAACTCTATAGGACACAGGGGCCTTAACACTGTAGCAACAGACAAAAATAATAAACATCTGACCTTAACAATGGCCACTAGCAGCACACACATGGCACATTTGGTATCAATAGGAACAGCCTGAGAGCAAGCAACCAAGGAACTCTCAGGATTTTGTCTCAGTGTGTTCACGCCTCTGCTGTACAAAATACCATGCATGGTATATTTGTAAACAGGTCTTTATTTTTCATAATTCTAGTAATTATGTAGTTCTATGTCTAAATGGCAGGAGATACAGCATTTAGTGCAGACCCACTTGTCACTTGTGCAGAATGTCCTCATGTAGCAAAAATGAAGAACTCAGATTTCCCAAGGCCTTCTAAGGTAACTGTGTTGGGAAACCCCGCCCTAAAAACTCACCTTCAATAACCTAGAAACAGCAAGACACGTCATTACGAGGCACCAACATGCAACACATTCCCACTGTCACCGCAAGTCATTATTTTCCCTATGCTCAAGTGCCTTCTCTCCTCGCCCTTTCCAGCCTTACTCAGAGGCAGCCTCTGCGTTCCCCCCTCCCTTGTGACTTTGTAGCGTTCCTTGACTTCAATCTGCTAAGGCGCCTTCTGAGGTTTAAATCATGACATTGGCGCTGTGACTTGTTAGACTCTCCTGGTGCGTGTGTGCTTGCCTCTCATGGGTCTAAGCCATACGCCTGGACCCTGTTCCTGGTCCACCTGCAGCAGGCTCACTTTCTGGCCAGCCAATCACTGGGCACCCTCTCCAACACAGACAATTTGTACGTTCCCCTCTCAGGCAGCATAAACACTTCTCTGTATCCAAGGAAATAACCTTGAGGAGTGTCCAGCACTCCTTCGGTGTTCTTGCAGATGAAGGTAACCCCAGCCCTGGTCTTTAAGGCTATGGTTGACCCTCTTTGCCAACATGCACCACTGACCATTTCCCTTGGGTGAGGCTTCATTTGTTTTAGCATGGGTTTTGTCCCCTGGCTTCATTCAAAAGGCCTAGTACCAGACATCCATCCTTGTCTCTTCAGACTTTTAGCCTTGGCGCTCCAACTGTGGATGACAGTCTACTGTTTGACTTGTGTCTGCTTCATTCAGTCCTTCCTGGGTCCTTGAGACACCTGGGACTTTCAGGCATTGGACCCTCTCCTATACCTCACCCATGAGAACTCTGTCCTCGACCTTACCACCAATCTCCCCCGTGGGATGCCTTTTGGAGAACCTGACTTCCACACCTAGTACCAGACTTAAAGGCCTTGAAACTTCTCCACCTTTGCAGTCAAATATGGCCTCAATTCTTCTTAGAGAACCAATCCAAGTGGCTGCTAATGGCTCCCTAGATTCTGGTATTAAACGGGACCTTTACGACTACTGCCAACAATCGGGAAAATGGGGGGAGGTTCCCTATGTCCAAGCTCCCTCTTTTCTTCACTCTAAACCTTCACTCTGTTCTTCCCCAACTTGGCTCCTTCTAGCTATGAAGTCTGAACTAGAGGAAACCTCCACTACTCTTGTTCCTGCTAACTGGCACCCCCTCTTATCAGCCCCACCCCGCAGCTTCTTCTCTTCTGGCTCCCCGGGTCTCTTCTCCCTCTCCAGCAACAGGCCACTGGAACCATTCCACTCTAACACTCATTTTCACTCCACCGGCAGCCTTTAGCTCCCCTCAACTACTCGTTCTTGCTCTGAACCCCTTATCTCTCCCCACCCAGTCTAACCTGGCCTCAGTTCTCCCTTTTTGGGAGATTGCCAGAGTGGACAGTCTGATCAAGGTATTGCCTCCTTCTCATTAAGTGAACTCTTTCAAATAGAAAATTCCAATACAACACCCAATCCTGTAGTCTCACCTTCTGTCACACACACACACGCACACACACACACACACACACACACACACACACACACACACACACGATTCTAACTTACAATCTACTTCCCCGAAGAGCGCAGGCTAGTTTGGGAGCAGGCTAGAGCACATGCAAATGAAATCCACCCAACTAATACAGCACACTCAGCCAGGGTTGAGGCAGTCCCAGACCAGGTTCCCCAGGGGTCTACAATACCCCAGGGGCATTCTATCTCAAGGTTAGTTTACAGCTTACCTCCTGGATGATCTCCATAAAGCTGCCTTTAAACCAATAAACTATGAGAAACTCCAAATGGTCATCCATGACAAACAGGAAAACCCATCTCAGTTCCTAGAACACCTCACAAAGTCCCTCTTACAATATACCAATCTAGACCCTGAAAACCCAGAGGTAAACAACTCCTCATGACCTATTTCTTTTCCCAGAGTTCCCCCAACATTAGGGCCCAGCTTAAGCATCTGGAGAAAGGACCCCCTAACCCAGAGTCAGAAGTCTTAGCACTGCCCTTTAAGGTATACCATGGGAGAGATGAAAAAACCTGTAAACAGAAATACCAAATGATGGCCAAGGACATTCAACCAGCTTCAGCAACTGCCTGGACTCCCTTGCCTACTAAAGCTCAAGAATCATCAGGTCCCTGCTTCAGATGTCGTCAGGAGGGTCACTGTACCTGGGCCTGCCCCAATCCCCACGAGCCATCCCAACCATGTCCACTGTGTCATCAAGAGGGATATTGGGCTTTTGGCTGTCCCCATGGCCTTCAGAGAGCAGGGACATTAGACCCAGACCACCCTCCAGCTGACCTCTGAAGGGACCCCAGGCTCCCTTGACCTGACCTCTGTCATCTCCCGCAGGGAGCCTGGGTAGTCATTATGACATTAGAGTGACCCATCTCTTTCTTCCTCGTCACCAGAGCCACTTACTTGGTCCTATGAGTTTTAGGGACCCACCTCTCCTTGTTTCCCTGTTGTCAGGGTAAGGGGACAGCCTTACCAACCTCACCAGACCCTACCACTCGATTGCAGTTTCAGGGGTGTTCCTGTCATTCATTCCTAGTGGTGCCAACCTGGCCCTTACCCTTACTGGGAAGGGGTCTTCTAGCCAAAGTGGGAACCTCTGTTTCCCTTGCTCCCTCAATTTGCCCGACTGACCCCAAGAGCACCAGCAGCCCCTCTCCTCCTCCTAGTCACCCAACCTACTGGTTCCAACACGTCATTTCCTTTGCCAACCTCCCAAGTGGACCCCCAAGTCTGGGATACCCAAATCCCCTCTATTGCTAAACCCCATTCCCCTGTCATCATCCAATCACAGGACCCTACCCGGTACCCTCTCGCTCCAGAACCTCAAGGGGCTTAAGCCCATCATGTCTCACCTCCTAAGAAAAATACTATTTCTTCCCCCTTTAACACCCCTCTATTTGCAGTTAAAAAGCCCAGTGGAACCTCCCACCAGGTTCAAATGTCTCCAGCGTCTCATTTCTGCAGTGGTACTCCCTACCCTGTTATAGCTAATGCTTACATACCCCTTTCCACTCTCCCCTCAAGGACCTCCCATTTCTCAGTCCTGGACCTCAAGGTTGCTTTCTTGAGTCACAAAACATTTTTGCTTTCACCTGTACTGACCCTGATACCCACCACTACCCTCCTCACCTGGAGTTACGGGACAGCCCATACCCATTTGGCCAGGCCCTAGCTTCTGATCTACTCTTTGTCTCTCCCCAAATCTAAACTCATACACTCTGTAGATGACCTTCTCCTCTGCAATCTATCCCTATAGATTTGTCAAATTGACCCTCTGCTCTTCTATATTTCTTATCCAGCAGGGGCTATAGAGTCTCACCATCTAAGGTCTAACTGTCCACCCCTCGGGTCACCTACTTGGGACTAACCATTACCCCAACCCACAAAGCCATTCCCTTGGATAGAAAACACCTAATCCAGTCCCTCCCAGTCCACTCTACCAAAGAGGAGATTTTATCATTCCTAGGAATAGCTGGCTTCTTATGGTCCTGGGTCCCCTCCTTTTTCCTCCTTGCCCACCCCTCTATGAAGCAGCCCTTGGCTCACATGAACCCCTTCTTGTACCCATTACCAAGTCCTTTCAGAAGCCCCAACAGGCCCTCCTCTAGCTCCCCCCCACAGCACTATACCCCCCAGACCTAACCCATTCCTTCTCCCTCTGTGTAACAGAAAGAGGGATAAGGCCATGGGGTCCTAGGCCACCAACTGGGACCTTCTTTGGCACCTGTGGCATACCTGTCAAAAAAATTAGACCTTACTACCCAAGGATGGGCACCCTGCATAGGTGCTTTAGCAGCTACTGAGATCCTCATTCACGAATCCAAACTGCTAACTTTTGGATCACCTACCACTGTCTTCTCCCTGAACAACCCATCCCACCTCTTAATGTACAAAGGCATACAAACTCTACCTCCCTCTCGGGCTCTTTTTCTCCAGGTGGCACTAGTAGAAGATGCCACGGCTCCCTACCTTTTTTCCTATCGTCCTCTTTGGCATGATGAACTGTTTTAAGGTGGTACAGGACACATTTCGTAGAGGCGTTAAGTCTCTTAAACTGAGAAAAGACCTTAAGCCTTGACATCCCACTTCGGTCCCAGTGCCTTGCAGTTCATAACACCTTCATTCTTTGCAGCACTCAAGACTACCATTGCCCATCTGCTAGCTGGTCAGGGGTTTGCAGGCCAGCATTTCTATCCCCCTAGTGGGGGGTGATGCATGGAGAAGAGCCCCAACTGATTCTGGTCATGGACTCAATAACCATAATAAAAGGGGCCTTCAAATCCCGCCCCTTCTGGCTGTGGCAGGACTAACCACCTCCTCAGTTTTCTTCCCAGTTCATCCAGGACCTCCTGAGGTGCTCCAAACCACACTCACCCTCAAGCACAAACTGACTCCTTGGCTGCAGTGGTACTCTAAAACCAACAGGGACAGATCTCCTTACAGCTGAAAATGGTCGCCTTTGCCTCTTTCTCCAAGAGGAATGTTGCTTCTATAGCAACAAATCGGGTATGGTAAAAAACAAAATCCAGCATCTTCAAACAGACCTCCTAAAACGTAAGGAGCAGCTCAATTCCTCCAGCCCCTGGACCTTTGGGAATGCCATATGGAAGTGGATGCTTCCCTTCCTGACCCCCTCCTTCTCGTTTTCCTGCTTCTACCCATAGCACCCGGCTCTATCAGATTATTCTCTGTTTCTCCAATGACAAATTTAAAAACTCTCTAATCAGACACTAGTCAGTTATTGCTACAGGACTACCAACCCCTAGCCACACAGCTGGAGACTCATGAACCCTGACTATGCCCCGGTGGTGAGGATAGGCCCTGAAGATGTCAACGCCCCCAGACAACAGGACGCAGTCTAAAGATCACGCGCCCCCATCCCTGCCTCACCAGCCACACCTAAATATTCCCTCACTTTTTTTAATAAATAAGAGGGAGGAATGTTGGAAAACCCCACCCCTAAGCTCACCTGAGGTAACCTAGCAACAGCAGGACTTGCTATCACCAACTGCCAAGACACATTCCCACTGTTGCCCCATGTCATGCATGCTCCCTACGTGCAAGTGCAGTATCCCCTTATGAAAAGCAAGTGCCTTCTCTCCTCGCCCGCTTTTCCCTTCCACCCTAGCTCAGAGGACAGCACCCCTCGCCCAATAAACCTCTCAAGTGACATCTGTGACATGGTGACTTTGTGGCGTTCTTTGGCTTCCATCTGCCAAGGCGCCTTCTGCGGCTTAAGTCACTGTGCTCTGACCTAGTCTCCCTTCCCATAAGTCCCGTGTCTTAGTTGAGGTTTCTGTTGCCTTAGTGAAACACTATGACCGAAAAACAAGCTGGGACGAAAGAGATTTGGCTTACACTTCCGCATCACTGTTCATCACCAAAGGAAGTCAGGACAGGAACCTGGAGGCAGGAGCTGATGCAGAGACCATGGAGGAGTATTGCTTGCTGGCTTGTTTCCCGTGGCTTGCTCAGCCTACTTTCTTACAGAACCCAGAACCACTGACCCAAGGATGGCACTACCCATAATGGACTGGACTCTCCCTCACTGATCACTAATTAATCTGTTTTGTTCGTTTGTGTGTTTTTTGTTTTGTTTTTTGAGATAGGGTTTCTCTGTGTAACAGCCCTGGTTGTCCTGGAACTCACTTTGTAGATCAGGGTAACCTCAAACTCACAGAGATCCACCTATCTTTGCCTCTTGAGTGCTGGAATTAAAGGCGTGCACCACCACCACCCAGCTAAAGTGCCTTGATCTTATGGAGGCAATTTTTCAATTGAGACTCCTAATTCTCTGATGACTCTAGTTTATGTCACATTGACATTGAACCAGTCAGTACACTCCACATTCTTATTTCATCGCTTTGGAGATCAACAAGTCAGGGTGTGGATTTTGGGATGATTAAAATATTTGAAGCAAAGTAGACTTTATATTTTAAGGTTTTAATACTCACAAAAATATTAGTTATATTTTGAGATGACAGATTACTTCATTACATAATAATCTCCACAAAACAAAGGTTGTTCTGCTTCCTGTGTAGCAGTATGATCCCTCTCTCTCTCTCTCTCTCTCTCACACACACACACACACACACACACACACACACACACACACACACACACACACACACACACACACAGTCATGTACCATCCACCATGGGCTCAGCAGGTCCTTACCTCACCAGGGCTGAGCAGATGTCAGTTCCAAGCCCTTGAAACTCCAACAGTCTGAACTAAGTAAAGATCTTTTCTTTATAAAATTACCCAGCTTTGAGTATTTTATTATAGTGAAACAAAACAGACTAATACAAGTAGAAGCTAGTGGTACCCGAAGGAGAACACAGTGATCCAAAAACTGTCTCCAAAATTACCTCTTAAACTTTCTGAAAAGATGGACCAAAGAGATTTACTTATAGTGAGAATTTTGTACAGAAAATATTTGCATTTGAGAGGGTTACTGGGACTTTTGATCTGCAGCAAAGGGCAGCCTGCCCAGACTCCCTGCTGGTCCACGCCCATGGAGCAGTTAGTGTTAGACCAGTTCTCTTCTGCAATTCTGGGTAAGAATTACATAGTGCCAAGCTCTTTGCTAGAGTCTCCACATTTTACCACTACGAAAAGGAGGGCTAGGGATGTCACTCAGTTGGCGGAATGTTTGCTTAGCTTGCACAAAACCCTGGGTTCGATCCCCAGGACTACATGAAACTGTGCTTAGGACTTGAATGTTTGCATAATTCAAATTAACATAGGAGCATTTAGCAGAGACTTGAATAAATGAGGCCTACAATTCCCAGATGACGGTTAATTTTCATGATGGTGGATTTCCTTCCGGTCTCTCTCCACAAATGTGGTAAGTCACAAGTTGTACTTCTTTTCTCCAGTCCCTTCGCGGGCTGTTTCCCGTTTGTTTGTTTCAGTGAAGGTTTTTGTTCCAGGTGTCTCCCTCCAGGGGTTATGCAAGCTTCCTAAACATCATCATTCAAGGCTGCACGAATTCTTCAACCCAGACCGCTCCTCTCTGCCACTCCAGCCTTCCCAAGCTGGTTCTTCCCCAATCAGGGTTTTCTGTCCTCAGTCAAAAACTCGGGTAAAAACCACCCGGTTCATCAGAAAACACTCAAGTTTGATATAAAAATCTGTTGCCCCCCCCAACCCCTAATGCATTTCATTACCTTTCAATCATTCGTTTGGAATTATTCACCTCGCTGCCCTTAATTATCCACTTCACTGCCTTCGTCATTAGCATGGAGGGCGGAACCAAGGCCGGCCTGTATTCTCTTCAGAGTCCCAGTCACTTCTGATTAGTGAATTGTCTAGCAAATGTCCTGGGCTCTAGCAGGCCACTGCCAGTTAGTGTCCTCTCCCCAAGAAGTGCTCATTTGTATTCTGTCTCGGGTCAGAGTGGAGGCCAAGGGTTAGTGGGATGGGGGTGGGGCGGCGAGGGCCAACCAGCCTAATGGTGGCATCTGCCTTCTCCCTCCTCCCTGTTCTCCCTTTCTTCCCCTCTCACCCCCTCCCTCCAGTTTCTCATTCAACGACGGCGAACAAAGTAAAATAATATAAAAATAAAACTAGGAAAAAAAAAAGGAGGGTCTGCAAACCTGACAATAGCACCTCCAGTCCTGCCCCTTTGCCTTCCTCCATCTCCCAGGCCCTCCAGCCACTCAGAACAGCTCCTAACAAAAGACCCCAGTTTGACCCCTGCCCGGCTGAAGCCAATTCAAGGCTGAGATCTGAATCTATTTAAGCTAAGCCTGGGCACCAACCAGCCACATTCGGTTTGCCAGCCTTCAAAACACCAGGTCCATTCGTTTCCCTCTTTTTTCTGTATTTTGTTGGTGGTGGTGATGATGATTTTTGTTTCTTTCTTTGTAAACTGGAGCCAAGCCAGTTTGTATCTCGGCTGCATACAAAGGAATTCGAAAGGCAAAAACACGGCCTTCAAAGTAAGAGGACCCCCTAACTACCACCCTGCATCTGGACGTCACTGGGCTATATTTAGGAAAGACACACCTTCGTATGCTCTCTACCACTTGAAAGGAATTTCTGATAGATTGTTTTATTTTCTTATATATTATCCAGTAAACAGTATTGTTTTTTTTAAAGGGCTGGGCAACATTGTTATCCATTGCTCAAAAATACGTCCCTAAAATATCTGCGCTAGTGCTGGTAGTGCTCCTAACTCACCCAGAGGAACACAAGGCTTGTGTGCTCAGAGCACACACATGTTCCTTGTCTGAAAGGAGCCAGCAGGGAAGTGCCTGCTGCTCCCCAGTAACCGTGGACACCCCTGTAGAAGTCAGGCTGCCTAGAGAATGACAGGGTGGAGCAGTGGGAGGGCAGGGAGCTGCCACCCTCACTAATAGGGGACTATAGGTCACATCTAGCTGTAGGCCACTGGGGAGGGGTGGCTTTTACTATTTAATCCCCTCAAACTTCAGCAAAATTGTTTTAGGAGGTTGGAGGGCACACTGGTTTGTGTGACAAAATACTGGACCTTGGGAGAATGCTTCCTACATATCACTAGGAACCACGGGAAAATTGCTCTGTGGTCTTTAGGAGAACATTTGCCACAAGCCCCACTGGAAAACAGATTTTTTTTCCCCTAACAGTCTCATTTATATATTTATATGTTTTTTATTTGCTTTAAAAAGCAAATATTTACTGTGTCCCAGCTATGTTCTAGGCATTGTGTTAAACCTAGCAGAGTAAACATAGATGGTTCTCTCTCTCATGCATGCGCACTCACTCACACACACACACACACACACACACACACATCTTTCTTCTTGACCACCTCTGTCAGGTGATTATCAGGTGAATTTAAAAATCCCAGAACACAATGCATTTAATAAATTGGAGGAATAATACAAGGGTGTTGTGGGGGGTTGAAAGCAAATGGCCCCCATAGGCTCACAGGGAGTGGCACTATTAGGAGGTGTGGCCTTGTTGGAGTAGGAAGTGTGTCACTACTGGGGGGTGGGCTTTGAGGTTTCAGAAGCCCAAGCCAGGCCCAGTGTCATTCTCTCCCCACTGTCTGCTGATCCAGGTGTAGAACTCTCAGCTACCTCTCCAGCACCATGACTACCTAACATGTACAATTTTCCCATTTGTGATTTCAGCAATAACTGCTTACAAACTATTTAACCTCAGCTGTCTCACAGTGGAAATGTCCTTCCTCCCTGACAGGCTCTCTGCCAGCCATCTGACTCTGCACAGCCCATGAGAACACCAAGGTTAAGGTCACTTTTAACAGCCCATGTTCCCTGACAGACCTGCCCCCACCCCCACCCCCACTGGGACGCTGAGGCACCAGGGCACCTGAACACAATCGTCTAGTGTGATAATGTGTGACCTTTGCTGGTTTAATAAGGAACGTGGCATAGGAACAGATCTCCCTGCCATTCAGGGAGAACACTCGTAATAATATGGTTGGCCAAGATGTTGGAGTTACTCCAGCCCAGATATCATGACTGGGTGCTGTCTCCATGGCTTTGTGTGAGTATGTGTGTGGGGGTCCAGATGTAATGGTCTATCCTTTAAAAGACAAGCCACGCCCATTCCCTCCCCCATCCACTGAGGCAAATTGATCTTCAGCTTCCAGCCTGAGTCCCTTCCTTTCTGTCTCCCTCCCTCCACTTCTCCCCCCTCCCCTCTAGTTCTCTCTCTTTCTCTCTCTCTCTCTCTCTCTGTCTCTCTCTCTCTTCTCTCTCTCTCTCTGTCTCTCTCTCTCTTCTCTCTCTCTCTCTGTTCTTCCCCTCTTTTGCTTCCCTTCCATAACCCACTAAATAAATATTCAACCTCACTCTGCATGGGCTGCCCATCCATCTGTCTCTCCTTATGGGACTGGCTGCCCTGTCGAGGTCTCTCACCCACTACGCAGCTTCCTGCCTGCGGCTGCGGCTCCCTGCCTGGAATTCGCTGCCCTTCGTGGCCCACTGCAGCCACTTGGGGAACTGCAACGTCTCTGCCTGGGATTGGCTGCTCTGGGGACCTGCTGCGGCTGCCTGCCGCCACTTCAGGGACCCAGCATTTTTACTTTTACCATTACACCAGAGACTGTCAGAGGTCTGCCTCAGAGCTGCTCAATGAGAATCCTCCTGGAGCCTTGCAGCTCTGAAGCATCTCTTGGTCATCATGTTCAAATCCTTTTGCACTGTGAGACCTTGCTCCACCAATCAAAATCTGATGTCTGTAGACATGCTTTTGTTTTGTTTTTGTTTTTTCAAGGTAAGAATTCTCTGTGTAACCCTGGCTGTCCTGGAACTCCCTTTATGGATCAGACTGGTCTCAAACTTAGAGATCTGCCTGCCTCTGACTCCAGAGTGCTGGGATTAAAGGCGTGCACCACCACTGCCTAGACCTTTCATTTTTAAAAATGTGGTTTAATAAGAAACACTTCTTTATATCAATAAATAAAATGTCACCCAAATAAAGTTCCTTTCTAATAAGCAAAACTTGAAGTCTCCAGTAAGTAACATTATGATGCTATATTGAACTTTCCTGACCTCTCTCAGGCCTCAAGTGTCTCATGTGGGTCTAATCATAAGCAGGGATCATAAATAAAGTATGCCAGGGGGCTGTACCGGTCTAGAAGGTTGTATTTGATCTGCTCTTTGTGATTGGTTCACTGACTGATGACATGAACACGTCACCTTCCTTGTTTAGCTCATGGCATTCAGTCAGGGAGCCCTCCTCTCGGCTCAGCCACACACCGACCCTGTCTCTTTGGCTAGTGGTGTCTTGTCAAGATCAGGTGTGGGCTATTGTGTTTGCTGTTGAACAAGGAGTGAGCAGCTAAAGACAGTCACAGAAAAATCTTTTATGTTTTTAAAGTGATGATAACAAAACTGTCTCTGGAAACAAGGAAAATGTCAACAGTCTGTTCGCGCTTAAAAAAAAAATAGCAGGGTCTAAACTTATGTTCTGGGCCCCAAATCATGGCGGTTTACAGCCGTGGGTCCTCAGAGGGGCCACAGAAGTACTGCTGAATAAAGGGCCTCTGTCTGTACACACACTCTCTGTAGGAGCAACGCCCTCTCTAACACAGAAGATAACCCTGTGGGACTCTGCTGAGTCAGACTAGGGCTGAGGTGTCTATGCCCCAGTTCCAACCTTATGGTGGCCAGAGGAGAATGATTGACTTCTTCACACACAAGTCCTGGTAAATCTGGGAAAAGTCCATAGAACCGTTGCGGGTCACTGCAGCCTTGAATGCCTCAACTGCCAGGGGTTGGCCTTGCCAACTGCCTGACAAAGACTCCTTTTCCCTTCCTCAGCATCACTTGAACTCTGACCTCTGGTAGACCTTGACCCCACAGATTCAGACCCCCAAAGCAGTAGAATCCAATTTATAAGTGACCCCAGTGCGTGCACTCGTTAGAACTTTTGACATTATATCTGATGTGGTGACACACATCTTTAATACCAGCACTAGGGAAGCAGAGGCAGGCTCTGTGAGTGTGAGGCCAGACTGGTCTACCAAGTTCCAGGATAGCCAGGCTGTTACACAGAAAGACCCTGTCTCAAAAAAGAAAAGAAAAAAAAAGACTTTACTAATCTTTAAAAAGTAGACTGCAAAGTACATCTTTATATTTAAATTTTTGAAAAACATAAAGTAATAGCATAAAGTGATTGACCTGATGATCATCTTGTGGTGTGGAAGATCACCAAGCTGCGGGTGATGACGTTTGTAATAGTGTGGAGCAAGAATTAAAGGAAGCTATTTGGTAACCTATGGTATTCACATTTCATTGTCCACGCATACAGTTTGACTGGCATAGAACCATGTCCATTCACTCAGAGATTATGTGTCACTGCTTGGACACCTCCTGGGCAAAGCAGGACTATACCTGTGACAGTGTGTGGCCCCCAAAGTCCAAAGTTTACTGACCTCTAGAATAAAGAAAGAAAATACTCAAGTTTGTTCTTTCCCAAAGCAACATCTTTTTGTCAATTTTCTTCTTGGTTCAGGCCTATTGTCAGAGAAGTCAATGGTATTCTCCCGTTTTTGCATTTGTAGAATAAGACCTTCCTAGCCGCTGCAAAAATGAAGCCGCCATCACCAGGAAATGATCTTGATATTCAGGGAAGGTGTTTTACGGTGCATTCTCGCAGTCTGGTGTGGCTGTGAGTTGGGGAGCAGAGGCAGATGCATGTGTGTGCCACATGTCATGTGGAAGCCAGAGGTGTCATTTCTCCCCCACTGTCTGCCTTGTCTTTTGAGACATTGGCCTGGATCTTGCCAAGTAGGAAAGGTTAGGCAGCCAGCAATCTGCAGATTGGCCTTTCTCTGTCTCCCAGCGTTTGGATTAGGGGCATGGGACACCACATCGGGTGAAAACCACATCAGACTTTTTAAAGTGGGTTCTGGGGACTGAACTCAGGTCCATACGCTCACATGGCTGAGCTGTCCCCCTGCCCCTCAATCTTTTTAATAACATGGGCTTTTCTTAGATTCTATAAACTGGGCTCATGCTATTTTTCTTTCTTTTTTCCCATTAAAGCTACATTATAAGTATTTCTACATACTTAATGATATTAGTATCAACAAAAGCACAGGGTTTCTCTCCCACCCATGGGTGGTGCTTTGCTAGACTATTTTACCACATCACAGGAAAATGGTCTGTGCTTTTCCTAGAATAAAATAGAGTTAATGCCAGTTTCTGTGAGCTTAGACTCTTGAAGTTCTTTCACTTTACATTAATCTTTACGTCCTGTTTTGTAATTTTTTGAAGGAATGAGGCATTTTCTTTAATAAGTGAACTGTGAAAACTCGGTGCCACAGTGCTCTGGGCTTTTGCTTGTTAATGTAAGCGGGTGAGAAGCAACCGGATTGTGTTGGCTTTGCTGTGGTTAGGTATAAGATTTCTGCTCGTCTGTAGCATCTCTCCGTTTCTACGGACAAGCACTAACACAAAACACAAGCATGCTTACGGAGGAATGCCGGACCTCTCTGTGAGGGCAGCTGCGGAAAAGCATTGCTAATGGCCGGAAGGGCTGTGCTATTTTATTATCAAAGAGCATATATTAGAAATAGAAGCAGTTTTGAGGCCACACCTAGCAACAGGTTGGGGTCAAGCATAACTATTATGTTTAATCTGAGCTAGTTCCCTAGTTTCAGAGGTAATGAACAAAGATGAAAGGCTCAAGGCAGGGGTGGGGAATGTACCTCCTGGCACTAACTCTTCCTATCACCAAAGGAGAGTCCCAAAGCTGCGGCTGCCACAGATGCACTGTGCTGCGAGGGCCAGCTTCCATTCTACACACGGCCTTCATTCTGCACACAAACTAGAGTGGCCTTGCTTTGTACGAGGACTCCTTGCTCCAGACGGAATTGGGAAATACCAAACCCATTTGCATAACCAAAGTTCTTTTCAGTAAGTGATACTTATCAAGTGACAGATATTTCTCTGTGGAGAACCAGGGAGGAGTCATTTTGGTTCCCTTAATCCTGCGGAGGACAACAAATTTACTGTCAGGAGAACAAAGCCGTGATTAGTTAGATCTGCAGCTAACGGTTCACACACACACACACACACACACACACACACACACACACACACACACACAAAACCTTGAAGTTGCTTACTGCAATCACAGTGATTTATAGACATCCTGAGATGATGGGGGTGGGGGACAGGGAAGAGAGAAGAGGGAAGGGAGTAAAGTAGAAAGGGAAAAGAATAGAGAGAGCAAAGGAAATTAAGAAAAGCCATTGGCTTCTAACAGCTTTTATTAGCATCTCTGTGTCAATAATGAAATCCTTGCAGCTTTGGCATTTGACGATTTACAGCCAAGAAAGAAAAATATGGAGCCCCTGTAGCTTTAAAACATATGCGTGTTTCAACTACCATGGGTCCTGGGTTTGCTGCCAGGTGGAGTGTTCATGTTAGAGAGATAATTTTTTCCATGAGGAGGAACCAGAGCAGGGAAGCAATACCCAGAAATGCGTAAGAACCACACTGACATCTCAAGTCCCACTGTGACAAGGGGTCCTCATTGCTCTTCCAACAGATTGGTAATGCCACTCTTGGTGACTGTAGTCGTACTTGGCACATAGTCCACTCTCAGCCAATGATCTCTGGCTTGGAAGGGGCATGCTCAGCAAATCTGTGGCTATTGGAAAAATAACAGAATGCCTTTTGGGGTTACCCGAGTGGAAACACTGGTGTTTTATAAGCCATAGCACCGGTTACTCTCCATAGAGGCTCCAGTAGTTTTGCTTAACTATGGATGTTTTATAGTTCTTTTCAAACAGATTAGCCACATCAGAGTGCAACGGATTGACAGTCTAGCAAAGTTCTGTGCTTCTTTCTCTCCAGGGTTGAGTGGATGCCTTAGTACCCCACCTAGTAAAAACAAAAAGTCCTGTGGAGCAATTGTAAAAATTATCTTTGACTAAGAATTCATAATTAACTTCAGTATAGATGAGACTGGTTCCTCTAGTGGACAAGCCAGGGGCCAGGGTGTAGAGTATACCTATAGTGTAGACAGTGAGGAGCTGGCAGGATGGAAAGTGGGTGGCTACATTTGAGAGATGAGAGGTCAGGCACAGACATGGTAAGCAGGAGAGGGTGAGACCAACCAACTTCTTTCCCCACCTCCAATCCATGGTCCTCTTGAGAGAAGAGAGAACTCCCTAAAGACAACAGAGCCCTGGAGAATCATGAGCTATCCCATTCCTGTGGCAGGATCAGCTCTTCTGTTGGACCAAGAGGACATGCTCTAAGGTGTGTGCATTCTAGACTACCCTCCACACACTCAAAAGTGACCAATGCCAGTAAAGAGTACCTCAGTCTCCACCCAATCCCTATGATAAGCCCCACAAAAGAGCACTAGGCAGGGTAACACAGAGAGTGGGAGCCCCTCCTACTCTCTGAAGCTCTTTCTAATTTCTAAAAATAAATCTCCCTTTGCATGGCACACACCTTGTCTGTATTTCCCTGTTCTTCTTGGATGTAAGAGGATGACTCCAGAAGCCACTGATTCAGGGTAGCTTTGGTGACCGTCAGTCATCAGCACCATAGCTCCACAACTTAAGCTCTGAGGCACAATTTAAGTTCATTTGTGTTAACTCTTAACACAAATAAAGAGTTGAGCAAAAGTGTCATTCTCAGAGACCGCACATCACACCCTGAGCAGGCAGCCAGGGAAGAAAGCCATAGTCACATCCATTTCTAGAAATAATGTGGAGTGTACTTTTTCTCTCCAATATTAGCAAGTAAGATTTTGCCAGAAAGACCTTTCTGTAGTCGGAATTTTCTTTCCGTCTTGCCAGCTCCCAAATAATACAGAGTCTTAGTATTAATTATAAATGCTCAGCTGATAGCTCAGGCTTGTTACTAACTAACTCTTACATTTAAATTAACCCCTATTTCTTAGCTATGTTTTGCAACATGGCTTGGTACCTTTTCTCAGTATGGCATGCCCATCTTGTCTTCTCTCTGCATCTGCTTGAGACTCCTCTGACTCTGCCTTCTTCCCATCATTCTCTGTTTGGCTCTCCCTCTAACCTTATCCTGTCCAGCTATTTGCCAGTCAGCTTCTTTATTAAACCAATCACAGAGACATATATTCACACAGTATAAAGGAATATTCCATACCTTTAGAAGATTTAAACATAAACTTACATGGAAAAAATTATAAGAGCAAGCTTGGACTCTCCCATGACGTGTACAGTGCTACAGCCACTACCAATGCTGTCTTTACCAAAGGCCCCCACACATCAAGACTCTAGATTGATGTTAGTCATCTGTCTTGTTTTAATACACTAGCTCAAGATCACACAGCTGGGCGCATGGTGTTTAAGCCTCACTTTTGACCAGAGCACACACCTTCTTCAAATAAGAGCTATGCTTTCCAGGCTCTTTATAACCAGATATAGATATGAGATTGAGATCCAGACAAAGGGTCATGAGGGGAAACGAGCTGGGTCACTTTCTAGCTCCCTTGCTCTCTCTCCCGATCCCCACCCCCGAGTACTGAATGCAGCCCCTTTAAGGTTTTATTCTGTGACAGGATCTTGCCCAGGCTCCCCTTGATTTTACAGTCTTCCATCTCAACTTCCCCAGTGCTAAGATTATAGTACACACCACCACACTCAGCTGAAGCTGCCTTTAAAGAAAAGGAAACCCTCCCACCAATGTGACCCCTTTCCCACCCTGCTGCTGCCTGGCATGTTGATGAATTAAGGACCAGCCTGAATCTCACAATGGAAAGGATCGTGTTAGGGAATGTACAACAACAAGGTTGTCCTGGTTTATCACGTATCTGAAATGTGAGATAGCTATCCTTGTCTTTGTTCACCTCTCAGACTAAGAAGAAAACTGTATTTTATTTTGTTTTTGAAATTTCTTTTATATAGTATCCATACACTAGCTTCTTTTTTCGTGTTACTTTTCATGTTGGTGTGGCAAAATACCTGACAGGAACAATGTACAGGAAGGATCTATCTATCTATCTATCTATCTATCTATCTATCTATCTATCTATCTATCTATCTATCTATTGGTGTTTCAAGATATGACTTCTCTATGTTACAGCTTTGGCTGGCCTAGAACTCACTTTGTAGACCAGGTTGACCTTGAACTCACAGAGATCTGCCTGCCTCTGTCTCCCAAGTTCTGGGATTAAATAATACAGAGTCTTAGTATTAAATATAAATGCTCAGCTGATAGCTCAGGCTGGTTACTAACCAACTCTTACATTTAAATTAACCCATATTTCTTATCTATGTTTTGCAACATGACTTGGTACCTTTTCTCAGTATGGCATGCCCATCTTGTCTTCTCTCTACATCTCTGCATGTGACATCACCACCAGGCTAGAAAGGATTTATTTTGGCTCAACAGTTTCAGAGGGGTTTTGGTTCATTACTGCAAGGAAAGTTCCATGGTGGCAGGAGCCTGGTGGAGCTTTCTTCACATCCCGGTGGGTCAGGAAGCTGAGGCTGCAGGCCAGACTCAAAGGCTAGTCAAACCTGAAGGCCCACTCCCAAGGATCTCCTTCCACCTACATCAGTACATCTCTCAAAGACTTGACAACCTACCAAACCAGCATCAACAACTGGGGCCAAGTTCAACACATGAGCTGTTGTAGGGAGCTGTTTGTTTTTTCATCGCTGCTCAGTCCTGAAATAACCACACAGAAACTATATTAATTAAATCACTGCTTGGCCCGTTAGCTCTAGCTTCTTATTGGCTAAATCTTACATCTTAATTTAACCCATTTCTATTAATCTGCATATTGCCACGTGGCTGTGGCTTACTGGCAAGGTTCCGGCATGTCTGTTCCCAGTGGTGGCTACATGGCGTCTCTGACTCCACCTTTTTTCTCCTAGCATTCAGTTTATTTTCCCCACCTAGCTAAGTTCTGATTTGCTCTGCTATAGGCTCAAAGCAGTTTCTTTATTAACCAATGGTATTCACAGCATACAGAAGGGAATCCCACATCAATGAACCTTCAAACCATAATAATAGATGAGCCAGAATTGAGACCTACCCAATTCCAAACCCTTGCTCCTCCCTATATAAAATTATAAGATCAAATGCTATCAACAGAAAACAGTGGGAAATGTTTATAATCTCAGAAGGCCCAGTCATTGACACTTGATTCTATAGGGTAATGGCTTCCCAACAAAAGGACCCTCTCAGCAGGAAGCTTTTATAATTAAAATTTGTGTGGCAATCCTGGGTATCCAAGAACATATATGATGCCCATGAGTATTCATATCCATGGTCTCCATGAAGAAAAGGACATGAAGGCCCTGCCTCTTACTTTTCTGATATGGTTGAGTGCAAGCAGAGGGTTCTTAGAGGAAGCTCTAAATATGATGCAGCAGAGTTAATATTTGATGACTGCCAACTGTTATGGTTTGAATACAAACCTCAAATGCTCATATATTGAAAATCTTATCTGAATGTTAACAGAATTTAGACACCTTTGGGAGGCAGTCAGGATTAGATGATGTCATGGGTATCACACCCATGGTATTAGTGACTTTATTAAATAAGGAAGAGAAACCCAAGCTGGCACACTGGTTTCTCACCAAGGGATGACCTCTGTCACATGATGGCAGAGCAAGAAGATGCTCACTGGATGCCATCAGCACACTTTTACATCTCCCAGAACCATGAGCTGTTTAGCCCCTGTTTTTGTACGACCCAAGCTGTGGCCTTGAGTTACAGAAGCAGAAAACTCAACACCCATCCTACACACCCTTTCCTCCTTTATTGGGCTGCTGTCCCTCCATGCTGTCCTCTTCCAACCATCTTACCTTCTGCCCAAATAGGGAAGGTTCTGTCCTCTCCTTCATTGTCCATTCTCCAGCCTCCCATTCCTGTACTTTCTAATCCAGCAGTGCCAAGGTAGGTTGTCTGATTCCTGGGAGGTACATAAGACACTAAGACCAATTTCAACTCCCCTGGAGATATGCAGTAAAATCCAGTTTCTGCCATTTAACCAGTGGTAGTTACTAACTGCAGAGCCATGATCAAGTCTGCAATCCTTAACATCTCACAGGAGTGACTAGAACTTACTAAGACAACATCAAGTAGCTGGTCTCCAGACCCAAAGACCAGGATGGCTGTACCTTCAATGGGATGCCATAGCATCAGCTGCCTGTGCAGCTGCCTGGTGCAGGTAGGATAGTAGACACAATAGTGACACTCTATAAATATTTGTTGCATAAGGAAAAGATGAAGATAAGTAGTAGATTTGTCTCCCGTGGTCACCTACCCTCTGTGATCAGAGCTTTCAGAGAATTAGATTGAACTTTACACTGCAAAATGTGCCCCCTTAGCCTCTTTGGTTTTTCACACCTTCAAATAATCTAAATCCCTATCACGTAGGGTGTGCCACACTCTTTCCCTCACTCTACACCATTAGCCCTTGATTTCAGCAATTCTTAAGATCCTATATTCTACAAGCGTGATCTATTTGATATGTGCACCTCTGCTTGGCGATGTTCCTACCTTTCCGCCCTGGTAACATCACACAAAGAGAATTACACTGCTAGGAATGTGAAGGCTTTGAAGCCAAGACTAGTAGTCAATATATTTATAACCTTTTGCCTCAGTATTCTCATCCATAACATGGGGACACACCACAGGACCATTTGAGGAGTCTGTAAATGAATATATGTAGGTCACAGGGGTGAGTGTTCCACAAAAGCCAACTATCACCATCATTGGTATCTAGGTCAACCAAATAGTCCAATAAAGCTGTCCCCAATAAAACCACTGCAAAATCAGATCACAGAAGCCACTAAATAGGCATAGAATGCTTTCTATCCTCCATGTGGTAGTTTTCCAAGTTGAAGGCTTAAGATATGAAGCAGGAGAATTCTAAGTTCAAGGCTAACCTGGAACATATAGTGAGACCCTGATTCAAAACAAACAGGGAGAAACTGGATGTCTAACAATACCACTCCCCTGGATGTATCTATCCCCACCCAGTTAACTTCTGCCAATGATCAGTCAGTTACAGGCCAACTCTATATAGGTATTTGAGGGTTTATTTTCCAGTTAACTTAACCAATGACTGCTGGCATTAACACTAATAATGTAGCAGAAATCAATTATGAAAATGCTTACTGACATTTATTTCATGTAAATGGAGACTTTTCTTCCCACCTGGTACCACAGTCACTTTTAAAATAATTATTCAGAGGCTTATATTAATTATAAATGTTTGACTGATGGCTTAGGCTTATTACTAGTTAGCTCTTACACTTAAATTAACCCATATTTCTTATCTATGCTTTGCCACATGGTTGTGGCTTGTTATCTCATTTTCTGTATGTCTTGCTTCCTTGGCAGCTGGCTGGCATCTCCCAGACTCTGCCCTTCTTCTGTTGTATCTCTGCTTGGATTTCCCTCCTGATTCTATCCTGCCTTGCCATAGGTAAGCTTTCTTTATCAACCAATGAGAGCAACATGTATTTACAGAGTACATAAAGACATCCCACATCATCTCCTCCTTTCTACCTAATCAAAAAGGAAGGTTTTAATTTTAACATAGTAAAATTACATATAACAAAATGGTTATCAAGCAAGAATTGCAGTTATAATATTTAGTCTTTTTGTATTTGACAAAAAAATATCATCTATCCTATCTTTCTGAGTCTAAAGTTTCATATCTTATTTATTCTTTATCATAATTAAGGAAAACTATAATTATAACTAGTCTTCAACTCTATCAAAGACCCCCAGAAAGCTATAACACTATCTGGGTTACAGGAAATACATTACAAGCAACTTCCAAAACTCTAGAAATGACAGAGACATCTGGCTGCGTTAACAGTCACTGGAAATTCTTCTGTAATGTTGGAGCATCCATCTTAAGACTACAGACTTATAGTATATGGCAGACTAGTCAATGAAGCAGGAAATGTGAAAGACTGTGTCGCCTATGGCAGATTGTTAGTCACTTTCCTCTGTGTCCTGCAGAATGTCTGGCAGTTTCTTCCATTGCTGGTGGAGGTTTCTGTCCTGCTTGGTCCCGCAATAAACACACAGAAACTATATTATCTGCAACACTGCTTGGCCAATAGCGTAAGCATATTTCTGGCTAACTCTTATATCTTAAATTAACCCATTTCTATTCATCTATGTATTGCCACGTGGCTGTGGCTTACCAGCAAGGTTCCAGTGGGCTCCGGCAGAGAGGTCTGTCTCCTGCAGGTGGCTACATTGCTTCTCTCTGACTCTGCCTTCTCTCTCTCTCCATCTCTATTTGGATTTCCCACCTGGCTTTATTCTGAGAAGCCGCTGGCTGGAAACAGCTTTATTCATTAACCAATAAAAGCAGCACCTATACAGAAGGACTTCCCACACCATTTCTCCTTTTTTATTTAAATAAAAAGGAAGGTTTTAACTTTAACATAGTAAAATTACATATAACAAAACAGGTATCAAGCAAGAATTATAGCTACAATATTTATATCTACTTTATCTTTTTTGTAACTAAGGAAAACTATAATTATAACTATCTATTCTTCAACTCCATTGAAGACCCCAGGATATAACATTATCTAAGTTAACAGGAAGTGAATTGTAAGCAACTTCCAAAACTCTAGAATTGACAGAGACATCTTGCTGCCTGGACAGTCACCCAAAGTTCTTCAATAACATTGGAGCATCTGTCTTCAGTCTACAGGCCCATAGTATCTGGCAGACTTTTCCATGAAGCAGGAAATCTGAAAGGCTGTTTCACCTATCTTGACAATTTTTCAGTTACTTTTTTTCTATACTGTATCTTTTAGAATGTCTTTCAGTTTCTCCTGTGAAGCAGGAACCCTGACGGACCATCTGGTCTTTTGGAATGTTCAGCAGTTACTTTTTTGCAGGACTTGCATGTCCAGTTTATACAACATACCATCAAACAGTTCAGGTAAGAGCAGTTTCTTGCCCAAACGGCTAGAAAACTCCATAAGGAGCCTCTTCGACATCCATCATCCTCTTGAAGTAGATTAGTGCTACCAGGAGCAGATGTGTCTCATTGTTGAGAAAAGTCCTAACTTCTTAAAACCTTTTAAATGCCATATTCCATAGATCTTTAAAAGGTTTGAAGATTATCTATTTAACTGAAATATATCTCTATATATCTAGATCTAACTAACATAACTACAAGTTTGACTATTATAGATAATTCTCTACTAACCTGTATTTCTTAACTATGCATTATACTTTTTAATGAGCTGCACAAACACAATACCTTAATCAAGAACAAAATATACATATAACAAAATTTACCTTAAATCTGTGTCAATAATCCATATCTATACCAATACAAAGTAATCATCTCTATAGCATAGTGTCCTTTAAATGTTAACAAATATTTATAAACAATCATTTAGGGAATTTGGGTATAATTGTCTAGACTACTTCCTGCTAATTGGGGACACTGCTAATCAGGTCTACCATGGAGTATCCTGTGTGATAGGTCCATCTCAGCCAGCAGTCCTGAAGCTGTCATGGATATTAAATGATCTGGGAGCCTTGCTTGATCAAACCACATTAGTCTGGAAAGAATCCACAGGTTCTCATCATCTGTAGAAACAAAAGCAGAACCTCTTTTCCAAAACAAAATATCCTTAGAAACAAATTTTGAAGTCAAGACACCTTTTAAATATATATGTTGGTTTAGATTAACAGCTCATACAATGAAATGTCTCTCTGTACTTAGCTCATTTACAGTCAAAAAATTCAAAGAAAACACAATGATATACATAATCCAGACTCTCTGTGTATTTTCCATCTTTATGTGGCTTATTTTTCTTACACTATTATTTTTTCTACAAGTTTAATATTTATTTTATTATCTTTACTCCTTTAATCTATGACTGTCTGTACTCTTATATTATAACTGTGTCTATACTGTTTTTCTTCTCTCTCTCTCAAGCCTACATACATTTATCCAACATGTTACCCATTTAGAGGTCTTTTTCATCTGAATCTGTCTTTATTGCCTATCCATAATCCTTTTCTGACCAGGACCACATTTTTTTAAATGCTAAGTGGGCATGGCTAGGACCAATTCTGCAGTCTCTGTGAAGCAGGAACCGGAAGGACCATCCTGCCTTATTTTGGCAAAGTTTAGTGGTCACTTTTTTGTGGGTCCTGCATGTCCAGTTTAAACAGCATACTCCCAAGTAATCCAGACAAGAGACGTTTCTTTCTCAAATGGCTGGCCTCATCAAATTGAAAGCTAACTCCATAACAGGTTTCTTCCACAGCCATCCACCATCTTCTTTGAAGTCATTGGTACAACCAGGAGCAGAGGTGTCTCATGTTGAGAAAAGTCTAAGTTATTAAAGCATTTTAAATGCCAATTCTGTAGGTCTTTGAAGTATTTGAAGATTACTTATCTATTCAAAATATACCTCTGTAATACCTTGAAAAACCTAACTAACATGACTATTAGTTTGAGTGTTATAGATGACTATTAATTTGTATTTCTTAAGTATACCTTACATTTTTAAATGAACTTCATACACATCATATCTTAAACAAGAGTAGAAATATACATACAGTCTAATAAAATTGACCTTAAATATATATAAATAAACCAAAATCCAATATAAAGTATTTTTAGGTTAACAGTTATTTTATTGGATTAGAGTACATTCCATAATATGCCTTTTTTTATCATAATAATTTACTCTTTTCCCCATCATTTCTATACTATATTCCCCTTTCTTTTTTAGAAAGAGATTGACTACAATCATTAACCATTTATAATCAACCCCTCTTAAATGAAAACAAACATTTATAAACAATGTTTTGGGAATTTGGGCATAGTTCTCTAGACTACAATCTGCTGATTGGGGACACTGGTAATTTTATGAGAAAATTTGAGATAATGGCCAAGTCCTGGGAAAACCAGTTATAACCTTTGTTGATAGATATTACCTGTCAAGGTTCAGGAGGTTTCCCTTTATCAAACCTGGTCCTTCCCAACCTGAACTGAATCCAATAGTTTTCTAGTTTCCTATGGAAACAAATGCAAAACTGCTTCTCCAAAGAATGCATCTTTTAAGTTCGATTTTACAAATATGATTTTTGACTTTTGTTTTAAAGTTAAGGCAATTTTGAAATATTTAGGTTGGTATATTTTATCAGTCTCTCTTTTAATCCCATGTCTCCCAGCAGCTGTTTTTTGACCATAGGCCATCAAAAAATTCAAAATCAACACAATGACATATAGGATCCAGATTCCCTGTGTATTTCCCATCTTTACATGGCTTTTTTCTTTTCTATTATTTTTACTGTCTCTTTAAAGACTTTTTTATTTTTAAAACTACTTATTTATATTTATTTCTATAACTGCCTATACCCATTTTCTTTTTAATTTAAGCCTACATACATTATAAAGCCCATTGGAACCTGTTTCAAGGTTTTTCCATCTGGATCTCTTTTACTGGGTATCTTTTAATCTTTTTCTCTGTATGAGTAAAAGCTAAATGTGCCATGCAGCCTGCTGTGTGGCTTGGAGATGCCGCTGTGTACTTCGGCAGGAATCATGCAGTGGCATCTCTGTACCATGGCAAACATGAGAGCCACAGCTAGGAAGCTGCTTTAGGCTCCATTTATGTGTTCTAGAGCCCTTTTTTCTTTTAAAGCTTTCTCAGCCCTATAGATATTCAACAGTCCCATGTTTGTATGCCATTTGTAAATGGAGGTTTTTCTTCCCACTTGGTCCCACAGCTACTTTTAAAAGAACCACTCAGAGGCTTAATATTGATCATAAATGTTTGGCCAATGGCTCAGGCTTATTACTAGTTAACTCTTATATTTAAATTAACCCATATTTCTTATCTATGCTTTGTCACATGGTTCATGGATTATTACCTCATTTACTACATGTTTTGCTTCATCAGTGGCTGGCTGGCATCTCCCAGACTCTGCCCTTCTTCTCCTGTATCTCTGCTTGGATTTCCCTCCCGACTCTATCCTGCCTTGCCATACATTTTATTTATCAATCAATGAGAACATCACATATTTACAGCATACAGAAAGACCACCCCACATCAATTTTAGTCTTCCCAAGTCCAGTTCATATAAGGTTTTTTTTTTATTAATAACTTTCAAAGGGCAGCACCTCTCTCTATAAGCAAAGCTATTATTGTGAACAGGCATACTTTCTTGAGCCAAACTCAATCCACAACAGACCATTTAAGGATATATTCTCTTACCCCCTCCAACTAACTGCAACCTGCAAGTGCTGCACTGAAAGAAAACAGCTGCAAACAAGATTATTAGAGTGGAACTTAAAACTGATTGAAAATTGCTGTAGTTGTATTGAAAATTATGAATGGAAAGAATCTATTATCAATAGATTGAAAATCCTTTGTTAAAAACACACCTCGCTTCATGCCATTTCACCCAGGGGAAATAATAAAAAACTAAATAAGCACATATCCTCTATCAGCTGTTCAAGTTTCATCCTTCCAGGGGACAGATAGCAGATCACTGTTCATAATTTTTGTGCCTTAGAATCTTCTAGCTTCAGGCCTGGGGACACTGTTCAGCTGGTGAAGTGCTTGACTGTCTTGCAGGAAGCCCTTGCTTTCATCACTGGCATCACATGAATCAGGTATGTAATCCCAGTCACTCAAAAGGTGAACAAGAGAGTCAGATGTTCCAGGACCCCCTCTGCTACCTTTGAGCCTGGCCTAAAACAGATGAGAGCCTGCCTCAAAATAAATAAATGAATGAATGAATAGATATTAATAAATAAAAATAAATCTTCCACTTCATTACCACCAGTTTTTCTTGTCATAAAAACTTGAAAACATCGCAACAGTCAATCATGTGACATGCTTTGTAGCAGGGCACCACCCAGGTCAAATCCAAGATGATGGCTTCCATGGAGACACGGAATCATGCCTGATTGGCTCCCTGGCTAGGAGGGAAGCACTAGTGCCTTTTGTCTCCAGGCACTGTCACTATAACAAAATTAACAATGCACACTCCCAACTCTGCAGTGACCGAAGATTTCACTTTTAGTCAGTTTCCCTTTGTTCTCAAAACCATATCTCCTTTCTGTACTTTTTTCTTACTTGACTCAAATCAGGAAGCGTTCTGGTTGCACCAAAACCCCCCCATCAATTCAGAGAATGAGAATGTGGCAGTGAAAAGAAATTGAAAGTAGGGAGTGGAAAGTTGGAGCTTTCTGGTGGGGTCACCTCAGCTGCCCCTTGGGGAGAAAAACCATAGTTTCAGTTGCTTGTTGGTAATTTTATTTCTAGGAAGCCTTTTTTTCATAATTGTTTCCTCCATACTTCCCAAATTCTAAGGTCTGTGGTTGCTGAATAACCCTTCCCTCCATACTCCCATTGCATTTGTTACTTATAAAACTAAATGATTCCAAGAAAGTTTCTATAATTACTATTTCTTTAAGTCAGGAAGCACACTGGCTTGATCTTCTAAACAGATCAGAGATGAAAGGAAGGGTAGTTTCCGTCCTCTTACTAAGATGAGGACTCGAGGAGTAGAAAGCTGTAGGGCCGCAGCTCCCTCCGGCAGCTCTTAGCTCTGCAGAACACCTCCACCTTCATGCAAATATAACCCGGCTTCATTAGGAAGGATTAGTTCCCTTTTCAACCTCAAGCATCAAGGCCATCTGCCATAATTGCTATAATTAGATCAGGCTGACAGCTTACCAATCAAATGGGCTGTTGCTTCACGGGTGTGGTTGGAAGGGTATCCACGACCCGAAATTCCCACCCGTGAGGTACTTTCCTTGAGTTCAGATGAAGTTTTTCTTTAACTGTATGAATACACATGTCAGAAAGCGTCTCATACTACTGCTCATTTGCTGGCTCCACTTCATGTGTTTTAATGACCGAGGAAACAGAGATACGTGAAGTTTCCATGTCCACGTTAGGCTAGGGCTAAACTATGGCAGCTGACACTAAGGTGATCCCCGGGATGCATACGGAAGAAGAAGAGAACTGACTTCCATAAGTTATTCTGTCTGCCTCCCATCCACACGCTGTGGTGAACATACTCAATCCAGGTTCTACAACTGCATTCAAGGCCTTTGCTGTCTGCTGATCCCCTCTGCAGCCCTTCTTACTGCGGGTATATGTCCTTCTCGGAGAATACATATTGGATTCACTCTTCAAGACTGTCAACTCTCCAGTTCCTTTACAAGTCTATGGAAGCTCCTTTTCCTCCCACTGATGAATCTATTTTTCCAGTTGTCCAATAACGTACAATGGATTCATCCAATGGCTCTTTGTGGGATGGCCATCCATGGACATATGGCGACATCTAGAAACAAAATATCATATACTGGGTAACATATATAAACAATAGAAGATGATAGCTAGAGTTCTAGTTATATAGTCCAAGGTCACCAAGGTGCCAGCCGATCACTTGGGTGGTGATGGTCCATTTCTAAGAGGTGTCTTCTCCTGCATCCTCTCACAGCAGCAAGTTTTAACTTCAGCACAGTGGCTGCACCTTAATCTACTGCTATTTCAGTCAGCAATTGCAACTCTGCAGTTACTGGCCTGCTTTTCTAGCAGCAGCCTGGCCACTAACTCAGTTTGTAGCCTGGGTGGGAATTCTGCTCCCTCAGGCACTGGCCCTGTCGCTGCCACTAACGGTAGTTTTAACTAAATCTCTATCATTCTATTTATGAATAAGACTCGAGATTCAAAGGCTGGGGTGAAAACCTGTGAGCTCAGAGAGGCTGAGTAGCAACTAGCTAACCCTCTCTCCTTGCTGGCATCCACAGAAGCCCTGCGTTTCCACTTTGCAAAACCAGAAAAACCTGCACCACTCCAAACCCCACCCTACTACTTCCTATGTCTCTCTGTCTCTCCGGGATGCCCTCTGAGACGCTATGGTTACTTTCTGTCAACTAGTTGCTACTGCAGCTTCCTAACCCACGGTTAATTTTATTTAATTAATGCAAATGCAAATTCAGGGTTCACAGTGTTGTCGAATATCCCCCAACAGGATCTGTATTACTTGCACTTGATGGAGTGAAGAGTTGGTTTTAGCTCACAGTTTGAGGTACAGCCATCATACTGGCAGGATCATGAGGCAGCAGAGAGAGATGAATATGGTGTTCAGCTAATTTTTTCCTCTTTATGAAATCCAGGACACCAGCCACGGAATGGGTTTGCCCATATTTACCCTCACCTCAGTTAACTTCTTATAGACATATCTCAAGGCCTAGGTCTTCGGTGATTCTAGATCCTGTCAAGATGGCAATTAATATTATCCATCAGAGGGGCTAGCAAGCCCCTTTAGGTCTCTTTTATAAGGACATTAATTTTACCCTTAAGCCCCCCCTTTATGATGTAATCGTTTCCCTTACTTCTTTTGACCCTGTTGTCTTGGAGATCCATTTCAATATGTGGATCTGTTTTTCTGTTTATTTGTTTTTCAAGACAGGCTTTCTCTGTGTAGCCCTGGTTGTCCTGGAACTTGATCTATAGACCAGACTGGCCTCAAACTTAGAGATCCGCCTGCTTCTGTCTCTGCCTCCAGAGTGCTAGGATTAAAGGCGTGCACAGGCACCCCCACTCAACTCAATATATGGATTTTTTTTTGGGACAAACACATTCAGGCCATCTCAGGAAACACATTCCGGAGACAGGAATGAAAAGAAATCAGCTGAGCTGTCAACAAATCTTGAACTGCTTTTCAGAGGCTGGCAAGAATTCTAGCCATACAGCAAATCATACCTACAGGCCAGCTCCTCCCATGGACCTTTGCAAGCACATGGTAGCGGAGGAAGCACACAAAAGCCTGGGGACACAATCAAATAGCTGAGAGAGACTGTTTCTAGAGAGAAGCAGGATTGAGCTAGCTCTCTCCAGAGATCTCTGACTGAGGTCACCCAAGCCAAGACTACTTGCAAGCAGAGATTTAGGTAGTAGGAGAGCTTTTTGAATTCTGGGAGCAGCATAGCTAGTTGAAGGGTCAGGACAAGTCAAAGGAGGAGAAAGGGAGACAAGAGAAAGGGAGGAGAAGAGAGAGAGAGAGAGGAAGAGGAAGAGACAGAGAGGAGAATCTTTGAAGACACAGAAATAAACCATGGAGATGAATCAGCAAAGAGAAGTATCCAACAGCCCCAAAGTTAGCATCCAGGTTATAATGCAAAGAGGGAAAGAGGGTCACTTGCAGTTTGGGGATTTGCATTTGGATGTTCTGGCTCCTAGGCAAGAGCTTTCTTCAGCCTCATAGGCAACTGGGATCATACGATATCCTCATACTGTCATTGTAGGATACCCATTGGATGATGCTAACTGTAGGGCTAAGAAGTCTGAGTTCACTGCAGGCTTATGAAAACACACCAGTCCCTGAGTTCAAAAGCCTACCAATCCCTGAGCTTGAAAACCCACCAATCCCCGGGCTCGAAATCCCACCAATCCCTGGACTTGCTCCAAGCTCAAGACTTGAAATCCCACCAGTCCCCACCCTAGAAAACTTCGCCCCCAAGAAACCGTATGTAAGCCTGCCTCCAGCTCGATTCTTGGTTACTTCTCATCCTAGCAGAGGCAGCCACCCTCTTGTGTCTTTCCCAATAACTCTTTCCTGTGAGGTTTGTTGTACAGTGTGACTTTGTGGTACTCCTTTGCTCCTGACTACCAGGATACTTTTCCCTTCAGAGCTGCAGCACTTGCATTGGGGAAACCTTTCCCCAGAGATGTAACAGTTGCACTGAGGAAACCTTTACCCTCAGAGATATAACACTTACAGTGACTTGAATTTGATGAAAGCTACATCCGAGCTCAATGCAAGGCACACATTAGACTGGCTGACATCAGCACCCTCCTCCTAAGCACTCTCACACTGCCAGCCCAGAAGATGTGCCATTGGATGGGATGTCCTAGAACCCACGCGACTGTAAAAGCCTGGTTGGCACTGCTTGCAAAGACATATTTGACTACAGACTCAGACACTTAAACACGGGGATTTTAAATCCTAGAACAGCCACTCAAACGTAACACAAAGAGGCATTGTTCAAAAAGTTCAAACAAAGCAACCAATTAAAAAAATGGTCAATTTACACCAAAGATGGGAATTAAGCGCCTGTAAAGCAATGGACAGTTATTAGGATGACAGATTTAAGTCCAAACATCTTCATAATTATATTTATAAGTAGATTAAACACTTCAAGTGAAAGACGGGTGGGATCCACCTACACTGTTCACAAGGTTAACATTTGAAGTATAAAGATACTGACATTTAATCTCTAAACAAATAAAGAATACACAACAGCATTACTTCTTAAAAAGCTCTTTTGATATCAAAGCAAACTTCTGAGAAAATATTATCAGAGACAAAAACAAACAAACAAAAAACCAGGAATTTCACTATAACAGAAAGAGCCCTTCACCAAAAAGTCTAACAACTTAAACAGATATATCTCATCTGATGTGGGATTCCCCTCTGTATGCTGTGAATATCATTGGTTAATAAAGGAATTGTGGATGGGGACGGACAACACACTAAACTGAATGTAAGAGAGAAGCCATGTTGCCCTGCCGGAGACAGACACCAGAACTTTAGCCGGTAAGCCACAGCCATGTGGCGATACACAGATTATTAGATATGGGTTAAATTAATATGTAAGAGTTAGCCAATAAGAAGCTAGCACTAATGGACCAAGCAGTGATTTAAGTAATATAGTTTCTGCGTGATTATTTTTGGACTAAGCGGCTGGGAACAAACTAGCAACCTTCTTACTACACTCATCATAGAAGCTCAAAATATTACTGGGTAGGGGGCTGACTGCCAGAGCCTGTGGGACACTGAGCCCAAAGATTGACAACATCAAAACAGCTTAAAACACAGAGGAGCTGCAGATCCCCTGCTGGGAGAGACAGCCAGGGGGAAGGCCAAGGGGACCACAGTCTTTGAAAGGGTCACCCATGAAGTTATTTCCTGTTTGACAACTATTTAAACCACCTGTCCTTACAATCCTCAGTAAAACCTAGATGACTCACCCAAAGGGGAAAATGGAAAGCGAGCCTCACTCCAAGGCTGCCTCAGGCGAGCTACGGGACTGGTAGCAGCGCTTACCAGAACCCACCCTTCGGGAGGACAGTCACTTTGTTTCTTTTAACTAACCCGGTCCCACGTGCAGTAAATAAACAGATTCCCAACGTTTTTCATTTGGGGGAGTTTATGGCAGACAAATGAGAAAGAACGGCCAAGGGAGGCCCAGCTGCACCGGTAGGAGCCAGGCCGCTGGTCTCTCCCAGGCTCTGGAGTATTTTGCTACCACACGGCTGTGGGTGGTGCAGGCTCGGGGAGTTTAAGTCAAGGAAGCTTGGCTTTTTTTCCCTCACAGTTCTAGAGGCTCCAAGTCCTAGAAGAGCAGCACCGGTTTCCTGTCTTCGGCTTGCAGGTGGCATCCTCTCCCTGCATCCCCACAAGGCCTTCCTTAGTGCATGCCTGCTTCCAAACTTTCTTCCAAGGACAGAAGTCAAATTGGATTAGGACCAGCTTGACAATCTTATCTTAACTCACTGACCTCTGTAAAGATCCTGTCTCTAAATGCAGTCACATTCAGAGGTACTGGGGCTTAGGGGGCCCCACACATGAATTTTCGGACTGCACCGGTCGGTAGTACTCTCCATGCAGAGTGGCTTTCATCTGCTGAACTTCCTGGAAGAACAGTTTTCTTCAGTAGGTCATGACCCTACATCTGTTTCTCCTTCCCTGACTTCTTTCCAGAAATTTCCACACATATAACCCCCTTTCTTTTTTCTAGAAACAATAAAAACAAATCCTTGTAAGTTTCCTGCAACTATGCAGCTCCATCTTTTCAGAAATTGGTTTTCTGAGAAATGTTTGCTTAAAACACAGGCCCCAGACTGTCTTGGTTTGACTTCATTTAACCCTTTAGAAACGGCCAAGATGCCATGAGTGATGAAGACCTCCTTTAATTCCAATACTCAGGAGGCAGGTAGAGATCTCTGGGTTTGAGGCCACCTGGTCTACAGAGCAAGCCAGGACAGCCAGAGTTATACAGAGAAACATGTTCTCAAAAAGAAGGAAGGAAGGAAGGAAAAAAACCAAGAAGTTTGAAACCTTTCTATCTAGTTGATAGAGTGCTTCTTTCATGTCTTTTTCAAGGCATTTTAATTTGTTGTGACCCTCTTCCAGCATATGCCCAACCCTTAGCCCAGCCTATTGAGCAAGACTTTGGGAATGCTTCTGAGAACACTCTGGAAGGGTTGGCACATGCAGCTGTGCAATGCCACATTCCAGCTCACGTGCCTAAGGAAGGGCGAAGATGAGCAAGCGATTCATAAGGCCAAGGAAGGCAGTTCCAGGGTGGAAAAGCTCGGGGAACTGAAGGTTGGTCCAAGTTTGGATTCATCTTGGTTCTGCAGGACCCACATAAAAGCCAGGTGTGATGCTGCTCATCTGGAACCCGAGAGCTGGGAGAGCAGAGACGGGAGGATTCCAAATAGCACAAGAAAACTAATGATAAATGTCATTTATTGAACGATTATAATGTTTTAGTTACTGTTTTAAGCACCCTGCCTTAATTATCTCATTTTATTCTCTTGAATCGGTGCACTGTGGTCAGTTTGACTTTACATGTAAAGATGAGATAGGTAACTCACTCAAGATCATAGTCTAATGGGAGGCAGTGTGGCTCCATATAGAGACATGGAAGAACAGGGCTACACTGCCTGTGAGGACACTAGGTAAAATTTCGGCTCCAATAGCAGAAAGATTCACAGTCAGGTTTATCATGGAACACTGATTTATTTTATTTTTTCCTTTTATTGAAGCATAGATCCCCCTCATATGACATACTCTGAGTACAGTTTCCCCTTCCTCTGCTCCTCCCAGTTCCTCCCCACCTCCTCTCCCATCCGGAGTCACCCCCTTTCTGTCTCTTATCAGAAAACAAACAGGTTTCTAAGGATATTTAATATATAATATAATATAAATTAAAGATAAAACAAAAGCTAACACATTGGAGTTGTACAGGACAAACAAACAGAAAGAAAGGAGCCCAAGAGAAGGCACAAAATTGTCTTTTGCACTATTTTATGGGATTTTAAGGAATTCCATAAAAACACTATATAAAAAAATGTAATATATACACAGAAGACCTGGTGCAGATCTGTGCAGGCCCTGTGCGTGCTGCTTCAGTCTCCGTGAGTTCATACGATCATTCCCATCTGCTGCTCCGGTGATGGCTGATCTATGAGTATAGCAGAATGTCATTAACAGTCATTTTATTGCAACATTTTCTTCGTTTTGTTTTTGTTTTTTAGACCGGTAGTATTTGATTTTAGTGTAGGTATCTTGGAGATCTAGTCTCTGGTTCTTGGTCACCCAAGCCATGTTGCATTTGGGTTCCATCTCACGGAGTGTGCCTTTAGTCCAATCAGATATTGGTTTCTCACACAAGCTTTGTGTCACCATTGCCCTGACAAATCTTGCAGGCAGGACAGTATTATAGAGCAAAGGGTTGTGGCTGGCTTAGTGTCTACTTTCCTCTTTTGGTAGTGTGCAAATTGCCTTCCTGTAGCAAAGGCACTAGCCCATGGGGTGAAAGCTCTGTAGGCACCGGCTGGACTTCTCCATGGTCAGTACTTTGTATCAGCACTGTCTCCAGCAATGGAGCCTTGCCATCCGTTTGTGAAGGGCAACCAATGCTCTTGGCAGCAGCCTGGGTTGTTTGGGGATTCCCATGGGACTCCTTTAGCTAACAACTCTACATTAGATGTAATCCAATCCTGGTACTGGAAGCTTCATTTGGTGACAAGAGATGGCCAGTTGGAACTCTGTCTTCCCCATTATTTGGCAATTTCATTTAGATAGCCTTCATATATATATATATATATATATATATATATATATATATATATATGGAAGCTTCTACTGTATTTGGTTTTCTCACTGCCACTCAAATGACCATTAATTTTAGATGTCTTTTCCCATAGTTTCTCCCTTTCCTCACCTCCTCCCCCACCCCACTTGGTTCCCCCATTCCAGCCCCCAGCCATCCATAACTATCTATTCTATTTCCCTTTCCTATCTATCTGTAGCCCACACTCTTTTACTCTATACCTAATCTCTGTGGTTCTAAAGATTATCGCTTGGTTATCATTGACCTAAGAGCTAATACACATATATAAATGAATACATACCATATTTGTCTTTCTGGATCTGGGACACACCACTTGGGATGATGTTTTGTTTTTTGTTTTTTTTCTAGTTCCATTCATTTACTTGTGAATTTCATGATGTCATTTTTTAAGGCTGAGTAATAGTTCATTGTATAAATGTACCACATTTCCTTTATCCATTCTTTCTGTTGAGGGACATCTAAGTTGTTCTTAATTTCTGGCTATTATGAATAAAACAGCAATGTCTCTGTGGCAGGGTGACACATCTTTTGGGTATATGTAGAAGAGTGGTATAGGTAGATCTTGGGTTATACTGATTTCCATCTTCCCAAGAAATCATCGCACTGATTTCCATAGTAGCTGTACAAGTTTGCACTCCCACCGGCGATAGAGGAGCGTTCCCCTTGTTCCACTTCCGCGTCAACATGGGCTGTCATTTGTGTTTTTTATCTTAGCTATTCTGACAGGTGTAAGATGGAATCTCAAACTAGTTTTGATGTGTATTTCCCTGATGGGTAAGGATGTTGAACGTTTCTTTAAGTGTTTCTCCACTATTAAGTTTCCTGATTTGAGAATTCTCCTTTTAGATCTGTATGTACCACCTTCCCCATTTTCGTTGTTGATGTTGTTTTGGTTTGGTTTGGTTTTCAAGACAGGGTTTCTCTGTGTGGTCCTGGCTGTCCTGAAACTCACTCTGTAGACCAGGCTGGCCCGGAACTCACAGAGATCCTCCTGCCTCTGCCTCACATGTGCTGGGATTAAAGGCGTGCACCACACCACACTCATCATGTACCCCATTTTTAATTTATTTTCATAATATCTAGTTTTTTGCTTTTGTTTGTTTGTTTGTTTTGTTTTGTTTTGTTCTTTCTGTGTCTTTGACCTGGGTTTCTTCTTTTCTTCTATTCCTATTAGAGTTCCTGGATGTTTTGTACCAGGAGTTATTTTAGATTTAGATTTAACATTTCTTTGACCAACGTATCCATTTCTTCTTCTGTGTCTTCAATGCCTGAGATTCTGTTTCATTTCTTGTCCTCTGTGGGTGAGGCTTGCCTCTGAGGTTCCTGCTTGAGTTTCTAAATTTTCCATTTCTGGATTTCCCTCAGTTTGGGTTTCCCTTATTGATCTTCCTTCCATTTTCAGGTCTTGAAATGTTTTATTTATTTCCTTCACTATTTGTTTACATTTTCATAGATTTCTTTAAGGGATTTCTTCATTCTCTTTAAGGACCACTGTTATATCATAAAGGCTATTTTAAGGTTTTTGTCTTGTGTTCTAGCTATGCTGGAATACTCAGGGTCTGCTGTGGTAGAGTGGCTGGGCTCTAGTGGAGGCACACTGTCCTGGATGTTACTGTGTTTTTACCTTTGCAACTGCACATCTAGGATTGGGAAGACTGTAATTCTAGGTGCTGCTACCTGGACTTGTCTTTGTTGGGTGGGTGTTTTGTTCCTTGGTTTCTGCTGGCCTCTCCGGTTCTTAGGAGAATGTGGTGGCTGTGTGTTGCCTGGTAAGAAATTCTTCTGGGATGCTGATAGGTGTGGCCACTGGGGTTCTAGATAAAATGTGTCTCTGGGTATTAGGAGCTGACACTTAGGAATGGGGATGGGATAAGGGGTGCCCATAGGATTCCCAGGAGGGAGGAAGGCAGGTGTTCTGCCAGGATCTGCGTAGGCTCTTGGGAATGGGAGCAGAGGATGAGGAGAGGCCACAGCATTCGGTCTGGTACTGATCTGGGGCTGGGGCTGAGGACTGGACTTGGAAGAACAGAGGAAATGGAAAATGAACTTGGAGGAATGGAGAGAAGGAAAATGGGAAGTGGACTCGGATGGAGTGGGAGAGGTGAAGATCTCCAGTTGGCCTACCTGCTTCCCTGGCCAGAGTGTCCTGTGGGTTCCCAGGGAATGCGTGCTGGAGTTAGGGGCTAGGATAAAGCAATGAGTGGGGGGAAGGAAGTTAGGAGGGGAAGATCCGTGTGGCCCACTGGAGATGGAGGCAGGAGAAGAGGGGAGGAAGGCTTCAGCAGACGGCCTGCCCCAGAGCTGGAGAGGAGACTGTGGGATTGAATTTAGAGGAGTAGAGGGAGAGGTGAAGATCTGTAGTTAGCCTGACTGCTTCGCTGGCCTGAGAGGAAAGATGATGTCTTCACTAAGGATGTGTCTGTGACATATTAGTATGAGTGGATAGTCTAGTGGAGGTGGCACAGACTCTGTTTTCACAGTCCCTGTTCACATTAACCATAGGGTGGCACACACGATGGAAAATGCCATTTAAGGAGGTTAAAGAATTTCTGTTTTCTGTCACTGGCATGGGTTAATAGAAACAGAAAGATGAATCCTCATGAGTGGAGGTAATGATGATGGCATCTGGGTGCTGATGGCCTCACTCCTGCCCTAGAAGGACTCAACCAATTGGGGGTCTCCAGAGCTCATAGGAGGGTGCAGAACTGGGAAAGGAAGAGAACACAGAACCGCATAGGAGCCCAAGGATGAAACAGGAGACAAACACAGGAGGGATGGAAGCAGAGCTGCGGTCAGCATCAGGGAGCTCAAGAAGGACACAGGGAAGCAGAAAAGATGGAGGGCATTTCTAGAACAAGGAATCAACCAGAAAAGCCCACCATGGCCAAAGCTGAGGCAACCGAAACAGAAAAATAAAAGTAGACTTAATTAGAACCCAAAGTATAAAGTCCCATGAGCTTACACTGACACTAATGAATGATTGGATTAATTAACAATCCCAGGAGACAAGTCTCTACAAGTGAGTGTTCCGTATAATTTATGCAGAGCCTCCACTCTTGAGGGAGAACATAAATCATAAATCCCACCCCTATGGTGGGGAACACTGGAAAAGAGAAACTTTATAATCAAGACAGCTCTCCAAGCAGGTGTGTGAGGCCATTCTAAAGCATGGCATATCATGCTGACAGTGTCTACCCTTGACGTGATGGAATAAGAAAGGCACTGTCTTGATGTGGGAGTCCCCTCTGTGTGTTGTGATTACCATTAATGAATAAAGAAACTACTTTGGACCTATAGCAAGGTAGAACTTAGGTGGGCAGGGAAAACTAGGCTGCATGCCGGAGAAAGAAGGGCGCAGTGGGAGAGAAGCCATGGAGTGGCTGGAGATGCTGGGAACTTTAGCCGGTAAGCCACAGCCACGTGGTCATATAGAGATTAATAGAAATGGGTTAAATTCAGATGTAAGAGTTAGCCAATAAGAAGCTAGAGCTAATGGGCCAAGCGGTGATTTAATTAATACAGTTTCTGTGTGATTATTTCAGGTCTAAGCTAGCTGTGCAGCCTGGAACCCACAAACAGCCCTTCCTCCAATACTCTCTGCTCTGCCACTCCCGTCATCCCGGGTACTCAAGAGGTTGAGGCAGGAAGATCTTAGTGCAAGACCAGTCTAGGCAACTCAGAAACAAAGTGAAAAGGGGGACCAACTGAAGAAGCTTGAAATAGCTCAGTGTTAGAGCATTTATTTGTCAAACATGCATGAGACTCTAGGATTATTCTCAGAATTAAAAAAAAATAAATTATCAGAAAAGACTAGGTATGTTCAGGTGGTATGGCTGTAGACTAAAAGAACATACATTTGTGGGAAAGGGAGGTGGGGAGGATCTGGGAGGAATGTGGAAGGGGAAAATAGTAAAATTTATTATATGAAATTTTGAATTAAAAACAAATATAAATACATAAACTTGTAGTAGTTGGAATGTAGTTTGGCCCTTATAATCTCATAGGAAGTGGCGCTATTAGGAGGTGTGGCTTTGTCCGAGTAGGTATGGCCTTGCTGGAGGAAGTGCGTCACTGTAAGCAGTGGGGTTTGAGAGTTCCTGTGCTCCAGATACAGCCCAGTGTCTCAGTCGACTTCCTGTTGCCTACGAGATGTAGGGTTATCAGCTACTTCTCCAGCACAGTATCTGTGTCTGTCTGCACAGTGCTGTGTTCCACACCATTATGATAACGGACTGAACCTCTGAACTGTAAGTCACCACGTCAATTAAGTGTTTTCCTTTTTAAGAATTGCCATGGTCGTGGTGTCTCTTCACAGTAATAGAAACTCCAACTAAGACAAAACTAAAAAAAAAAAAAAAATCAACATACAAACAAACAATAAAAAAATAAACAAGCAAGCAAATACATCCTACACTAATGGAGAAAATGTTTGCAGGTCCCAAACAAATCTGATAGGTGTCTAGTACTAAAACTATATAGCTCACAGCTCAATAATTCAAGAAACAAATGACCTCATTTAGATGCTATAAAAGCTGACAGTCTATGGGCTTTAGTTGATGGGTCGACAATAGTTCATAACAGCAACAGATGTGCCATGAGAACAGATGTTAAATGTACGTTAAAACCAGGTGAGCGTGGCATAGGAAGTCTTATCTTTTCAATTTTCCCGTGTTTCTCACACTGTTTTTAAAAAGCAAGGTTTAGAGCGTGGTTGTGCGTGCCTGTGATCCTACAAGCCACAGACCCAGACTCGAAGCTTGGAGTGGAGTAAGAGGGCCGCTGTAGCCAAACCAGATCTCTGCCCTTGACTTGGGAGATGCTGACACAGGAGAAAATGACAGGAGAAAAGTTGTCAGGCTCAGTCTGGAATAAGGAGAGATCCAGGGATCTTGAGTGACAGGCTCAGAAGTCAGATGAGGTCACGATTTAGAATTTCATGTGACTTCAGGTGATCCTATTTATGGTCTCCATTATATGTGAATGGAACTGTTCTATTTAAACGAAGACCAAGCACAAGCTATCCTAAGACTGGAAACCACCTGGAATCTAGTGTCTCCAAAGCAGCAGAGGACCAACAGTGACCAAGGTTGTGACCTCTGGTGACTTCCTTCACTCCCAAGGACACCTCATCCTCACAAACATTTTATGACCTCAGAGAAGAGAATGGTCTCCACACATATTTAAAAGTTTTTAAAAGTTTCAGTCCTTCAAAGCAGAGGTTCAAATCATTTGGTACTTTGACATTTTTGGTTTAATGATTGGAGAACAAATTCAAGCCTTTTTGAATTGCCGAGAAAGTAAAAATCAGCTAGCTCCTCACCCCTCTCTATCCAGTTAGTCTGTACAGCCTCAGAACACACCTTGATTCTCAAGGGTAATTTCGCACTGGACAGAATATCGGCTCCATTTCCTGGGTGATAGCTTGCTTCCTCTAGGTTCTCCATCCCATGCACGTTAACGGTAACTCTGAAACAAAGACTAGGGGCAGGCACTATTGCTATTGGCTTGAGATTTGAGTCTGCCTGCTAGAATAAGGGTCTTTATGAGTGTGTGTCATTGTATGTGTGTAGTGTATGTGCATGCATACACTTGGGTATGTGCGCATGTGTGTGCATGTGTGAGGAGGCCAGAGGTCAATCAATGTTGAACGCCTTCCTCTATCTTTCTCCATCTCATAATTTGAGACTTGTATTTTGAGTCTTTCACTAAACTGGGTGCACAGTTTTGGCTAGACCGGCTGACCAGGAAGCTTCCGGGATCCTCCTTTCACTCCCTTTGCGGAAATGTTGGAGTTCCTGCTGTGCTTCACTGGGCTCTGCTTTTTGTTTTGTTTTGTTTGCTTGTTACTTTTAATTTTTTGAGACAAGATATCTCTGTGTAGCAGCCCTGGCTGTCTGGAACTCGCTCTGTGGACCAGGCTGACCTCGAACTCACAGAGATCCGCCTGCCTCTATCTCCCCAGTGCGAGGATTAAAGGTGTGCACCACCACCATCTGTCTGGGCCCTGATTTTACTTGGGTGTTGGGGGACCCAAACTTAGACTCTCATGCTTGTGCAGCAAGTATTTTACTGACTGAGCCATCTCCCCAGCCCCTCCTTCGTTTCCCTTTTCAGAATAAGGGTTATTTCTGGGAGCTTCCCTTTTATCCACAGCAGAGTCCAGCATCCACTCTTGAAGGGGGACAGGCATGGCCCCCACCAGGATCATACTGAGGCCACATGAAATTCTAAATCGTAACCTCATCTAACTTCTGTTGCTCGGGATCTCCGGATCTCTGCTGATTCTAGATGCTCCTTATTCCAAGCTGAGGCCAACAAGCCAGCAACGTTGTCCTCTGAGAGGGCAGGTGCAGGACGCCCACACCTCGCTCTGTCATTTCTTCAATGTCAGCAAGTCCCAAGTCTCACCAATGGAAGTCAAGGGGAAAGATCTGATTTGGTTACAGCTGGCTTACTGGCACTGTTTCCTGGTGTGCACAGCAGATCTGAGCTCTGATAAGCGTGTGAAACCTCACTTGGGGCTTGGGGGTGGGGTAGGTGCTGTCTTTTGTTTTGGTGTGGAAGGTAGGCCGTGGTTTTCAAGTGAGGAATATTCAGGTTCACAGTTTGGTTCCAAAGGAACACGAAGCCAGAGGAAAAACTCGACTACAGACATTTAGAAGAGATGACCTTCTTCTATACCAAGAAAACCCGAGTTTGAGCTCCGGTTCCCGGGAAGCTAGAACCCGCCTAGCCTGCGGCAGACCCTCCCCCACCTCCTCTTCCTTCCTCTTTTTCTCCATCTCTTGTCTCCATCTGCACCGCGTAAAAAAGAAAGGGGGAAGAACGTAGCCAAACCAGAGCCCTTCTCTGCCTCTTATGAACTTTGGGGAAATTCCTCTTTTTGAAAAGGTTCTAACCCATGAACGCTCTGCCCAGACCCAATTCCATAAGGGTTATAGGTCCAGGTTTCAGAGATTTCCGGAGTCCAAGAGAGGATATTCAAGCACTGGGAACCGCTGCCCGACTGGCTTTGGGTCATGTGCACCCCATGGCTTACCCTGCTGTTGAGTCAGCGGTCCTCAGACCACAGAAAGGTCAGGCCTACCTACCAAAGTGAAAGTGCTGAATTATATTGAAACTGTCAGGAAAAATAAAATAAAATAAAATAAACCAACCCCACCCCAGATCGCTAAGTATCGTCTCCGGATGGCATGTTTTTATCTAGAATTACCGTAAAGTCATTTCAGAATGGTTGAGGACTGCGGTATTCTGAGCAATTTACTCTTCCACTTAATTGCAACATAACCACACTTACTCCCTGGCCTTCCTCCTTGACCTTGCCTTGCCTCCCCTTGAGGGTCTCCTATGGCCCCTCCCATTTGCAAACCCTAACAAGAAGCCCTTGTTTCCCAGCAAGGCACAATGTGAGGGGACTGGGATAATGGACTGGATGGGAGAAGTCTAGTCACCCGGTCATAAACTTTACCAGAGGAGACAGGCACGCCCTGTTGTCCTAGGTACCCCTAGGAAGCTTCTGCCCCAACTGTGTATTGGGTATAGGGCAGCCAGGTCTATGTTCAGATTCAGCCTCTCCCATGGCCTGCAATTAGCTCCAGGGTCTCTGGTACATTATGACCAGGTCTATAAGGCATGGAAACGAATTCCTGCTCACAAGACTGTAGGCAAGACTGGAGCTCATACATGTAAAGTCATTTGAGGACATGCAAGAAGTCACAAGCCTTGAATCTTTCTTGTGCTTCCACCCCCCACCCCAACACACACACATACATACATCTTACCCAATGGTCCTGGCCACATCCAGTCTGTCTTTCTCCTCTACGATGGCATCTTTAACTGCCCCAAGCCCATCTCCTTTTCTGGAGGAGGAGATTCTCGACAGTCAGCAGGTCAGAGCTCAGCAGCTGCCCATGACTGTTGTGCCCTGTGGCGTTGTTTAGTGTCCTGGATGACTCTCAGTTACTGCATTACACTTGGGAATGCCAGCTGGTGCCAGCACTGGTGTTGACTTGGCCCTATCAGTGTCCTCTGACCCCTGGCCTCCTTCCCCAAGCCTCTGCAGCCAGAGCATCCCTGGATCACTCCCCAGCTGTAGTGAGCCTTGTGGCTTGTGTCACCTCCTTCCCAACCCTTTCCCTACTGTCGACTGAAGCTTCCCACTCTTATTCCTAGACCTTTTGTGTTCCAGGCACTCCTCCAAGGATGGCTAAGTTTCAAAGGACCAAAACTCAAAAACCACACCTATGACTTAACTATATTAAATTGAGCTGCTCTTTGCATCTTAAGGGAACCTCAAGACTTCACAGGGCCTTCAGATCTGCTTCCTACCCGCCGAACTTTCTGGAAGATAGAGTTAAGAGACTGACTGACCTCGGTGGTGCTGATCCCAGGGTATCCTGAACACCCCACAAGCTGGGTAACCCCAGTTTCCTTTCCTGTAAAGGGAAGGCTTACTCTTAACTCCATGAAACTTCAACAAGGGCTAGCTAGCAACTTCGTGCAAGTTCAAGGGTTTGTCATTTCAAACCTTGCAGTAAGAGTTTGACATTTCCGTGAAAACAGCTTGCTTGGGCATTTCCATTGGAAGCAGACTGCCATTCTACTCTACAGATGTCTGCGGTCCTGATCCCCTCAGAGCCTTTTCTTCTCTTTTTTAACTTGAAAGACTCCTTAGGGTGCCTTGGCTGGTCTTGAACACACAGAGGGCCACCTCACCTGCCTCTGCCTTCTGAGGGCGAGAACTAAAGTCCTGCACCACCCTTACACCTGGCACTCCTCAAAGACTTTACATTTTTTATTTTATTATTATTACTTTTGGGGGGCATGTTTTGATACAGGATCTGACTACGCAACTCTGACTGCCCTAGAACTCACTATGTAGATTTGGCTAGCCTTAAACTCACAGAGATCCACCTGCCTTTGCCTTTCCCCTATCCCCCCAAGTGCTGGGATTGAAGGCATTTATCACCCACTGGACTTCTAACTCTCAAGCCAGGCACTGCATCTGGTTCCTTCAAGGATCTGGGTCAACCCCAGCCTAGTGCTTGGCCAAAGCAAGCCACAGAGTTTGTAATGTCCATCATGTAAGCTACTCGATAGCCCTAAGTGAGGGACCTTCTGTAATCGTAAATGTCTCTGAGGAAAGAATGATGGCGACATGGCAGGAACCACATTCAGTAGGAAGACCCGTTTTCTCCCCCCATACTTTAGCCATTACCCTTAAGACAGGGTGAAGATAGGCTAGCAAATGCAGGGCAGTCAGTAAAGCCAAGAAGCTTCTGGAAGCTTCAGGTGACTTCCCTATTTTATGAGTTGAATTAACAAGGATATGGCCAAGCAGAAGGACCAACAAGCCATCAAGATCCAAACCCCCCACTGCTTGACCCTCTCTCATTATCTCCCCCAACTGTGTCTCCAAAAGGCCCAGGCAAGTGTAGTACTAATTTCTAAAGACCATTTAGGATGAATGAGAGAGTTATTCTGTTAATCATTCATCCCTTCCTTAAGCATTCATTAATCAAATACCATGTCTCAGGTGTACTCGATGCTGAAAAGGCAAAACCCAGGCCTTTAAAGAACTCTGAAATTCCAGAAAAGCAATCAAGGAAGTAGATGATGATAACCGAGTGTGCCGGGACACAGGAAGTCAGCGACTGAGAATGCACAGGCAATGGCAATGAGTGTGCAGGGTGACAGAACTCTGGAAGGATTCATCTTCTTGAGTGGCAAGCAAGGAGAGTGAGCGCTTGCAAGGACAAAGACAGCTGCACATGTATCAAAGAATGAAGGCTCAGGGGCAACTGGCGGGACTCTGGGCATGGCTTTCACATTCCCAGAGTGGAATGGCTTTCAGTCAAATTCAGTGCCTGGAAAGAGCGGTGGGAGATGCTGTGAAACCTTTCTCCTGTCGCAGAGCAGGGAAAGCCAGGGTCCGGATGCGAAAGGTTGCAGAGCCTTCTCAGCCCTTGATGAGGCCAGTCAGACCTGGTCCTGGGCACTTCAGATGCACAGCAGTAAGAAAAGAATAAGCATCTCACATGTTCTAGAGACTCTGGGCCCCACTGTGTGGGAATCCACATTTGAACCTTCCTGGCTGAAATAAACTGCCTTCTCCACGTGACCAAAGATGGTGAAGACAAGAAGCTGGCGAGATGGCCCAATGGTTAAGAGCACTTGCTGCTCTTCCAGGGGACCTGGGTTTGATTCCCAGCACCTACATGACACTCACGACTGTCTGTAACTCCAGTTCCAGGGGGTCTGACATCCTCTTCTCACTTCCACAGGCACCAGGCATGCATGTGTTATAAAGACAAACATGTAGGAAAAAAATTAGTTAATAGATAGATAGATAGATAGATAGATAGATAGATAGGTAGATAGTAAACATAGCCATTGCCCCACTAGACATGATGGTGATAGCTCAGAGATCCTTTTTAAAAAGACTCCCCTGTATAGTCTGAATATTTGTGCCCCTACTCCCTACCCCATCTCCCAAAATTCACAGATTGAAATCCTGACCCCAGAGGTGATACTATTAGGAGCTGACTGAATTATAAGGGTGCAGCCTTCTAAATGAGCCCCAAAAGAGTGCTACTACCCCTCCCACCAAGATAAGATCCAGAGAGAATATACCCCCAGAGAGGAGGGGCCGACACCTGGATCTTCCTGGACTTCTCAGAACTGTGAGAAATAAGTTGGTAGTTCTTTAGCCACAGAGTCTGTGTGTTTTTGTCGTGGTGGTGGTTGTTTTGTTGTTTGCTTTAGGTAAGATCTTGCTATGTAATCTACATTGGCTTCCAACTCGTGATCCTCCTGCCTCAGCTTTTCAAGGCCTATGATATGGACACACGCACACACGTGCACACATAAACAGACATGTTCTAGCTTGTGGAACCTCATTACAGCAGTTTGGAGTAGCTGAGGCAGTCCCTAACTGCCCTTACAAAGCTTAGCAGGAGGTCCCTTAGGGGCTTTCAGACTCAAAGCCCTTGCTATGGTGGAAGTCAGACCCCAGTCTCTTAGCCATAGCGGCCACTCTCTCCACCCTCTCCCAGCACTGCTCTTGCCACGCAGACAGACTCTTGCTTAGCGTGGAGGTTGACATCTATGTGGCATTACTACAGTTTGCAGAAAGTTTCTTGTCTATGGCTTTTTTTGTTTTCGACAGGGTTCCCTGTAGCCTGCTGGCATTTCTTCCCAAGTGCGGGGACTCGGATGGTGTAGGCCGCCATATCCATCTTATATTCTTAGCTAGACACAAGACTAACTAAATCATTCCTTATACACACTCGTTTTTCTTTTGAATTCATGATGGTTGTGGTCATACAAAGTGCAATTTTTAATGCAAATGCATCTCACAGAACAGACAGCACGCAATTCTAATATTGCCTTGATTTTATTTTATTTTTTTGACATTTACGTTATTTGGTGAGTGTGTGTCTGTGTGTGTGTGTGTGTGTGTGTGTGTGTGTGCGCGCGTGCGTGCGCACATGGGCACGTGGGTACCATGGCACTTGTGGGGCGATCAGAGGACAACTTTTGCACCATGTGGGCTCCAACTCCAGTTGTCCCCAGGTTGGTGTTGTGGCTCGCACTTGCAATCCCAGCACAGTGGAAGCTGAAGCAGGAGGATCACCGTGGAGTCTAGGTCAGCCTGCGCTACAGTGACTTCTAAGACAGTCTGAACTATGGAATAAGTCTCCCCACCTCTCAAAAAAAATTAACATATTGTCAGCTTCTTTACTCAATGAGTGATCTTTCCAGCCCACTTCTTGATTCAATATACTACAAGAGTTAGTTTGTTTAAAATAGAATATATTAGCTATACTAATTCATTTATTGGTCCACATATCAGTTGCATAATTTCTGAGGCCCAGCACAAAATGAAAACATACGGGGTTCCTTGTTTGAAACACAACATTTTCTTGGAAGCACCACTAAACCAGAGACTAAGGCCACCTTCTTGTACATGAGGTCCCTGCTGACTACACGGCTCACCTGCCCCAAAAGCTGCCTCTGCACCCACCAAATCACCTGCCAGGTCCGAACAGATGTGGTCTGTACACTATCTCTGCAAGTTACAGGAGAAAGCCTAAGGAGAACAGTCAGTCTCTCTGACATTTAATGGGGACTGAGATAGGTCCTAAGTCCTCCCAGAGCCACCTTATCTCTGAGGTCAACAGGGACTCGCCTAAGGCAATGACCTAGAAGCTGAGGACAGGGGAATGAGGCAGATCTGGTAGACAGAGCTTAGGAGAGAAAGTACTTTAGGCCCAAGGAAGACAATGCACAGAGGTTGGAGACCAGCCTGTAGCTGGTGATTCTGAAGAAACCACAAGGATCGAGCCTGGCTGCTGCCCAAAAGAGCCATGGCAGGGGCAGCTAGGGGAAGACGGAGAGGGAGATTAGGGCCAGCCTTGAAGAAGGAAGGTTGAATTTTATTCTAAAGACATCTAGAAGCTCTTAATGGGTTTCTTGGCCCCCTCCCAGCTACATAGTGAGCCAGGATGGGTATCAACAGCTTTATCAGAGGAGGAAAACCAAGCTACCCTTCCTGGTTCCCCATGAAGACTAGAAGAAAACACAGCAAAATGGCATGTGCCGTAGCCCAGAGAGGAAGTCCTGCCATGCTGAGCCTGTCAGCCTTGTGAGGGCCATGGACCCTAGCACACTGGAACCATTACTCCACACCCTGAGCAGGAGACCAGGAAAACACTAGAGAGGCAAGTCCTCGCGCCACTGCCAAGATCATTGTACAGCATCCGCAACAGGGCATCACACACATGGTATGTGGCAGATAGCTGTTCTCCAGGAAGCCCGTAGAGCCTATTTTGCACCATCATGCCTACCGGGAATCCTGTGTTTGCAGCTTGCCCTTCCTACCAGATAACAAGTGGTCTGAGGATTACAACCAGGTCTTATTTGCTTTTTAATTCTAGTTCCTCACACGTGGTTTGATTACTGTTCTCCAAAGCTCGTGCTGTAGAAAATCTTGAAATTCATATGATAGCGATATTTGGGGAGTGAGGCTCTGGGCTTGTATGAAACCATAGGGGTGGGACCTCTGTGTTGGGATTAGTGGATTATAGAAGATGAAGAGCCCCATGCATCCTAGCTTCTGCTATGTGTTTCTGTTGGGACAACAAGAAAGACCTCTCCAGATACATGCAGCCTTCAGCCTTGGACTGCTTAGCTCCACTGAAAGACTACACTTCCCAGCTTCCCTTGCAGACTATGAAAGTCTTTCTCATCCCTGTAAGGGCCACAACCCATTTATTTCCTCTGTAGGTAATTTGACTTTCCACACATGTGAGTGAAGAAGATGGCCTCTCGTCGTGAATAAACATGGTTCTACCTAAGGTCAGACCAAGTCTCTGTTTTTTTCTGCCTACCATCTCTCCACAGCTGCCTTTTAATAATCTAATAACTATGAGAATTAAATTTCACTTCTGAGTTGCCTGGTCTGGGCTAGTCTGTCACACAGTAGAAACAAAGCCTCATAAATGTTCTGGTAAATTTAATAAATTATCCCACCTCGAGTTGTACCCAGGACACACAACACATGGCTGTCTGTGGAAGGGAGGCTTAATTTACAGCAACCACAGAAAATTTCTATAAAGATAAAAATGTTTGACTTCAATGCTGTTGGCCCTAAACTATATTTTAAAAGTCCATTGCTTTTTTCTAACTTGAGATTTTGCTGGAAATGATCAAAGCCTCTGTCCGTTTGATTGTAATATGTTTAGCAAACAGGACTGTGTGTTTCGGTTTTCATCTCCCACGGGGCATGGCATACGCCAAGTGGCTCATTATTCAGTGACTGTATAGGCCACACCTACATACACACCAATTCACGCATATTTCTGTGCCATGAGAGGGGTTTTACAGGCACGGATTCAGTAGTTTAAGTGTTCAGTAGAAGTACAGACAGAACACACAGCACAGTGTATTACAATGCATATCAAGGCGAATGGGTGTGTAGTCATCAGACGTCCAAACCCTCAAAGGTGGCAGATGACAACTCTCTGGAAGAAGCTCACAGCATTTAGTAGAATAGCACATCCGAAGGAAACAGAACGGCCTGCTGCCTGTCTCCAAGCTAGAAAGAAAAGAGGAATGGTTTAGATAAAATGTTGTAACTGTCAAGTTAATTCAGAGAGGAAACGTACCAGAAGTGATTCTCAAGGAGTTTGGCTTCATGGTGTGGCACCTGAGAAACAGCTGGACAAACCGCAGAAGTGTTGCAGGGGAGGGCTGCTTGTTCGTCCCAGCCACTGGGCTAGCTTTGACCCGAAATAACCACACAGAAACTGTATTAATTAAAACACTGCTTGGCCCATTAGCTCTAACTTCTTATTGGCTAATTCTTACATCTTAATTTAACCCATCTCCATTAATCTGTGTATCACCACGTGACAGTGGCTTACCAGCCTAAGTTTCAGCATGCCTGTCTCCGGCGGCTCCATGGTGTCTATATGACTCTGCCTTTCTTCCTCCCAGCATTCCGTTTAGCTCCCCCTCGCCAGCTCTGCTCCCCTACAGCTCTGCTATGGGCCCAAAGCAGTTCCTTCATTAAGCAATGAAAGACAGAAGGACCTCCTGCACCACAGAAGGACTACGCAACCTCAACAGTATTACTTAGGAGCCAGTCAAGGCTATGTAGCCAGCCACTGTAACCGGAGACCCAGCCACCAAAAAGAGAGCACCCCCTAGATCTCACTGGGATTTTCCTCAGTACTATTGAAGATCAGCACGTGAACTTAGCAGAAGCAGGTGCCATTTTCCCTATGGTCACAGACAGTATAAAATTCAAACTCCCTCTCAAATCCTTTCTACTTCTCCTTTGTCCCCAGTATGCCAGATTCTTCCTGCTGTCCCTTCTAACCTGGCAGCTTCCTCTGTGCTTCCATTCCCGTGATTTCCTCCAGGCACACTGCAGGTGCAAATTGTGAAAGCAGGAGCGAGCCACTAGTGACAACTGGGCCACCCACACGACCCTAGAGTCTCCATTTGTGACTGTGGATGGATCTGTGGATTGCATCATAGGGTGCTCTTATCCTATCTTGTTTTCCTGCCCTTGACGGTCAGCTTGCTTTCATTTTCACTGTCACAGTAAATAACGGCACAGTAAACACATCCTCTGTGGTAAAACTCTCTGGCTGAGTGATTTCATTTCTTTTGATTTATTTGCTTGACTTCTGCACATGAAATTCTTACTGGACAGAGTGGTGACTAGATCTTCGTCAAGGTCCTCCAAGAACCTCATCTGTCTCCTTTCCCCTCATTCTCTGTGGAAGAAAGCTGGAAACAAAAGCTCTGGCAAGAGGCAAGACTCTCTGCAGCTCCATCCTCTAGTGGGCCCCTCTTAGCCCATGGGCTACCTCCCTCCTGAGTGCAGGCCTTTGAGCTCCTTCCCCCCACCCTGCCTTTATCTTTTCTCATTATCCTCAGAAACAAAGACACGGGTCATTTTGGTTTAAAGGATTTCTTACTATTCAGACAAGATAGAAAGTACAGGGACTTCTGAAAGTTCAGAGTTGACACCGTCTAGAGGGCTGGGCCCAGTTCCCCAACTCTGGTGGGGCGGCAGAGGTGCAGTATGGCCAGTGTTTGAAGCAGGCAATTGTGGGGCATGTGTCTCTCTGGACAACCGCAGCTCGCTAGGGTGCTTGCCCAATATATCACTGTCAAACCTGTTGAGGAGGCTTCAGGGATCCCACGAATAGATAGACCTCCATTTTATCACTGGAAAGTAGGAGTCACAGTGTTATTGTTCATGCTTGGGGACTGAGACAAGAGAATTGTGAGTTCAAGGCCAAAGTGGGTTACATAGTGAATTCCAGACCAGCTTTGGCTATAAGACAAGACAAACAAAATCTTGTTAGAAAAGAGAAACAAGCCAGGCAGTGGTGGTACATGACTTTAATCCCAGCACTTGGTTAGGTTTAGGAAGCAGAAGCAGGCAAATCTCCAAGTTTGAAGTCAGTCTGGTCTACATAAAGTGAGTTGCAGGTCAGCCAATGCTGCACAGGGTGGGACGGGGAGAAGAAAGAAAAGAGGAACAGATTTATCTGATAGTGAGTCCCACAACCATTGACCAATCCCATCCAGCCTTTAAGATTGGACAATGTCACAAACAGCACTGAAGAGTCATAGCCTGGGACCCTAAACAGAGCAATACCTGAGCAGAAAATGAGGAAGAATCAGGAACTAGAACACTAGATCACCAGATCATCTGACACAAGCTAAAGAGCCTTCTAAAACTGAGTAAGCCCAAACAGGATAAAAAGAACACTAGGCAGGCAACAAGGACCCATGGCAGCTACCCTGAGAAACAAACCAGCCTGCTGCAGCCACTGGCTCAGAGAGGCCCTAATCGAAGCAAAGGTCAAGACACTTTCAGGATTATTTTTCCCATAGGAACAGTCCTGTGGGGAACTAGCCTGCTGTGGGGGCCCATGCGTGGCAATAGAGCTGATATAGAACCCTGATCAAGCCAACCCTGAAATCACAGGCCTCTGTGATTTTCAATTGCATTGTCCTGGTTTTCTTTATGGCTGGGGTGCAGAGCCCTATGGCATTCATTCTATGAGGACCCTAGAGGATGCGCTGGTTCAGAGAATTTCTGTCTTACAGAGAAGACTGTCTCAAAAAGTCCCTTCTTTCATAACCTGTGCAGACTGAGCATCGGTTGCTGTGTCTGCCAATGCTGTAGCAGGAACAGGGAGGGAGGGTGAGGGGAACTCAGCTGTCAACTACTGCTTGATTAAGTCATCAAAGCTTTGCTGTTGTCAGCTTCCTTATTTATAATAGGAGAATGCTAGAAAGGATAAGTCATTTTTAAAACCTCATTTGGAGTGGGCGAGTGGCTTTTAAACTTCACTTGAGAGCACTTATCTTCCTCGTCTTTTTGTTAGAAGAGCAATGAGCTCAACAGAGGCCAGATAAAGGTAAAGACGCTCAGCTTGGACAGGGGCAGGGGCTACATAATCACTTAGCCTTGCTACATCCTCCCGTGGCTATCTTAAAGCACCTCCAGGGAGACTGGAGGCGTCTGGAAAGAGATTGAGATTCTTGGTTAGAGGTTCCCTTCCAGCCCGCAGCTACAGGACAGAGACATAAAGCTGGAATTAACCTGTAAACTTATCCATGATGGTTTCTTTTCGTGGTGTTGGAAGGTGCAACACAGCCTGCTGAAGGAATAAAAAAGGCATTAGCAGGCTTACCAAGTGGTAAATCCTGAATGCGGCAATACCTAAGAGGCCACAGGTACAATAGAGGCATGAAGGTTATAGTGGTAACCAGCCACTGTCTGATTGGATCTGAGGCTTGCTCCAAAGGAGAGAGTTCATGCCAGTACTACAAACCTGGCGAGAAGCCCATGACTCTCTGGCGGTCATAAGCCCTAGGAAGGAACCTTTTTCTCTTGTTTTGATAAATGGACATGTTGTCAAACTGCCATCTAAATATTTATATTTCTACCCACAGGTTAGGATGCTCCACCCGGGCCAGAAAAGCTTCTTTTCGCAGTGGGTAGAAATTAATACAGAGATTTGTAACTGGTCAAAAAGCTGAGGAAATGCTCAGCCCTAAATGCTCAGCCATATCAACTGTGCGCATGCGCGCACACACACACGCGCGCGCGCACATACACACACACACACACACACACACACACACACACACACACACACACACACACACACACACACACACACACACACACACACACACACACACACACACACACACACACACACACCCTGCATGGGTCTCAGGGAACTTCAGGGAAAAGGAAGGAGAAAGAAAGTAAAGGCTGGAGCTTGAGGAAGAGTGCTGTGAAATGCTATCTTCTGGGCATGTCAAGGCTGTTGCACAAATGAACTCACTGTGGCTATGGTCATCTACACAAAACCTACACAAGGTCAAGCCAACAAGGTCAGTTAACATTCCAATGGGAAGCACTCACCAACTGGCCTAGTGTGTGTGAAGGGGACCAGGTGGAGGAGAGCCAAGGAAAAGGAAGTGAGAAGGGACATTAAAGAATTTTTAGCATCAGAACATTACCTTGGACTTCAGAATGTGTGGAACAAGATTCTTTTCTTGGAATATTTTTAAAGTTATGTATAGCTCCTGGTAACCAAATTTCCGTATTTCTAGGATATGCAGCAAAGATCACACTATTTGGCTATTTTTGGACATGGTTCCATGATGTGGGATTCCCCTTTGTATGTTACAAATATATTTTATTACCATTGGTTAATAAAAGAAGCTGTTTTGACCTACAGCAGGGTAGAATTTAGTCAGGCTGGAAGAGATATAGAGAGAGTAGGTGGAGTCAAGGAGTTGCTATGAAGCTGCCAGAGGAGAAACATACCAGGGAACCTTACCAGTAAACCACATGTAGTACGAGGAGTGGGCCACGTTCCCGGTGTCTGGCTAGCTTAACCTCCAAAATAACCACACAGTATTAATTAAATTACTGCTTGACCCATAAGCTCTAGCCTCTTATTGGCTAACTCTCACATCTTGATTCAACCCATTTCTAATAATCTGTATGTCACCACGAGGTTGTGGCTTACCGGGAAAGATTCAGCATGTCTGACCTGGCAGCTTCATGGCGGCTCTGTCTGTCTGCCTTCTTTCTGCCGGCATTTAGTTCTCTTTTCCCTGCCTCTCTGAGTTCTGCCCTATCAAAAGGCCAAGGCAGTTTCTTTATTCAACCAATGAAAGCAACACAAATACAGAAGGACATTCTACACCACCACCAGACCTGTAGTAAAATACAGAATAATGGAAATGGATTAACTTAAGATATAAGAGCTGGATAGTCATATGCTTAAGTGATTTGCCAAGCAGTGCCATAATTAATATAGCTTCTGTGTGATTATTTTGGGTCTGGATGGCTGGGAACAAACAAGCAGTCTCTGCCTATGGTTCCAGGCCTCACATCTACCAGATGTACAGGTACATTTAGGCAGAAGTACATTTAGGAAGAGAAGTCTGAAGCCCATATATCTCTGAAATTTTCTGTGAGTAATTATCTTAGTTACTTTCCTATTCCTATGAAAAAATACGACAACCAAAATGCTTATAGGAGAAAGCATTTAATTAGGGGCTTGCCTACAGCTTCACAAGGTGAGTCCATGGCCATCATGGTGAGAACACGGTGGCAGGTAGACAGATATGGTGCTGGAGTATTAGCTAAGAGCTTATACCTGATCCGCAGGCAGAAGGCAGAGAGAGGAGGAGGGAGAGAAAGACTGGGCCTAGGCCTGGGCTTGGCATGGGCTTTTGAAACTTCAAAGCCTCCTCCAACAAGGCCACATCTCCTAATCCTTCCCAAAACAACTAGGGACCAAATTTTCAAATATGAGCCTATGAAGGTCATCTTCACTCCACCCACCTCGTTCTACTCCTTGGCCCTTATAGACATGCAACCATATCATACTGCAAATGCATTCAGATCCTTAAGTCCAATACTTAAGTCTCAATACTGTTTAAAAGTTCCAGTCTCTTCTAAGACTCGAGACAATCTCTTAATTTGTAACCTGTAAAACCAAATTCAAAACGCAAATTATATACTTCCAACATACAATGGCACAGAATACACATTACCATTCCAAAGGGGAGGGAACAGGGTAGAGTGATGAAATACCGGACCAAAGCAAGACTGAACCCAGCAGGTCAAACGCCAAACCAAGAAGGATTATGGCTGATATCAGAACTCCCACTCCTTCCAGCTCTGTTGACTGCAACACAATTCTTTCTCTTGGGTTGGTTCCACTCCTGTATATAGCTTTCCTTGGCAGGTATTCCATGGTTCTGGCATCTCCAACATTTTGGGTTCTCCCACAAAATCCAAGTTTCACAAATCATCCATTCTGGGACTCCATGCTGGTACCACCTCTCCAGGCTCAAGCAGGTACTTATTTAAAATACTTGGTCTGTTCAGCAGCTGGGACCCTCCATCTTCTGGTTTTCCAAAATGTCCCACACCCCTCTTTTCTTTGCCCAAAGCCTACCTCAATGACACATTGCTCTAGGCTTCAGGTTCCCGCATAGACTTGTGGAATGAGCACCTGCAATTCAAAGCCAGATCCCCAAATGCCCTTGGGTTGCCTTTTACAAAAATCTTTTTAAATTGGGGCTGACACCACGCATCCTGAATGCCTGATGTCTCTGTGGCCTCAATATGTCCTTGAAAATCAGACCCAATGGTCACAGGAGGGAACTTTTGAATTTTCCATCCTCCATGACCTTGAAAATTTTTGCCAGCATGGGGACATGCCAGCATGTCCACGGTTTCTGGGTACTGAGCTCCCACCCTTCCTTCAGTATCCAGCACCAGTCTTGTTGGCTAGGGTCACAGCACCTCCAGATTCCCGCCTATCTGGGGAGTAGGATCCTGAAAATTCCACCTTGACCATGCTGCTTGAGATACTGAGATACTGGTCCCTCCCCCACACTCCCCTGTTACAATCTGCTGGTCTGGTCTGTCACCTGGGTACCCTGTACCTTTTAGAGACAAGCCCTGCCCACTCCCACCCCTCCTTCTGTCTCCTCTCCAGCCTACTCTCTCTCTCTTCTGTCCCTCTTTTGAAGAGGAAACTACTGCCTATCTTCCCCCTCTTCTCCCCGCTTTCTCCTTTCTCCCTTTCTCCCTTTCCCCCTTCCCTTTCCCTCCATAACCCACTAAATAAACTCTATACCCAAACTCTCTCCCTGCATGATGTATCTGTCTGTCTCTCACCCACCTTGGTCTCCAACCCACCAAGAGGACCCTCTGAGACCTCCAGTTACCTTCCACTGCCCCTTGTGGGACTGGTTCCCCACCACCATATGTTTATAAATGGTAACATCCCCAGCCCTGCCTACCTACCCCTCTCCTATGGGGACAACATCCCTCACATTCCTCTCATTCCTCCCCTATCTACCCCTTCCCCCAGCCACCCTTCCAGGATGAAGGTCAAGGGTCAACTCCCTCCTCCCTACCCAACTTCCTCTCCTCCCCTTGCTCCTACCACCTCTCTCTTCCATGGCACAACCCACATCCTAGTCCCCTTCTACATGTTGGCCTAACCCCCTGAATCCTCCCTGGTCTCTTCTCATACCCGGTCTTGCCAAGCCCTTCTCTGAGGTAGCTGGAGCTGATGGAATTGTTTGAGTCTGAGCTCCCTTCTCTCTTCAGGACTTCTCATGAATAGAAAAGCAATTGAGTTCCTTCTCTGCCAATCCTAATGCTTATACCAAGGAGTTTTGTTATCTGTTTCAGGCTTACAATTTGGCCTCTGTGTCACCAGGCCTCCACTCTCATTCCCAAAGAGCAGACTCCAGTTCAGGCAGCAGCTAGACAGTATGCAGACCAGACACACCTAGGGGAAAATATGATCCCTGTGGGTTACATGGCCATGCCAGCTACAGAACCATTCTGGGACTATCAACCAGATCAGAACAGGCAGCAGAGGCAGAACATCATACCTGCCTTCAGAATATGGATATGGTCTCAGAAAAAGTTGCTAATTTTGATAAGCTCTGAGAAATTACACAGTTAGCTGATGAGAACCTGACCATTTTTCTAAATTGTTTACTAGAAACCATGCATGGTTCAATATACTTGACTTGACCCAGCCTCCCCAGCAGGAACCACAATCCTGGCCACCCATTTTATTTCGCCAGATATTAGAAAGAAATTTAAAAAGGCTGAGGATGGTCCCTAAACTCCCATACAGCAGTTGATGGCTTTTAAAGTTTCCAACACCCAAGAAGAGGCAGCTGAGTTCTCCCAACAGACAAGGCTACAACAGAAGCCTACACTCCAAGCCCAAACCTCAGCAACTGTCCTGAGGCCACCGGGGCCCCCACCAGGGAAGTTGACCACATTGGAAATTGGAATGCCCCCATGTGGCTCACCCTCTAAGGCATGCCATGGAGGTCCGGCCTCACCACACCAGCATCTGAGACTCTGCCAGCCTTCAAACTCGTTAGCCTGATGGAGGACTGACATGGTTCAGAATTGGTGACTCCCATTGCCCTCTCTGAGCCTAGGGTAACACTGCAGGCCACAGGTAAGTCCATTGACTTTCTACTGGAGTGACTTACTCTCTTTTAACACCCCACTTGGGTCCTACAATTCCCTGGCCAATTTCTGTCATGGGGGTGGATGGGATCCTTTCCTCCCACTTAAGACCCTGTCGCTTCCCTGAATTCTTGCAGGGTGATTCTTCTCATACTCTTTCCTAGTCATACCTGCCTACCCTACTCTCCCCGGGGGACAGAGTACTCCTCAAGCAGCTAGTTCCTAGGTCTCTGGAGCCCCAATGGACAGGACCTTACACCGTGATCCTCACCACCCCTTTGGCTGCCAAGCTCCTGGGACATCTATGTTGGTACCACCTCTCCAGGCTCACGCAGGCATCTCTCCACAATGAGTGGTCTGTCCAGCAGCTGGGATACTCCACCCTCCAGTTTTCCAAAATGTCCCAATGAAGGGCCTGTCTCCTCTTCTTCCTGGCATATTCTTCTTTGTCAGTGCAAGTAGGACAGGTGTTAATGATCTATTTTTTTTCCCTAGCAACTTGACTTTTCTGCTTCCTCAGGAAACAAATGCTTGAGGTCTCCAGGATGGCAGTTAGCTGGATGCTTCTTCACTCACACCTCCTGCTGAGTGTGAACCCACCAACTCCCCACTCCCCCTCCCAACATCATCCCATGCCCACAGGAAGAAGCCAGACATGAACTGGTGTCTATATACCCAGAGTCTGGGATGTTCTGGCGCAAGCCCCACCTCAGCCCTTGGCATCCATGTACCTACAGAGTCTGGGATGTTCTGGGGGAAGGCCTACCCCAAGCCCCCTTCCCCATCTCGCTCCAAACCCTGCTGCATCTCAGAAAGCCTGCCAAATGATAAGCCCTCCCCCAGAGATCCTCAAGACCACTCTCACAGGGTACTTAAACTGGCCCCCAAAAGGCAGACCTGTGGTTTTCCAGTCTTCCTTTCCCATTTCCTCTCTGAGGGGCTGGAAAATCATCGAGGAGCATCTAATCCATTAAACCTGGACCTTTTAAAAATGTGGTTTAGTTTGGTCTGGTTTGGATTGTTGAGGTGGGAGAGGCTTATTGGGGTACAGGAACTTCTCACGTTTATCAGTTGTCAGCTCCGCCTTCTGCCCTAATGTCCTCCAGCTTCTAGAATCTTCCTGCCCTTTACTATTAAACAAACAAGGAAGCTAGGTATGATGCTGCACTCCTGTGTTCCAGGTCTCGCTTCCTCTAGACCCTGGTCACCTAAAACATGCCGTTTCGCATTCTCGTCTCTTAATTCTCTCCCTTTAAACAACATAGATATGGGCTGCAGAATCCACTGAGGGTTGAAGCCAGTAAGTATCCTCATCCTCTTTCTGCTGTTATAACAGGTCACGGCCTGGGCAATTTATAAAGAACAAAAGTATACATTTGCTTTACAGTTCTGGGGCTAAGACGTTCAAGAGCACACGATGACGTCAGGCAAGAGCTTTGGTGCCGTGCTGCTCCATGGTGGAAATATCACATGGCAAGAGAATAAGAGTGAGGTGAGGTTGAGGAAAGGGGGTGGGACCTTATCAGAAACCCACTCCATGACAATGTCATTAGTTAATATGTGCTGGAGGGCATGCTTGGTGACCTAACTGACTCTCAACATTTGTTTCTGACCCCTGAACCTGGTAGGGGGTGAGGGGGCACAATCAGACACAGCAGGGGGCCTTGTTACGTCAGCATTTACAGTTAATGTGACATTCACATCTGTGGTCCTATATCACTCTGATGTCAATGCTTTGACTGTCTCTGGTAGTCTGCTGGCCAGACCTGAGCCTGGTTCTTCCATCTTCTGACATTTCTCAGCTGTCCCAAATCTGTGGCTCACGGTGATACAGTTTCCCCACCTGGGAATAACAGAAGGCGAAGCCTGAAAACCAGGGAACAAGGGGCCAGTTAGAAGAGAGGGCACCCAGGCCCAGAAGTCGGCACCCTAGGAAGGGGCTCTGTGTATGGATTTCCTCCTTGGGAAGGTGGAGAAGCTTGTTTAAAACCCTTGAAATTGCCCTTGGGAGACCGTCTTCAAAGACCAGCTAAGCAGTTTCCAGGAGTCAGATGCCCTGGGGAGAAATGCAAATGAGTTTGATGAGAGAAGACTGTGTGAAGAGGTCTAATTATGAGTAACCTATGATAGAGCAGGGGCTTTGACAAACCCACATTTCAAGTGGCTAAAAATAGATGTGACAGATTGCAAGGAAACTCAGTAAGATCAGAGAAGTGGCAGAGCCACACCCACTTACACCAGTGACAATTTCCCAATCAAGCTGATCCTTAAGACTCCAGAGAAGATAGAAATAACAGGTTCCTGGAGCCAATCCCGCTCTGCTGGGCATCTTTAAAAACAATAAATAAAAAAAGTGTCTTATCTAGCCCAGGCTAGCCTCCAGCTTGCTACGTGTCAGGAGGTGACCTGAACGCCGGTGCTTCTGCTTCTACCTCGCCAGTGCTGGGGATTCCTGGCCCAGTCCCACCCTACCTGCCGTTGCAGTTCTCAGCATGCACACCCAACACCACAACACTAACTCACCCCTCGAACATCTGTCATTTGGCACCTACATTTATGACTAGTTCAGTTGTTAGGTGTCTGTTCTGGCACACTGTCATATTGACATTTTAAATTAAAATTATGACAATCTTCTCTCTCTCTTTTTGACAATCTTCTCTTCAGAGTAGCCAATGCTTTCTAATACGCTATCAAGGGCTCGTGCAACCAACCACAGTTAAGACAGAAAAACATTAGCTCTTTTCTCCTTCAACTCAGATTCCTGTACTGTTCGCCTGGAGAAATCTGGTAGAAATATCTGTTTGTCTTGTGTCTTTTGCTGATAACCCTCTAGGATGACTTTGCCACCAAAAAAAAAAAAAAATAAAATAAAATAAAACCCATATAAACCATATAAATTGGTATTTTAGTTTTCTAAGCGTTAAAGGTGGTTTCTTCTTGATTGAAATACTATCACTGCAAAACTTATCTAGAAACATCTCACAAAGTTTGAAAAGCATCAGACATGGAAAGTAAAGTTCTAGTAGAAACTGCTTAAGGAAAATTATAGAACCTGGTGTTTATGGCAAGTAGTAATTAATTGTGTAACTGCATAATGATTTAATTGACTAAGTTACTTAAATAATAAAATCAACAAATAGATGATGATGTAATTAAATGCAATACTAGTGATTAATTACAGTAATTAGTATTTATCAACAGGACAGTATCACTTATTCTTTTTTGTTTACATAAAAACTAGAATAAATGTATTTACATGTGTGAATGTAAGAATAGAAGGAATTTTGTGAGGCAATATCTCTCTGCTCTTTGAAGTCGTTCTGTGTTAAAACACAAGGTTATTCTAAATACTCTGCAAGTATCAGTCCAAGTGTGTTGAACTAGCTCTGTAGGTTTCCTATCTTTTGTAGAAGGATGGAACTCCTTCCTAAACATACGTGGGGTAGTGGAACCCCCTCCTTACCTGCACAGAGAGGTGGAATACTCTTGTTCTAACCTGCACGGAGTGGTTAACCCCCTTCCTATCTAGCACAGAGGGGTGGAACCCCTCCTTTAGCGCATGTTCTGTACCAGCTACAGCACTGTTTCCGTCTGTTTTATTTAGGGCTCTGAGGGCTGTTTGCACACACTGAGCACTGCACTCTGGGCAGAGCCTATGTCCAGAGTAAGACGCAGTTTAAAGTCAAATTTGAAGCAAGCTTTAATTAAATACTTGCCAGATTGATGTACTCTCCAGCCGGATCCATCTCTGGCTTCCCAGAAAATGGCCCTGAGTCGTATTTTGCAGGGGCTTAGGAAGGCACAACCCATAATTTACCACATTTCTCATAAGGTCCAATCAGGCACAAGCATACATCCTGACATACTTCCTGCCTACGTATTTCTGGCCTACATCCAATCAGGGGCAAGCATACATCCTGACATATTTCCTGCCTGTGAACCTCCCACCCACAAGTGATCAGCACATGTGGGGTAGTTGGGCAAGACATGCTTGTTTAGGGGAGTGAAAACCTGTAACTTGATGTTGCCCATAAACAACAGCCTCCAGCATTTCAGGGACTGTCTGTCCTTAGGCAAGGGCCTTGCCAATCAGAGGCACTTTTTGTTTCATGGCTCTCTTAGGCAAGAAGTTAAAACGTAAAATGTAACTTTGGCTCTCACACTTGTATAGGACAAAAGTCTGCCTTTCTCTGTCAGTATGAGGAGGACTGGTGGTTCCTTAGGAAAGAGCACTGGTGGACCTTGGTTTGTAAGTCACCTCAAAACCATTCTTGCCACAGACCCTTCAAAGCCTCTCCTATTGGGGAGGGGTGGGATGGAGTGGGCTTGGCTGTTTAAAAGCTTCCTAAATGACTCTATTAGTCAGAGATGTTTGTGAGCCTCACGTGGGATGCAAAGAAGGTCTCATTCTAGAACAAGGCCTCTCAGAGAAAAACTGCATGGAGGTGACAAGGGAACAGGGAGAGAGAGTATGTCAGGAAGAGCCTACCCGGAAGACAGGAATCCAGAGAAGCAAGGTGATTTTGTGGTAGGGACATTTGTCAACTGTTTGCCACTGACTGTCTCAAAGATAACAGATAAAATTAGAATACCAAAGAATACTGTTAGCTAAATTTTTTGAGAAAACACTCCCCTACTCTGCCTTAAGCCAGGACCCTCAAGGTAAATGGGTCCTCACCCAGTAGTCACCCAGAGACAGCCAGGTTCTACAGTCCAGAGATGTTCCAATTTCCACCAAGGCGTTCCTAGAAGATTTGCTCTCTCGCCTCTCATCCAGCGTTCTCACATTGCTATAGATACGTATGTGATTGACAGGCAGACAAATGAAACATGCCACAGAAGAGAGGTGACATCATTTCAGGGCTCTCTTAGCTGTTTAGGATGCAGCCAAGCATGGATGGGAACAAAAGAGGAAGAGAGAGAAGCACAGAGAGACAGAAAGAGAAAGAGAGGAAGAGGGAAGAGGGGAGGAGAGGAGAGATAGGCTTTGAACAGGAGAAGGACAAAACATCATGACAAGAGCCCACGAAAGAAAGAAAGAAAGAAAGAAAGAAAGAAAGAAAGAAAGAAAGAAAGAAAGAAAGAAAGAAAGAAAGAAAGAAGGGATGGAGGGAGAGAGGGAGGGAGGGAGGAAGGGAGGGAGCAGCAACAGTAGACCTGCAGAGACTCCTGATGTGAAGAGATAAAAAACTGGACTAGAAAATGGCCGTATATTCATGGTGTTCAAAGATAAGCTTCAGACTTTTACAAAGATCACAAATGAGAATAAAAAGAAGGAAAACCCACTGAAGATATTAAAAACAGCAAAATTGAAAATTCAAAGGCCAAAAGTAAGAGAGCTCATCGGCCAGGTTTTCCAACAAGTTAGATGAAGCTTCGATGAACACGTTAGTGAATAAATACAAGTCTAGGCTGGGAGCAGTGGCCCCCATCTATAGTCCCAGCACTTCAGAGGCTGAGGCAGGAAGAGTGCTGAGAGTTTGAGGCCAACCTGGATTACACAGAGAGTTCCAGGCCAATCTGAGCTACAAAGTGAGACTGTGTCTCAAAAGGAAACGTAGGGATTGAGATGTAGCGCAATGCTACATGTAAGAATGCTTGCCTAGTATACATGAAGCCCTGGGTTCAATCCCCAACACCACCTAAACTGTGCATAGTGGCACATGCCTGCAATTGCAGAACTAGAGAGTTAGAGGAAGGAGGACCAGAAGTTAAGGAGGACCAGAAGTTCAAAGTCATCCTGGGCTACCTAAAGAATTCATCTGCAAAAGCAAAAAAAGAAAAAAAAAGTAAGAGGTTGGAAATGCAAAAGGTAAACTAAAACACAAGCTTACAAAGGAGAATTCTAATCAATATTCATCTACAGTCACAGAGGCTACCAACAAGTCCCGAGAAGAATAAAGTCATGTCATGGAGAAAATGGAAAATTCCCAGAGCTGAACACAATCATAAGTCTTCAACCTAAAATGATTTGACCATCGTAATTTAAAGGAAAGACATTCTGGACATTCCTAAGTGTCAAGTAGTCTTCAGGAGCTGCACAGCCAATTTCTTGTTCTCTATCACAGCAATGAGTTCCTTTCGTTCTCTTTGGACTTTCTTTTCATCTGCTGGTTTACAGTCTCCCCTCAGTCCCACTTGAACGTAAGCTGCTTGCAGGCAGGGGCTGCGGTTGCCTTGGTTTTTACTCCTAGTTCCTGATCCTCTGGGTGACCCTGGCATGTGGCCAGTAAACCCCTGGAGCAGAGAAAGAAGGAAGGAAACTCCCTCAGAAAGTGCTCACTTCTCATGGAAACAGACAAGGAAAAATTACAGGTTCCTAAGGAAATCCTCCACTGGGTGGTAATAGTGTGTGCGCATGTGCGTGTGTGTGTGTGTGTGTTCATATAGTTGAGAGTACTTGTTGCTCTTTTAGAGTACTGGGGTCAGTCCATAGCAGCAGCTACGTGGAGGCTCCCAACCATCTTTATGTCCAGTGCTAGGGGATATGATGCTCTACTCTGGCCCCCATGGGTTCTGCACACATGTTGTTCACATACAACAGACAAATACTCATACACATAAAAAAAACTTCTAAAAATATTTTGAGATGAAATGTTTCTGGTTAGTTTGATGTGTGTGTGTATGTATGTGTTTATTTTTGAAGACAGGGTTTCTCTGTGTAGTCCTGGCTGGCCTCGAACTCAGAGGCCTCTGCCTCCTGAGTTCTGGGATTAAAGGCGTGCATCACCACACCTGGTTTGAGATAAAGGGATTTTAAACTTCAAATCATAAACTGTACCATGGCCTAGGTACGGTTTAGCCTCCAGAAGTTCACATTCTGGAAGCTAGGTCCTGTGCAGCAGTGTCAAGCTGGTGGAGATTTTAACAGATGGAGACAACCGAAAGGTAATTAGGTCACAGGGCTCCACCCTCACAAATGGTGACCATCAGTCAGTCCAGGGAGTGGGTCAAGTCTGGGAGGAGCGATTAGTCTCCTGGCCCCTCCCTGGTCTCTCTTGCTTTTAAGCTTTCTGTCTCTTGTGCAGGAGGTGGTTTCCATCTTCTCTGCCAAGAAGTTCTCAATGGGGCGGCGATGTCACTTTACTCAGACCTTCCAGCCACCAGAACCATAAACCAAATAAACCCCTTTTCCTTACAAAATACCCAGCCTCCGGTGTCCTGTTACAGCAGCACAAACTGGACAGAAGCAGAGTCTGTGAGAATAGGGTACTTTCTTGACCGCGAAAGGATTCAGTTCGTCATTCTCATCCTTTCTGAGAGAATGACCTGAGAATGAGGTTCAGCAAAATGGAAAAAAGGAAAGTGTGGCTGGCACCAAATCCTGGAAAACAAAGGAATTCGTTAATAATTGATTATTAATTAAAAACTAAATAAATAATTAATTTCAATTATGATTCACTATGTAAAGACTAATGAACCAACCGGGAATGGAATTGTTTCCATTTGGTAGAAGGTGAAGAGGATGGGGCAGAGAGAAACACGTTCAAGGCTTCAATCTTCTTATATGGGAAGGACACAGCCAAGGCTTAATTCCAGACACAGGAAGAGCACTAAGGTCAGATAAAAGAAAGGGAAAAACAGAGCAGTCTCTATAATAGGTTACACACCTTGTTACTAAACCACTTATAAAGTGTAAATTCTAAAAGGTTTTTTGAAAGCTGGATAAATACAATAATTTTCTTTTTTTGCCTTTGGACAGCAGAAGACATCGTGAACATAAAAGGAAGCTGATTCTAACTCCTTCATACACTTCTGAGCCATTTGATTTCTTAAATAAGCTTACTTACTAATTACATACAGAAAACTTAGGTCTCCAGGACCTTTTCTTTTAATGCAAAGGGTATCAAGGACTACAAGTTTTCTTTTTTTTTTTTTTTCACCACTACCCGCCTTATCCTGTGATTCTGCAGGAAGTTCATTTGGAAAAAATAATAGGGGGGCACGAGAGAATGGGGTATCATTAGCTGTTTTCAAGTCAGTGAGGATGAAAGCAGCCCCAGTAATTAGAGGAGAGAAGAAATGGACACATTGACAATGACATCGTGGGATGGAAAAGGAAGCCACAACTAGGAGGAAATTATCTGCAAACAAACTTGACGATGTCCATCAATAGTCATTTTACACACCGTGCTTTTTCACGCAAAGCCTTAGAAGTCATCCTAAGGAAATCAAATCAAATCAATAAATATCAAAGGAAAATATCTCAGTAAATATGCTTAAAAGCAAAAAGTTGGGATTGCTCCCAATGTAAATGTTTAGAAATTGTAACTGGCCCCGTAGACACAAGATCCAAGGGGCTGGAGTGTAGCTCAGCTAGAGCGCTGGTCTAGTGGAGCCCTGGATTAGATGAACGGACATAGCAGCACAGGACTATAAGCTCAACACTCAGGAGGCAGAGGCAGGAGGTGCAGAAACTTAAGGTCATCCTTGGCTACATAGTGAGTTTGAGGCCAAACTATGCTACATGAGACCCCCATCTCAAAAAGTAAAATAAAACAAAAGTTATATTTAAAAAAGGATAGGACACACATTAATGAATTGTTATTATAATTACAAGTAATTTTTAATACAACAGGAAATACATATGTTCAATGGCATTTTACCCCCTTGAGACAAAGGCTCACTATGTCGACCAGGCCGGCCTCAAAATCACAGAGATCTGTCTATTGCTGCCTTCCAAGTGCTATGATTAAAGGTGTATGCCATCACATCGGGGAGTCTAATTATATTTTGTATATCGAAGTGAAAAATTAGAGCCACATTGTGGGCTGGAGGGATGGCTCAGTGGTTAGGAGTTTTTCCTGCTCATCCAGTGGACCTGAGTTTGATTCCCAGCACCACCTTTGACTCCAGCTCCAGACGATCAGTTACCCTCTTCAGGCCTCCGTGAGCGCTCCCATACACTCAGCTGACACACACACACATACACATATATACGTGCTTGGCCGTAATGCCTTGCAGAAATGTAATAGTGAATCAAAATGACTGAGTGAGTACAACCACCATATCTCTAAAGGAGAAAGAAAACCGGTTCTCTGGGGAAGGTTGTATCCATAACAACGTTACACGGTGTGGGGCGTGTGGTCAGATTAGAAATCCCTAGGAATCTGTGAAGTAGAGAAAGCAGAGAGAAGCAGGCTTACAAGGAAAACTTCATGCTCCAGCAGATTCGGCAGAGATCTGAGTGTTCTTGCTAAGATCGTAAAGGAGCTCGGAGACCATAACAACCAAGCTGCGGTTTGAATATGAAGTGTCCCCATAGGCTCGTGTGTTTGAGCACTTGGTCCCGAATGATGGCATGCGTTTTGGAAAGTTGCGGAACCACTAAGAGATGGAGCCTCGCTGGAGAAAGTGGGCCCACTGGGAGAGGGCCGTGAGGCTTGAGAGTCCAGCCCCACTTCCTGTCAGCTTTCTGTTTCTACACTCTGTCTCAGACCAGCCACTTCATGTTCCTGTGTCCGTGCCTTCCCCACCATGACGGACTGTCCGTACCTTTAAACCACATACCCAAATCAACCCTTCCTTCTTCAAGTTGCTTTGGTTGGCTATGTCATTACAACAAGGAAAAAAGTAACAAACCTGCTAGTCCTGGTCAACAAGATGGCAGGTTCTTCCCTCTACCTGTGTGTTCTAAGAAGCGCATGGGCAAGGCTGGGACCTCCAGTTGGAGGAGGGGTGCACCATGGGTGTGAAAGACAGGAAGGTGCTTTCGGGGAACCAAGACACCCAGAAGGAAAAGGAGGGCCTGAGACTGAGGATGCTCTGCCTGCTTTTCTACTTAGCTGCAGGACATGGTCTTGCCCACAAATGCTGGGCATTAAGAGAAAGACCATCGTCTATCGACAGCCAGAAGCAGCCTCTCATTTTCCATGCAAGAAAGAGGCAAGCACACACAAAGGGAAGAGTGCTGTGCAGCCACCAAGACTCCCGGCCCTGCTTTAACGGCCGCCATCTTGTCGGGCTTGTTTTATATACAACACCAGTATATTGTATTTTCATACTTAGAATGACTCTGACGCATCAAGTGTTTTTATAAAATTCTACACACTTGCTTCTAGATGTTAATAATGAAGCTATAATATCATAATAGCCCATTATGGCTTGACTGTATTTCCCAAAAATGGTGATGATAGCTTCTCCCATCTTCTGCACCCTGGCTTACTACACTCCATCAAGAGCTGAAGTCTCATTTCTTCTCTTGATTCTCGGTGGGCCTTAGTCACTCACTGTAATTGCATAATGCGTGTGAGCAGGTGACTTCTGAGACAAGGTCAGAAAGGCCTCTGAATGTCCATCTTGACTTTGGGAATGTATATTCTCCAGAAGTTTCCTTATAGAATCCAGTTGTCTTGCCCTGTTAGTCCAATCATCACTCTCCACGGATCCCTGACAGTCAAGCCTTTACACCAAAAGGCTCCATCCAGACAATATAAAGACTAAGGCATCTCCATATTTCCTCCCCAAATTCCCAGCCCACAGAATTTGTGTGAACAAACCACATGGCTGGGTTTGCTCTCCATGTGGGTTTTGTTGATGCTGGGTTTTTTCTTTTATCATTTTTTTGTGTGTGTGTGTGCTGAGTGTGGTGATATTTTTCTTATGCTGTAACAAATAAAGCTTGCTTGGAGATCAGAGAGCAGAGCTAAGCCACAAGTTAGCCATAGAGGCCACGCAGTGGTGGCACACACCTTTAATCTCAGCACTCAGGAGGCAGAAGCAGACGGACCTCTGTGAGTTCAAGGCCACCCTGGGCTTCCCGAGATTAAATCTGTTTAAAAGAGAAACAGAGCTCACACAAAGGTGATTTTCAGCACTTGAGATCTATCAACTTTTATCCTAACACTGGGGGGGGGGGGTGGAGACAGGAGTGATATGGCTGGACGGGGAGAGAGGAGTATAAGGTGGGAGGAGACAGGAGCTCAGGGCAGTTTGAGGATTCGTAGAGACAGATGCAGTCTGAGGATTCGTAGGGACAGGATCACCCCTTTGGTCTGAGCATTGGTAGAGGTAAGAACTCTAGTTCAGAAAAGCCACTCTGATCTTCTGCCTTCAGCTTTCATCCCTGATAGCTGACTCTGAGTTATTAATTTTAAGACCAATTAGAATTCATGCTACAGCTGAGGATGAAACCCTGGGCAAGACTGTACCACTGAACTATAATCCATCTCCCTGATTTTTATACAGGGTCTCACTAAGTTGCTCAAGCTGAATTAGACAGAGCTCACTCTGTAGCCCAAGTAGGCTTTGAACTCATGATCCTCCTACTTCAGTCTCTGGAGGGACTGGGACCACAGGTCTGTACCACCATTCCCAGTTATAGCTGATATTTTACTTGACTGAATTATAGGGCAGTTTGTTCCTGACTATTACAAACACTAACCAGGTTCAGTTTTCTCTCATTGCTTCTAGAATTTACCTTTATGATTGATTGGTTTAAGTTAAAATCTAGGAAAGGGTCTCACGTTGATTTGAGATGACATTTTCTATTAAAAAGTGTTTAATTCACAAGAGTGTTTTGTATTTTTAATGATTATTTGTGGAGGAACTAGGTCTTTGGTCTGACAGAACACCTTCCGTTCTGCCTCGGGTAGCCTGTGAAAGGCCAACACTGTTCATCCTGCTCTTCTGTGGCTTCTATTTGCTAGAAAGTGAAGTTTAGGCTTAGAAAGCATTTGGCAAACATTTTTGCTAACAATCCAGAGACTCTGTATTTTAGGCTTCATCTGCCATTGTCATCTAAACCAATCACAAATGATATAAAGAAAGATCCATGCGGCCACAGGCCAATTACATTTTATTTTCAAGATGAGTAGAGGTCAGATTTGGTCCATCGGCCACTATGTGCTGGCCCTGTTCAAACAAAAACAGTGAAAAACACAGTGTAGAATACAGAGTCACCAAACAATTAAGGGAAACCAACATGAGAAGAAAACCAAACTAAAGAAACCTCAGAGTTGACATCTATAAAGAAACTAAGTGAGACAAACAGAAACTTCACAGGAAGTCACATAAGCTACTCTAGAGAATTCTGAGACTCCACGTTCTCAAACAATGAAAATACAACAAGTCAAATAAAAAGTACAACTGGAAAGTGTGGTACTTAGCTAGGAGGCTGTCTTAGGGTTTCTATTGCTGTGAAGAGGCACCATGACCGTGACAACTCTTATGAAGGAAAGCATTCATCAGGGGCTGGCTTACAGTCACGGAGCTTCAGCCCATTATTGTCATGGTGGGAAGCATGGCAGCACATGGGCAGACGTGGTGCTGGAGAGGCTGCCGAGAGCTCCACATCTGGATCAGTGGGCATCCAGAAGAGAGAGTGACACTGGGCCTGGCTTGAGCTTCTAAGACCTCAAGGTCTGCCCTTAGTGGCGCATTTCCTTCCACAGGCCCACACCTATTCCACACCTCCTAATAGTGCCACTTGCTAGTGAACAAACATTCAAATGTATGAGCGTGTGGAGGCCATTCCTATGCAAACCACTAGAGGCATGCTAAAAAATTGTTCCATGGCACTAAACTAGAAAGGTACATACACACACACACATACAGAAAAAAAAAATTTAAGGAATAAAACTAGATTCACAGAAGTTATGGCCAGAAATTCCAATATCCACCTATGGAAGTTACAGACAAGGACCAGAGAGATGCAAGAGAAGAGTTTAATATATATATTATAATAAATGATATAATATATATGTGTGTGTGCGCACGTGTGTGTGTGTGTGTGTATTCCTAAATCAAAAAAGAATGTGATTTCTTTAAACAGACCCGGCACACCCAGTAGCACCGGGATGAAAGTGTGTTTATGACTCTGTGGTCATGTGATCATACAACACAGAGATAGAGACATAGCACAGAGGCCAAACACTTGCCTAGGTTGTGTGTGAGGTACTGGGCTCGCTCAGTCTCTAGCACTGGGGAAAAAATAGCATGGCAAAATCCCTGTTACAAAGGATCTTAAAATCTCTCTACACATATCCACTGTCAGATTCAGTAACTCTCAGTTAAGACTCAGGTATCTAGCTGGGCGGTGATGGTGCACACCTTTAATCCCAGCACTTGGGAGGCAGAGGAAGGCAGATCTCTGTGAGTTCCAAGGTCAGCCTGGTGTATAGAGAGAGCTCCCAGACAGCCTGGGCTATACAGAGAAACCCTGTCTGGGAAAAACAAAAGCAATGAAATGAAACAAAGCAAAAGACTTGGGCTTCTGAGTGCTGTCCATCTGATTGCACAAGCGCTGTTCCGGGTAAAGCTCACTTGTTGACAAACTTGGCAACTGCTGTGCTCTAAAGCAGTCAGCTGAGACTAGGGACCTCGGTGCCCTTTTCTCTAGTTCAATGCTTGCTGCAGCTTCCTAGTCCTTCTTACATACACTGTCCCCGCCTTCCTCCTTCCTCGTGCATGAGCCCCTCCCTTGATGGCACTGTTGTTGCCTCCCCCCCCTTTGCTGCCACGGAACAAGATCCTCTTCTAACATTGTGTTCCAAGACCAAAGTGCTGCTGACCGCTCCCTCGAGGCAGCCCGCATCTCCAACATGATCTGGCCCTGAACTCCTGCTCTCTAGTCCCCTTGTGCTGACTGCCTGGCCGCTGACTGCTCCTGGCCCCATCGTACTCTCAAGATATGCTTTGCCAGGAGGCATTGATATACTTAACTGAACACTCACAGAGAGCTGTGTGAGGTGCTGGGGAGGCGGAGTGGAACCCAGCCTGAGGTTTGCCCTACAAGACTTCTAGCTGCAGACAGAGATGAAAGCACAAAGTGCACTGCTATGTGAGTGACCAGGGGGCTCCCGCAGTTCTCCAAGAACCACCTGTGTATTCTTTGCCAAACTTCTTTGGAAACTTCAGCTTCTAAGTCCCGCCTGCTGGGAGGAGCCGTAGGAGGATATGGTTTAGGAATCCATGTTGGAAACAATCTCTAATAGTTACACACACATACACACACACACACACACACACACACACACACACACACACACACACAGTACGGTCACTGGAGGGAAAAGACCAAGTTCCCCATTCCATCATTCTCTATTTGCCGTGACAGATCATCACCAATCCCAGCCCAAGCACCTTGCAAGATATCCCAGTAACTAGAAGAAAAATGTCCATGACATTTCTTTGTGCTTTGGGACCTTTTTAAGCTCAATAAATGGTTACCTTTAATATTCTGTTGTTGTAGTGAGATGCTGTGCTTGACCAGATTTAAACATCATATGGTACTTCCCAAGACAGTCTTAGCGGTTGCTCTTTGTTTTTTGTTTGGTTTTTGAAACAGGGTCCCTCTAACCCAGGCTGGTCTCACACCTACTTTACAACCACAACTGGCCTTGAACTTCTAACCCTTCCACCTCCTCCTCCCAAGTGCTGGAATTTCAGGCCTGCACCACCACACCTGGTGCAAAGGAAACCTGGAGCTTTGTGCGCACTAGTAAGCTCTCTAACAATTCAGCTGCATGACAACCCAGCCGTTAGTCTTTGAAGAGTTCATACCCAAGCACCTCTCTCGGACTCTCCAGCCACTTCTGAGCAGAAACTGAGCAGCTGCAAGGGCAGAGCTGGCCAGCAGGTCCCTTCTGGACACACCTGAACTTTCATGCCTGGAGAGGAGTGCCGCACACTCAAGCAGCTCCAGGTGGCAGTGAAAACCACACGCTTTTACAAGGGAGTTGTGAGAGATGACACCCAGGGTTACTCAATCGCCTCCACTTGTCAAGGGTTTTGAGGTAAACCCTTCAGGCTTATGTAGGTCGAGCGAGACTTCAAAAGTAAAGTAGAGCTGTTCATAGTGGAATAAAGGCGACCCTGACTCCTCCTAGACAGTCGCAGCCCGGCAGTGAGGTGGGTGTCACAGGATCGCATTAGTGAGAATAGGTGCACTCTGTCACACTGTTTGGGGGTGGGGTGGGGGGATACAGAAGCACAGCATGTTATACATGCAGTCATAGGAATACTTGAAAAAACTGCTTACAGTGTGCGGAGAGAATTTTCACATCTACTACGTCACTTGAACCTCAAAAAAAAAAAAAAAATCTACAAACCAATTCCTTTAGATACCAAATGAGGATCAGAAAGATCAAGTGACTGACCCACAGACTCACAGCCAATAAAGTCATACTGTTGCATATTTGTTGTAAGTAATCAAAACTCATACTAAATAGCAAAGAGAAAGTAGCTGCTCTGTCAACAGGAAAAGAATGCAGGTAGGCGTGGGATCAAGGCACAGGATGACCAGAAGTCCAACTCTGTCCTACACTGATTGCCTCCCATTGGCCTTCATGTTTATGCCAACTTTTGTTTTTGGTGTTTTTGTTTTATTTGGTTTTTATTTTGTTTTTAAGTCAGAAGCAATGACTTGAGGCTAGGGAAGGAGACCAGTGGGTAACAGTTTGCCTGACATGCGTGAAGCCCTGGATTAGACATTCGGCACCATATACGTTGGGTATGGAGATGTGCACCTGTAAACCCCAGCACTCTGAGGTAAAAGTGAGAGGATCAGAAGTCCAAGGTCATCTTTAGCTATCTTGGGTGTTCGAGGCCAGCTACTTGAGACTTTGTCCCGAGACAAACAGGAAAAGCAACCACTAAAGTATTTTCAGAGGGGACTTTTCCTTTTCCCTTCCATTTCCCCAATGGCCAGGGGAACGGCCCGTACTAATTGGCCCAGACCTACATCCCCTACATATGAGCCCATGACCACAACCAATCAAGGCCACAGCCCCAAAGCTGAAGGCTGGACCAGTCCCATGTAAACACAGCTGCTTTGCCATGAGGGAGGGATGGAGCAGAGACTGCAGAGAAACACAGCATCTACCACAAGCCAGGGCTGGCATTCATGTCGTATGACTCAAAAGCCTTTTGTTACTTTTCCTTCATCTCCCATTCGGTTACCCTTCACTTAGGGAACTCACGACCGGCCTCAGGTAAAGGAGCTGCATCCGAATACCCGTGCATCTAAACAGAAGTCCTTCCGGCTGTGGAGCATCCAGACCCGGCATTTTTTGAGTGCGCTGCCAGGCTCTTTGCAAGCCTGCTTCCTCCATCCCCTCTCAACTCATGTTCCTCTAAATTCTTTGGCCGCTTTCGTCTTTGTTTTAAGTACATTTTTGTCTGTTTGTGTGAGAGCCCAACCAGGAAGACAAGAAGCCACTTTGAATATCTCAGACAGAGGAAATTTAATGCAGGAGATGAAAGAAACTCAGAAGCCAAATGAGAGGGTGAAGCAATCCCGAGACCAGCCACAGCAGGAAGTATCTGCCACTCCTAGGAGGGAGGGACAAAGACAAGAGGCCATGGGACCAGAGCCCAGCGCCTGGCATCGCTCACAGGAAGCTGGAATCCGTGCGGGCTGCTGAGAGCTCACAGAGAGGCAGGGCAGCTGCCAAGGATCCCACCCCTGAACAAAGGAAGAAGGAACATGTCCTTTCCCTTCCTGCTGCTCTCCAGCTCCTGGGCCTCCCACTGGCCAGACCCACCTGGAAGGCAGCTGAGAACCTCAGCCTGCAAGGGCAGGTCATCAATCTAGAGAACTGGAGGGAAAGGGGCAGGTCGTGAGCCACATGGTCCTAGAAACATCTAGGCATGGTAGCACACACCTCTAATTCCAGGCCTCAGGGGGACAGGAGCTTGAAGAATCGAAAGTTAGAGGCTGAGACTACAAAGCAAATTCAAGACTAGCTTAAGCTACATCTAGAACTCTGACACAACACTTGCCCCATATGGTAAGCCCTTAGGATCATTCTCTAATTCTGAGAGAGAGAGAGAAAAAAAAGGGGAAGAAAAATCAGAAAAGTCCCCAAACCAGAAGATTTGCATGACAAATGTCTTAGATGTTCATTGTGAAAATTCTGGAGTTAGACAAAAAGAGAGGAAAACCATCGGCCCGTCCCAAGTGCCATCAGTTTCTCCATAGTCACGGAGCCATCCATGTTCTTCTGGTCCTTGCTCTGTCAATAGAATAAATGCTATTTGAAAGGGGTGTGCGTGTGTGTGTGTGTGTGTGTGTGTGTGTGTGAGAGAGAGAGAGAGAGAGAGAGAGAGAGAGAGAATGTACAGAAGGCAGGGATAAATACAGACATATAAGAGAGTGGAGTGGACCTGGAGCTATTCCCTCAGAGGGCCGCTGGACACTAGTTACCCTGTCCAATTTGGTCTCCTCTAAGCCATCTGGCCAGCACTGGGGTAGTCATCTGCCACAATGGAGCAGACGCTGTCTGTCACTCTCCTCAACAGCAGATGGCCTGTCCTGCACTCATTTATGTCACACCCCCGTGCTGAGGGAGACACTGCCACACACTGTTGTGGCATCAGCCTTCCGCTCAGAGGGCTGGGATTACACTTGGGAGCTCAAATAGGTTTGGGATCAAGCTAAGGGGGTGGAAGGGGTGGGGAGGCCCCTGAGCATCCTGACAATGGAAGGGGTGGAGCAAGGGGCCAGCAGTGGGGTGGTGGTTAGGTTTTCAAGTCAATTGAACTGAGCATGCAAATGCTGGGTAGAGTGTTGTGCCCAGGGAGGAACACTCCTCCATGAAGTGAGCACCTCTCTGTCTCCTTCAGCTTCCCGAACTCTCAGGCTTGTCCCTCCCAAAATGTTTTCCTCACTCTTTGTTTGTTTGAGGCTGATAGTCTGGGCATCAAGCCCAGTTTAATATAATTTTTACTGTTGCTACTGCAGCCCCAATTCTACAGAGATAGTTATTACTCTTGTTGTCTGAGACACCTTAGCACCACGGCAATTACCAAGGCCAGATGCACTCCCATGGCCACCCCAACCCATCCACCTACCCCACCCCTTTCTACAGAATTCAGAAATGAAGCCAGTGCCCACTTCCATGCCACTGTAGGGCACAGCAAAGTAGGCAAAGGGGATATTTGGCAACTATCTAGACAATGTGATTGGTACAGGTCAACAGTTCATATTGTCTAAGTCCTACAGTATGTGTAGACATCCAAAGAACATGGAAAATTCCATTGCTTGAGCTCTGTAAACACACAGGCTGCTTTCTACAATTTCTCTCCCTAATTATGTTTTACATAACCTAATGCATGCATGTTCATTTGTAGTGTCTTAACATCTACTTGCTGAAAACTGTGTCACCTGGTAGGTAAGCAAGGGAGAGTGACCACAGGACATCTGAGTTGACAGGTGGCCATAACAGGGTATATTTTACACTGACAAGAGAAAAGAACTATTGTAATTACCGGTATGAAAAATGGTGTGTGTGTGTGCTTCTGCATGCGCGTGCATGTGTGTGTGTTCCATTCCCAATTTTAGTGCTGCATTGTTTCAGGACTTTCAAATGCAGGTATTGAAGGTGGGGGATTGGCATAAAAACCCTAGGGCGTAGGCATTAGCCAATAGCTGTGCACCTCTGGCTTCCCGCCAAGACCTGAGCTGGAGCCTGGGCCTGGGCTTGCATCTTCGGCAAATACTGTCTTGCCGAAGCATCATATCACACTCACAAAAAGACTCACTGCAAAAACAAATAAAATGCTTTAAATGTTTAACTGCATTTCCAAGCATTCATCTTCCAAATATTTAGACTCTGAGCCTATTGGGCCAAGAGCCCAAGCTTCCTGTGCATGCTAGATGCTTCAGCAATCTCCCCAAGATCAGGAACTAAATAACGACTTAAAATATCATCCTCTTGGATCCAAAAACAGATTCCCAAGGTATTGCTCCAGGAAATCAACCCTCTGTCTGTGTCCAAAGTCCTCTTCCTGATGCCTACAGGCGGAGATTTAGCTCAGCAAATTGAATGAATTCTCGCAAAGACCTCCACGAGACTATGGTTTGTGTCTGTCATGAGGCTGCACCATGTGCGTGGGAAGGAAGGGCAATCTGGGAGCAGAAAGATGGCAGCAGAGAGGAAGGAAGAAGACCCGAGATGCGGAAAGAGCCGGCAGCCTGCTGAGGATATGGGTAGCTCTAGAACGTGTTGATACCTGAACCAAGTTTTAATTGGTAAGCTTGTGAAAACCAAGATTGATTGGATTTATTTATTCAGTTAGTTGTTTTGTTTGGCTTCTTAAGGGGCAGAAGGAAGGGTGGAGGCTGAGTTCCTCTTGTGTTGGGATTTTTCAAAATGCAGTAGCCGTATGGGTATGTCTTGTTTCTCCAGCACGCTGCCTTCCTTCTCTCCATCTTCTGTCAATGCATCCATAGTTCAGCAAATAGTTCAGAACAGGACCAAGGAATTTACACGCCCCTAGAGGACAGCAAGCTCACCTTTCTCTAGGAAGCCCCACAAAAAAAAAGGGAAAAGAAACACCTTCAGTAGAAAGATTGGTTCCAGAAAATTTATATGAATATTTATGTTTTACATTTTTACTTATTGTGGGAAGATGAACGCAGGTGTGGGGGCATGGTGCGAGCCACTGTGGTGGTGCGTAGAGGGGCATGGTGCGAGCCACCACCGTGTGTAGAGGAGCATGGTGAGAGCCATCACCGTGCGTAGAGGGGTATGGTGTGAGCCACCGCAGTGGTGCATAGAGGGGCATGGTGCGAGCCACCGCGGTGCGTAGAATTCAGGGGAGAATTTACAGGAGTCAGTTCTCTCCTTCTACCGCGGACTCTGACCATCAGGCTTGGCAGGAAGTGCCTTACCCACTGAACTATCTCACTAGAGGTAGAAAAGTCCCATCAGTCCTTTGTGCAGTCTCCCCCATTGGCCAAGGAGAGCGGTCAAGTTGAATGTCACACACATTTAAGTTTTTAAACTCAGTGAGAGTGGCAGGGAGAACATGAGTGAATAAATGAGTTTCTATAAGAATGTTTATATTCATCTGCAAAAGCCTTTGTCTGAAGGTTGGAAGTATGGCTCAGGCGTGAAGCTACGGGTTGGGGGTCAAGGCACACTCGAGGAACGAAGATGGGAGCCGAATCCGCCATGCCGCCAGTCTTCACACCCACAGGCCCCATGTTAGACGGTCTCTCACTTGCAATGCACGCTTTCCTTCTTCATACTTCCAAAATTCCAGCTCAGGGCTTCACTGGCATGAGAAGGCGGTCTCGTGCTGCCAAGAGGCAGAAAACTGCAGGAGAGCAATACAGCCGCCTCCCCGGAGACTGGAAAGGGCAGATCGGTTTTCTGTGATTTCCACCACAAGGCTGACTCTTAGAATCTGGCCCTCTCGTCAGATACATCCCTGCTGAATAATTCTCTTTTGGGCAGATAGAAAAATAGGAAAGCAATAGAGTAGTTTTTCTCTAATTGTGAGCCAGAGCCCTGCTACAAAGCACACGGTGATCCTTCTCCCACCCCCACCCCCAATTCTGCAAAAATGATGCAGAACGTGTGAGGAGGTTAGGGTGGTGGCTCTGTGGGTCAGAACACTTGCTGCCCAAGCATGAGGACCTGACTTCTGATCCTCAGCATCCAGGTAAAAGCCAGGCCTGTTCACACAAGCCTGTAACTCCAGTGCTGGGGAGGGGAGGAGAAAGGAAGATGGGTGTGACTTGCTGGCCTAGCCAAAGCCACAGCTTCAGGTCAAAGGAAAGACCCTGTCTCTAGGGAATAAAATAGTAATAGAAGAGGACACCTGGTGTCATTCTCTGGCCTCTCCACCTAAAAAGGTGCTCACATCTGCACTTACAGACCAGAAAGAGAGAGGAGAGAAGAGAGGAGAGAGAGTGAGAGAGAGAGAGAGAGAGAGAGAGAGAGAGAGAGAGAGAGAGAGAGAAACACTGACACAGACACATACAGATATACACACAACACAGGCATACACATAGACACATACAGAGTCACACACACACACACACACACACACACACACACACACACACACACGTAGGGGATGCAGAGAGCCATCATTCCTTCATCAAGTATTTTCAGATGAGTGGAAAATGAATTCAAAGCCATAATTTTGTTTGGCTGCTCCTAACTTGCTGAGTGACATCAGAAGAATTCTTGAGCATCTCTGAGTTTCAGCTGTTTGCAGGGAGAAAAAAAACCTGACAAAGCTGTGGTATAAACTCCAAGGTTCTTCTCAGTTACGAAATTCTGTGAAAAGGACTTAGAAATTATTGTTAAAATCTTAAGAGAAATAAAAATACTTTCCCGACACAACTTGAATCAGCTTCTAACAAGCACAACTCTAAACTGCTTTGGTAGCCCATCTTCATTCAAATGCCCCTGGTGTGTAGCCAGTGTACCCTACCAGTTCGTCTCCCACATGCCACACTGCTGTCCCTACCTTCTCATTTGCTCCAGAACCCTAGAGAAGAAAGACATAGAACGAAGGGATTTTTTCCCTTGACTTATTTTGCTGGCACAGTTGCTACAGCTCAGGGACTGGATGGGTGATTCAGCTCTTAGTGTCTTGATAAGAAATAGTGATAGCTATAGTGTGGACACATGATACAAAAACACACCTCTCCTATGATTACCCACTCTTTCAGATTGTGCAAAAGCTTCCTCTTTGGTGACTGCATCATTCGTAACAACATGACTTCAGTGTTAGAACCTTGGGTGTGTGGGCCTTTCTTTTCCCACTGAGTTATTGAACTTGGCATGATAATTGTTCAGACACCAATTATCTTCCTACAATCCAACCTCAAAAATAATAAAGCACTTGGTTACTCTGAAGAGTGAACGAATTTCTTCTACAAAATGCTTTGAATGTCTTTGATACTATACCAGGCAACATTAACCAAATGTTACTGGATGTGAAACCCACTGTCGCTCTATTTAGTCAGTAAATACATTTTGGAGCAAGGGCAAGCAGCTGGTGTACATGTGTAATTCCAGTACTTCCAGCTGGATTATGAGTCTCAGGCCAACCTGAACCATGTAGTGAGATCCTATCTCAAAAAACAAAACCAAAAACAGAACACCAAACAAAAGACCCAGACATTAACAATTGTGCTTTATTCATCCCATCCCTCAAATATTCAAGAAAAGACTAATTGTGCTACTTGCTAAAAAAGAGGGAGATAGGGAAGAGAGCCAAAAGGCCTGAGATTGTCACTTTTTTATATCTCATTCACTATTTGGGGAAGGAGGAAGGGAAGAGGGAGGTGTCTCAGCACACGGGGGACAACTTCCAGGAGTCTCTTCTTACCTTCCACGATGTAGGGTCCAGGGTTTGAACTCAGGTTGTTGGGCTCTTTGGCAAGTGCCTTAGTCTGCTGAGCTGTCTCACTAGCCCTGAAGCTCACTTTTGTAGGCTACTAAGTAGTTGATCACAAAAAAGCATTCTCGTCACTTCGATCTTCCTATCAGTCAGTCCTGCCTTGCCCTCTTGACAACGTTCGTGTGGGCAACTCGATGGCGTGTAAAGAGGAAAAAGTCTTACACGCCCATACTGCTGAGCTATGGGCATCACCTCTGGTCACTCATTCCATCCTATAGCAACCGTGCAATATAGAAAACCCACATGGAAAGACTGGAGGATTTGTTAAAAGATGGGTCTGGCATTCCAAATGAGGCAGGTTGCACACACTTCCCCATGTACAATAGTGAGGGACACAAAACTTGCTAAGTTATTTTATGGTATAGAGGTGGCAAAATCTTTCCTCCCCTAATGCAAGCATGGGGGTGGGAGAGATATGTGTCTGAAATATTTTCAGTGCATATTCAATGATTAAGTTGATTTTGCCAGGTTAATGATATCAAAACAATTTACACTTTGAGCTTTTTTTCCCCTCATGGAATTATAAGGCTTTGAGTTTCTCTGGATTAAAAATATCAGACATTTATGCAACAATACCACATTTTCCTCCTAAATTTTCATGTCAATGAATTTAAACATTTTAGAAAAATATCACAGTGCTGCATATTGCTGGGCTGCAGGGAAGGAACTCGGGGTCCTTGCTTTCTGCTTGATGAAACTTGAAAACAAAAGGCACACACAACCTTCCTACAAACAAAGGCAGCCATTGTGTGCTCTGCGCCTCGGAGCTTCACTCTGCCACACAGATACAGAAAGCACTCATCTCCTTCCAACTCCCAAATCTCTTGACTTCCTCTTTCTCCTTCTCCCTGTCCAGGGCCTTTTGAGAGAGATGGCCAATAAGCTCCTTGTTTCAAATATCTGCAGGAATGAGTGGATGTGACTCTCAGTGTCTACTAAACCATAAGTCCTTTGAGGACAGAGGAAGACATCCGAAATCTTAGGATCAAAATAAGAGAAGAGGAAGTCTTGCATGCAAACAAGGTGTCACCCACAGAGACCTTCTTTGTAAAAACAAACAAACAATCACATAATGGGATCCCTGGGGAAGGTAAATATCTTGCTCATGCATGGGACACAGATACCTACCATTTCCACTTAGCTTTGCTTTTTAAAATGTCCATATTGCACAATAAACTACACGATCAGGATTAGTGTGCTTGTATATATATTCTATCTCTGAACACCCTAATGACCCTAGGAGACGGTGATGGGATTCGAACTCAGGCTCAACAGATTGCAAAGCTCATGCCTCTCTTCCTTAACAACAGATGGTTCCTGCAAGGATTCCAGAAACCAGAGAGCCATCATTCATTGTTTTGCTCTATATCCTAAAATGTATATGGGTGTGTGTGTGTGTGCTAGAGAGAGAGCATCCATGTACATGAGTGGGTGTGTGCATGAGTATGTGTGTGTGTGTATGGGAGGTTCTACATTAGCAGTAAAACAGCATGAAAGCAACTGGAGAACCCAACCAAGTGCTGACAGCAGATGACCAAATGAACATTGACGACTGTAAGGCAAACTCTTGCTCTACATGCTACACGCTACAGTATGGTTTGCAAGCCGAGCAAGGTGCTGGAGATTGAAACACACACACACACACACACACACACACACACACACACACACACACACACACACAGAGAGAGAGAGAGAGAGAGAGAGAGAGAGAGAGAGAGAGAAGGGAGCGCGGGTCATTCTTGAATTCCCCAACAATGCCAACTTTACTGTGTTCCAGGGCAGCTTATACAGTGCCTTCCCTGACCAATGGCCACGCTGTAGCTCTTGGGATCTTTCAGCTGCAAGCCACCAGAAACCACTCCCCTGCCATCAGGGTCTTGTGCTCAGAGCAGCTGCAAGCACAGAAAAACAAGTTGTTTACTCCTGCAGGCAAAGGAGGTCATAGAAAATTCAGGGTCTGGGAGTCCACAGTTCCCAACAGAAGACAAACTTGGAAAAAAGTGGTGGGGGTTAAAACTGGAAAGCCAGAGTAACCCTTTCCTTCTAACGCATCAGCACGTGTCCCAGACGGTGTCTGCCAACCTATAATTTGCTAGCATAGTCCAACAAAGAAGGACTGCCCAAGGGCGTAGGACCTTGTCACCTATCTTGCCAACCAACACCCTTCACTCCTCCCATCCTCAACCCAGCTGAATTCAGTCTCAAAGATCGGAGTTTAGACTTTGTCCATCTGGACTGAACCTAGGCCAACCCAGCAAGTAACCTTTGCCTTGGAATTCCCATTTCCCATTGTTGGGGGGGCGGGGGCTTTATAAGCAGTCAGTAGAAACTAGGATATCTCTGCTCCTGGTCACCAGCTAAAGGTCAAGCACCCTGCTCCAGGTATGAGAATGGCTTGACTGGGATGCAGGGTAAAGGCCCACAGTGATGTTCATCTTTGACAGAGAGGGAGCAAGGCTGGCCCCTTCATCAACAGGAAGTCCACCTGGGAAGAAGTCAGTTTAAAAGCGCTTGAATGTTGTCCAACGAGTCAAACTGAAATTGGGAGCGGTTAAGACTTGTAGGAAAAACACATGTCATTAGCCACTCAAGAGAGCAGTATTGGGTGTCAATACCAGATCAGGTGGCCCAAGGCATGCAAGTCAATTAGCAGTGCCATGGAGGTGACACGCGGCATGAGTGATGCTCAGAGAAGATGACACGCCCTGCCTGAATGGCTGGGTGGAAAGCAGCCTCCTGATAGCTGAAGATGTTTGGAAATCTTTGCAAACTCCTTAGGTGAGCATTTCTCATTGTGAGGAGTAGAAACTACCGTAGGAGAAAGTCTGAAACCCTGGTACCAAGTTGGCATTATAAAGAATGGAAACACCCACAAAGAGGAACAGCCTGGGAGTCTCTTTGATCTGTGGTGCTCTGTATTTGGAGCAAGGTCCCATTAAAATCAAGGTGTTTATGTTTGGACCAATAATCAGAGCTCATAAAAATTCACCCTTGGACTGGGACTCTTTGAGTGGGTGGAACACGGATCATTTATAGTGTCTGGTGGCTGCTAGTGCCATCAGAACAACAGGTCAGTGACTGTATCTTCACTTATATCCTAGAGGAGAAGGGTCTGAGGACAGCTAGGATAGTGAACCAAAACAGAAGCAGTCCCTAAGTGTGGCACTGAAACTTTCTATGACAAGTCTGGCTTGAATGCCCATTACTCGGTAGGATATTTAAACAGAAGGGACACACACATAGGCGTGAGATGTAGGAAGGGATAGGGCAGGGCAGGGATGTCCTGACAATAATAACTCAGATCAGACTGTGCAATGGTATATCCAAGAGCAAGCGCATCTACTCAGAGAAGCTCAGGGAAGCTTCCACAAAGAGGTACTATTAAGCTGTCCTTTGTGCCGACAAGATGGATCAGAGAGGAAAGGCACTTGCCACCAAGCCTGTCTTCCTGAGTTCCATCCCCAACTCCCTCAAGTTCTCCTCTGACCTCCACATAAGCACCTTGACACATGTGTACATGCATACGTCCAATAAATCCTTCTACTCAAACCTCTCTAGGGTAACTGCTACAGTCCCCAGATAAGCACCCTCCAGGGCAGTTGAGGGTCTTGAGGATCATCACATCCTTACAGAGTTGAGTCTGTCCTACAGAGCCCAGCATAGCCTCAGAACCAACACTATGAAACCCAGGTGGGCTAGCATCATCCCCATCCTAACCACGCTGCTGTAGTTGAGCATGGTGCACGGATACTAAGACATAATTGCAGGCTTGTTGTTGATTTTAATCAGTTTTAACATCTGACTTGTTTCTTGTGTTTTATTTTATTTGCAAAACATTGAGAAAATTCTTACTCATGGAGGTGAGCAGCTGCAAACAGTGTTGTTTTGTGCACGTCTGTGCGTGTGTGTGGTTTTTTTTTTCTTCTACACTGTTGGAGCTCAAACCCAGGGGGCACAATTGTTTAAAATATACTTAGAATCTTCTTCAGTTAAACTCATGCCAAACTTTGAAAACAGACCAAAAGTTTGAGCAATAGGAATTTTATTTCAAATATTAATTTTATAAACAATATAAAGGCTTCTCAAAGAATGCTAAGTATCCACTGGAATGATATTCTTTAAATTGATTTGCAATATCAATGAAAATTTTGATAATTTTTTTTAATGCAGACGTCTTAGAAACCATCTCTCAAGGCTTGAGCACAGCAAAATAACTGTCTTACACTTTGAGTCACAAAGTTAAGTTTGGCTCATTTGCTGACATATATATTCTGTGTAAACACGGTGATAGCGCATTGCCCCATTGCCGAACAGAACTCATTCAGCTCATTAAAAAACATTAGCGAGCTTATGCAATTCTGCCATTTGCTAAGTCTTGTTTTGGAAAAAACAATTGGTGGTATCTTGTCTCGTGTGAAATAATAACAAAACCTTGCCTTAAGATTGGTGACAAGTTTATATTACTAGGGAAAAACTAACTCTGGAACTCACTCCCCAGGACATTTCAAAAAACTTAAAGGAGTCTGAAATTTGAAGATTGTGTTCAGTTAAACTGACAGTGTATAGGGTGCACCAATTCTGTGTGCGTGCATACAAGTGTGTGTGGGGGTGTGTGGTGTGTGGACATATGTGTGTGCGCATGGGTACGTGCGTGTGTGCGCATGCACATGTGTATGCACACGCATGTGCGCATGTAAGTGTGTATGTGTGTGTGTGTGTGTGCATGTGTGACAGAGGACAACCCTCTGGGGTCAGCTCCCATCTTCCACCTGAGGCAGCATCTGTGTCATTTCTGGCAAGGTCTGAGGTTACAGGTGTGTACAACAACATCTGGCTTTCTGCATGGTTCTGGAGATCTGAATTTTCGGTTGTCATGCTTATCCAGTGAGGAGTTTTACTCACAGAACATCTCTGCATCTCCCCAATCCCCAGTCATTGTTAAAGATGCTTATTTTGCCTCAGCAACAACTGCATTTATGTGCAACTTGCTGTGTCTTATTTAAAGGTGCATTTCCGCAGCAAACTTTTACAGTGCTTCGTAGCAAATAGGTGTTCCACATGGCCTTATTCTTCTCAGAGTGGATGGCACACACACACACACACACACACACACAAAAAAAAAAAAACCCACTGGATCTAGATTTTTTTTCTGCGCTTTCTCCCCACAGAGCTCCCTTGAGGTGCATGAAGAGGTTGGTTTGAATAATACACTAGTGCTCATGCTGGCCATGTTTGCTCATGTTTGGTGGATGAATATGTTTTTAAAAGTGTTTTATATATAGCAGGACTAAAGAATTATCAAGGCATCAATTCAAATAAAATTACTAGGAGACTGGGAAGATGGCTTGCTAGGCAAAGGGCTTGTCCCACAAGCATGAGGCCTGGAGTTCAGATCTCCAGAACCCAAGTAGAAGCCAGGTAAGTGTGGGAGCTCACCTCTAACCCCCACATACGTGAGGCAGAGACGGGGGGTCCCTAACAATCCGACTAGCCAGTGTGGGACCTCTAACCCCCACATACGTGAGGCAGAGATGGGGGGCCCCTAACAATCCGACTAGCCAGTGTGGGACCTCTAACCCTCACATATGTGAGGCAGAGATGGGGGTCCCTAACAATCCGACTAGCCAGTGTAGGACCTCTAACCCCCACATATGTGAGGCAGAGACGGGGGTCCCTAACAATCCGACTAGCCAGTGTGGGACCTCTAACCCCCACATATGTGAGGCAGAGATGGGGGGCCCCTAACAATCTGACTAGCCAGTGTGGGACCTCTAACCCCCACATACATGAGGCAGAGACGGGGGTCCCTAACAATCTGACTAGCCAGTGTGGGACCTCTAACCCCCACATACGTGAGGCAGAGACAGGGGGTCCCAGCAATCTGACTAGCCAGGCCGGCCAAGTCAGTGAGTTCCAGGCTCAGTGAGAGTCCCTACTTCAATATATAACATGAAGAGTGATGGAAGAAGACACATGACTTCAACTTTATACCTCAACACGCATGTGTACACACACCTATGCTCACACACATGTGAACATACATATAAATGTGCATACCACACATAAATACACATGCAAAAAACCCCAAAAAGTTAATGGACATTTTTTAAATATACTTTACTATCAGCAAATAAAATAAGAAACAAAAGAACAAGCAAACAAAAACCTTAGCTCCTTTGGAGAAATGTTTTCCAGTTGCTCTTCTGGCCACAGGAATGTTCCTGATCCTCATTTACTCTACTATATGAGGTTACACTGTCCAGTTGCTAAGGGTATATCCTTAAAGACACTAAACATAGTCCTCGTCCTAAAGGAGTCTAGCCAGAGAGAAGCCTAACAAAGGGACTCGCCCTCGTGCCCCCTGAGCCTTGGATGACAGAGTTATGACTGTTAGTTACATGGTGCTGCTTGGGCTCTTTCGGGTCCCCATGAGACACGCTCTGGTGACTTGGGCCAATGTGGTTCATTGTGAGGCCACGGGAGGAAGTAGGAAGAGCAGGAAGCAGCATTAGCAGCTGCCTGGCAGGGCCTGGCTGAACTGGGAATGTCATTCAGGACACAGACTACCTCCAGCACCTGTTCTGTTTGACATGGCTTCAGCAGCCGGCATCTGCCACTGCTCCTCCAGCACAGCCATGCCCTGCAGGGTCCTCCCCGCCTGTGCTTTCTCTCTTTCGCTGGTCATGCCCTGCCATGGTTCCACACGTGCCCTACAACAGTGTGCAATATTTTGCCTGAGACTCCTAAAGGATCGCAAACTCAGATTGTGTGAAAGTCTTTGTTTGACCTCCTGGTGCCATGAAAACCCGGTGATGCACTAGGCGGAGCTCTGATGTCAGTCCGTCACATCGGCCACTTGATAGACCACACCCTGGCTGCTGGACAGTTGTCACTGTAGCCCGTTGTAGCCCAGGATGCAGTGGCCTGGCACCGATGTCCTGCTGGGGCTAGAGAATGGTGCACAGCAGCTGGGGAGAGATGTGGTAGAGGCCACCGCTCACTACTGCCTGTGTGGTGGCACAGCCCAAGGTGTCACTCGCCATCTTGACTTCAGCTGTGCCAGCCGAATATATATAGCACCACAGTCATAAGTTTTGGAAAAGCACATTGCTAAAGTTGATTTAAATAAGCCAGTTTCAAACAATCCGATAAGGAAAATACTTGAATTGTGATTTTTGTTGACGGTTTGGTTTCTTGGTTTTTCATGGGGTTTTGAGACAAGGTTTCATTCTGTTGAATGAAATAGGCTGGCCTGGAACTCACTGTGTAGCTCAGGCTGGTGTGGAACTCAGAGTGATCCTCCTGCCTCATCTTTCTTACTACTGGAATTACAGGTGTGCGCCTCTGCCCCCAGCTGGATTATGAAATGTTTCTAACAAGATATACTATACAAACTTCTCCCAAAATTCATGACTTGGAAACAATGTGACCAAAGTGTGTGCATCAGGATAATGTTAAATACAACTCAGTGTCTGTGGGCCGGGTACTTGCTGACGACCCTGAGGAACTGAGTGTAAGCCTCTGAATCCACACAGGAGGAAAGAACTAGCTCCTGTAAATTGTTCACTGACCTCCACACATGAACTGTGGCACACGTGTACACGTACACTCACGCACACGTGCGCACACACACACACTAAAATAAAAGCAAAAGGTTTTCAGTGTGCGCAAAAATTAAATATAGTTAGTACATTTACTATATATGCTCTCACATAAAATTTTATTCTCGGACTTACACATTGCTAGGGAATTTATGCACTCATGAATTGAGGGCAAGCAAACTGGCAAGGAAAGCTGGCAGGAACTGTGAACTGCAAGATGGGATTGGAGTCTCACGTCCTTGCTGACAAATCCTCTGCATTTGCCTTTTTTTATTTATGCCTTAACCTTTCAAAAGGACAAAAACAAAAACAGTTTCCTAATTATAAGACACACAGAGCAGTATACAAGACCATCTTTTGCTAGTAGGCAAAACCCATACATTGTCTTAACAGAAAATAAGTCACTCTGGACTTCACTTTATGCAAAGATTTCTTTTCTTCTCTACAAATATAATAACCAAGAAAACAGCGATAGCAAAAGTGGAGCAGGGTAACGGACGTTTGGCTCACCTCATGCATCCCACGCTAGTAGCTGTTAGCCGGACACGTAGGTTGTTGAAATGCATTTTATTCAGTGAATTAAAAGGGGGAAGGGGCTTTAGATAACTGTAACACAATGGGATAAAGCATAACAGAAAAAGACAGGCAAAGAAAGCAGTGTGAGGACCTGGGAGACAAGGTAATTCTGAGCAGGTACATGGTGCTGGGGCTTTCAAATATTGACCACCTGAGCCACCGATTAAGTAAAATGTATTGCATTTTCAAGGGATCCCAGAGAGAAAAGAATAAATAGCCATCTTAATTTCATTCCTGAAATTCAATTGAGAAATAAAGATTGAGGCACTCAGCAGGTGGAAGACCAGACCATCGCCGTTCCTCTATAAAGTAGGTAGTGAAGAATTAAAGCCAAACAGCCTCAGGTTTGTGGTTCCAGGCCTTCAGGCGGGAACTGGGCTGATTCATCCATTCTGTGATGAGATTCTCAGAAGTAGCGGGCTTCCTGATTGAGAGCAAGACTCGGACATGCTTCCAGTAGGCAGACTCGCTTCCAGAAGAGACGAGAAAGGGGAAGAAGGTAGAAACATCTGATGACTGCAGCCGGGAGAGAAGAGGAAGTAGCAGAAGAGAAGATCATGGGGCTTCCTTCACAAAGACGGGAAGATTAGTGGGGCATTTTCAGGTGTCCCACCATCTCTGGGAACAAGCATATGGGAACTCTGTTCAAGGAAAAATGTTATATCTAACATTTATTACGTATTAGAGCCAAAAGGATGTATATGAATTTACATACGACCTCTCACCTCAAGTAGGCAAAGGTGCCGAATCACAGTTTTGGTCTTTCGGTGGTCATCCATGTTGAAATGCAAGGCAAGACGGTTTGCTCTCTAAAGCTAATCTTTAGCAGTGGCCACACTCCATTTCCCTGTCTGTCAGGCAGGCGATGGGCTTGCTTCCACCTCCCGCCTCTGGTGAACACTGCTCTGAGTGCTACTGTAGGGACACTTACCCAGACGGCTGCCTTCTCTTATTTTGTAGAACTGCCAATGCACATGCTAATCCTGTTTAATTCGGTGAGCCTTTAACGGTGCCTGCAGTGTCCCACTATCCTACAGTCAGCATTTAAAAACATTTATCAGAAGATGGGATTGACATTTGCCTAACATAACCAACCATTACACTAATACCTCTACCACAGCCGCAGAGCCCAAAGCGAGCAAACCCAAATCCTGCACATGCTCTTCCAGGCATAATACTGGAGACAGGCACAAATTTTGTCCTGTATTTCTGGTTATGAGTTTTTGATTCATAGAAAAAGACTAAAATTTGTTTGGTTGGGTGGTTTGGTTTTTCTGTCTGTGTAGAACTGGCTGTCCTGGAACTCCCTTTGTAGATCAGGCTGGCCTCGAACTCAGAGATCTGCCTGCCTCTGCTTCCCAAGTGCTAGGATCAAAGGCATGTGCCACTATGCCCAGACAAAGACTAAAATATTTTGGTTTTTTTTTTTTTTTGAGACAGGGTTTCTCTGTCCTAGAACTAACTCTGTACACCAGGTTGGTCTGGGACTCACAGAGACCCTCCTGCCTCTTAAAGGCAAGTACTACCAACCACCTGGCAAAATTCTTAAGTGAAAATTATCTCAAATTCCTTCTGGCTAGCATTATGCTCTGAGGTTTGACCTATAACACCTCTACAACAGGCAACTTTAGAATACCCATTTTAAGTCAATCACAGATTTATACTTTCATTACCAATATTTGAACATTGACCAACTACACACTGTTAATTTTTTTCTAAAAGCATTTTGGGATTGTTTTTAAAAGACATGTAGAGGGCATTTAGGATATTATAGGCAAAATAATTGACAACCACCACCACACACACCCATCCTCACGTTCATGCTAATGAGCAAATTCTATCCAATCAGCAGCAGCCACGTAAATTTCACAGAGTGCCTGAGTGTGGAACTCACTACCCACAGCCATGGAGTTCACAGTAGCAGTGATACTTCTAGAAAGAGGAAAGGCTCTCAAAGCCTACGCAGTTAACAAAGAGAGAAATGGGAAAACAGACACTTAAATGACAACGGAATAATGAAACTTTCCAGCTGGCAGGCAGGCAAACCTCTTTGCTTGCCTGGAAGTCGCTGTGTGTTGAGACACACCTTTTACAACCTGGCTCTGGGAATTAGAGCTGTGTAGCTTCTGGCTGCCTTTTTGCTATGTTGCACTATTGGACAGCATACGTAAGCGGTGAGACTCAGCCCACAGGGCTCTCTCATATTGAAAGAAATGTGTTCCCTATTACATAGCTCATGCAGCAAATGCGGGGAGTCAGAATAAGAATCCTGTGGACAAAAATGTTTATTGCTGCAGATGTCTAGAGATGGCGCAGCTGTTCTTACAGAGGACCCAGGTTCAATCCCCCTTGACTGAGGTTCCAGATATCGAGCTCAGGGTCCCAGGCTCTGTGCAGAATGTGTGCTATCGAGACCATCACACTGGCCCAATTTTTTAAAAAATTGCTTATTGTGTGTCGCCGATCCTGGAATTCTTTGTCCACATCGCCCCTACCAGAACGCTTTCCATCTGTTACTTTTGCTATCGTGGTTGTTGCTTTCGCTTAAAACACTACGAACTATGGAACCTGCAGATAAATAAGCCCAGATCTATGACCCTGGGCGAGGCTACTTGCCCTACTCTCCGCATCCCTAACCTGCTCACTTTGGGTGGGGAAATGTGTGCCTGAGGACCACTATCTCCAGTGCCGCTTCCACCTATGTAACTAGCAGTGAGGAGTTGACTGTCAGCGCTTTCTACCCATCACTGCTCAGATAGAGGGGAGGATGTCCCAAGACTCAGTAGGAATGTGTAAGGATGCTCTAGATGGACTGCCCTCATCTCCAAAAGGCAGGTGCTCCATCTTTCTTCTCTGAATTTTGTCATCTGTAAGTGAAGCTGCAACTACCAGAGACATTTTCCTAAGACCAAAACCAGTACGCCGAGGACAACAGAGGAAAATGGAATAAAAACCAATGTAGGATCTCAACTTTATTCCCCACTGTCCTTTCTCTTCTTTTAACTCTCACACTCAAAATCAAACACCTTTTAGTAAACCCCAACTCTACTTTTTACAATGGAACAACTTCTCTTTCTTATTTGGTTAGATAGGGTATCTTTATTACTTAGACACCTTGCTGGTGCCTCTGCTACCGAAGGGAGAGGTATCCTGATTGATACTGACATATTGCTAAAGCAGTCGGCGTTCGTCACCCCTCCCTGAATCTACAATCGGTGCAATCAACTTTGCTTCTTGTCATTCCTTTAATGAGAGGCAGTTTATCCATCCCTGAGATCTGGGCAATGTTTGTGACTTGCTTTGTGCAATAGATTGAGGCAGAAGCAACACTGAAGAGTTCAAAATAAGGGCTCCGATGGTATTGCATAATTCCCTTCTCACTCATCTGGCTCTCCCACCGTATAAAGATGACCGGGCCAAACCACAGAGAAGACCCTGTGGAAATGAACCCAGTTTTCCCAATTGGCCTGCCAGTGGATCACAGTGAGCCCAGATGAGATCAGCCAAGTTTCCCCAGGCCAGAACCCCCATGTTTGCATGTCTTCATAAGCCTAATAGTTCCTTCCTTTCTTGGGCTGGTGTTGAAGATTGGTTGTCTCTTCCATGGTCGTGTCAGCAAGTGAAGAACCAGGCAATTTAGGAACTTTTTTAAGGGGCCTGCTGTAGTATGAATAATAAAAACCCAGAGACAGGTTCAACCTGAAGGTCAGAAAAGCAAAGCAGCTAGCCACTGGCTCTTACCTCTATCTCAGACAGAAATGGCGATCCTGCCTCCAGGAATCCTCAGAATGAGTCTGTGTCTGAGAGCTGTCTCCTCCTATTTTATAATCCTCTCTTGTTCTGGGATTAAAGGTGTGCACCACTACCGCCCAGTTTCTTTAGCAAACTAGTGTGGCTACTGGGATTAAAGGTGTGTGCCACCACTGCCTGGTCTGTAAAAAGAAATGTAGTAATATTTCATTTGTATTTTAATAAATAAAGCTTGCCTGAAGATCAGAGAGTAAAACAGTCACACTGGTCAGACATACAGACAGTGGTGACACACACCTTGAATCCCAGTAGCCACACTAGTTTGCCATAGAAACTGGGCAGTGTTGGTGCACACCTTTGATCCCAGCCCTAGAGAGGAATGTAAGATGGGAGGAGACAGGTCTCAGTTCAGTCTCAATCTGAGGATTCCTGGAGGCAGGATCACAATTTCAGACTGAGGTAGAGGAAAGAGCCAGTGACTTGTTGCTTTGCTTTTCTAATCTTCAGACTGAACCCCAATATCTGTCTCTGGGTTTTTATTATTCATGCTACAGCCTCCCAACTCCATTTTGTGAAATAAATCACAGAATCATTGCAGAAACTTCAATGATATTTACTTCAACTCTCCCACTCTCCTCTGTGACTTCCAACTGCCTTCAATATTCATTTATGGGTCACTCTCAAGCACAAGTAAGACCCCGGCATTAAGGAACTCAAGAAAAGTAGTGGATGTCCTGCCCTCAAGGGTGCCGCTATCTAATAAAGAACCTGACGAACTTATTTAAAGAGACTTTAATGTCATACTCAGTAGAGTCAACAGGAAGGATGACAGTACCAAGAGCAAAAACAGAGCAGGTAGAGAATGGGGAAGGGTTCTTTGAGGGAGAAGAGGAATTTAACCCTTGGTTGTCAAGCGGGAGGAGAAAGTCCCGCGAGGAGAAATACCATGAACGTATCTTGTCTGTTACTTTTCTCATCATGGTGACCAAATACCTGACCAGAAGCAACTTGAAGAACGAGAGGTTTGTTATGGCTCATGATTTAGGAAGGAGGATGGCAGGAGCTCCTAGGGCAGTCAGATGGTGTACAGCTGTGATCCAAGCCTTACTCCCAGTGACCAACCAGGCCTTGCTTCTCAAAAGTTCCACAGCTTGCGTCTATTCTCAGTTAAAAAAGAAAAGAATATTGCCAGCTCAGGTGGTGGTGACAGTTTAGTTGGTAAAGGGCTTGCCTGGCAAGCATGGGGACCTGAGTTTGATATCCTAGAACCCACATTTGGAAAGAAGGAGGAGGGGTTTAAGGAAGAGGTGAGTCAGCTGCTGCCACTAGAGGTCTGGAGAGATGGTTCAGCGGTTAAGGGCACATACTGCTCATGTGAAAGCCAAGGGTTCAGTTTCCAGCATCCATATCATGTGATTTAAAACCACCAGTAACTCTAGCTCCAGGGGGATCTGATGTACTTTTCTGGCCTCTATGGGTACCAGCACACATGTGGATATACGTACACAAAGACATGCACATGCACACATACAGTAAATAAAAAAAGAAATCTTTTTTTAAAAAAGCTGGCATGAGGCACATCTATAATCCCAGCACTGAGGAGGATCTGTGGGCTCTCTGGGCAGCCAGCATGGCTGCTTGGCAAGTTCCAGAGCAACCAAAGATCTCATTTCAAAAACCAAGTCGGCCAATACTCAAGGGACAGTACCGAAGGCTGACCTCTGGCCTCTCCATACATCCACATACATATGTGCACCCGCACCCGTATGAAAACACACATGCACAAGAACAGCACAGCTTAAAACTAGCACTGTTAGCTGGGGACTCGGTGTTTAAAGACAGGCCTGTGGGGGACAGTAGGAACAGTAGGGACAGTCTACATTGAAGCCACAGCTCGTCCATGTAGAGGTGGAAAACAGGAGACTAGGGTATCAAGAGCATCAGACACTGATATAATCTTTAGATATTTGTAATACAAATAATGAATACTTTTCAAACGTATTCCTCTCCAGTCTTCTTCACACAAGGAGCAGACATGCCATTCACTCAGCTGCTCCAACCCAAACCTAGGAGGCTTCTTTGATTCCTTGCCTCCCTCGGGCCTACACAAACTGCTAGACACTAACTCCATGTCTAAAAGGCAATCAAGACTTTTACCACCAACCGGACTGAGTCCATGGTTTCCTATGGATCCTTGTCCCTCAGCTTGCTGCTTCCTTCTGCTCTCACTCTGTTCCAGTCGAGTCGGTGTTCTCCTCCTCAAAGGCAACCTGAGTGAGCTTTGTAAATTGCAAAGCTTGGCAGGGCGGTGATGGCACGCGCCTTTACTCCCAGTGCTTGGGAGGCAGAGACAGGAGGATCTCAGTGAGTTCAAGGCCAGTTTGGTTTACAAAGCAAGTTCCAGGACAGCCAGGACTGTTACACAGAGAAACCCTGTCTCAAGAAACCAAAAATTTAATAATAATAATAATAATAATAATAATAAATTCAATCACAAATCAGTTCCTATGGGGCGGAAATACCCAATGTTTCCAGTCAGAATGAGAATGAAACATCAACCCCAGAGGCTTATTGGGTCTGAACTCCGCTTTGTCCAGCTTCGTTTCCCCTGCCTGCTCACTTGCCCACGGTGCCGTAGCCCCAGCCACCACTTTCTTTTCGTTGACTCACCAAACTACCGTTGTGTAGGCTCTGTCGGTCTCTCTGCTTCTCTGACAAACACCATAACCAACAGCAACTTGGGGAGGAAAGCGTTTATTCCAGGTAACAGGCCAACACCAAGGCAAGTCAGGGCAGGACCTCAAGACAGGGACCTGGAGGCAGGAACCGAAGCAGAGACCGTGGAGGAACACTGCTTACAGGCTTGCTTTCCACGGCTTACTCAGCCTGCTTTCTTATACAGCCTGAGACCACCTAGTCACTGTGGCTTGGACCTTCCCACGTCGGTCATCAACCAAGAAAATGCCTTTGCAGAAAAATCCACAGGACAGGCAATCCCTCAACTGAGGTTTCTTCCTCGTGACTCTACTTTGTGTCAAGGTGACGAAAGCACCCAGCACAGGACTTCATTTCTCTTGCCTGGAAGAAGCAGATCTATGGCTTGTCCTCTCACGTCACCAAAACGGAAGCTTCTTCTCTAATGTCATCACCCTGAGATGTCATCTCACAGAGCTTCCTCCTCCCTCGTTCCCTATTGCCCTCCCATGCTTCATTTTTCTTCTCAGCGCTCATCACTACCGGAATTACAATATGCATTCACTTACGCACTGCGCTGGGTAATTTTACATCAACTTGACATAGGCTTAGAGTCGTCTGAGAGGAGGGAGCTACAATTGAGAAAACGCCTCCTTACGAGTGGGCTGTCAGCATGCTTATAGAGCATTTCCTTACTTAGTGATTGATGGGGGAGGACTCAACCCACTATGGCGGTGCTATCCATGGGCTTGGGGTTCTGTAAGAAAGCAAGCTGAACAAACCATTAAGCAGCTCCCTCCCTGGCCTCTGCATCAGCTCCTGCCTCCAGGTTCCTGCCCTGTTTGAGTTTCTTTCCTGACTTCCTTGGATGATGAACAGCAATGTGGAAGAGTAAGCAGAATAAACCCTTTCCTTCTTGAGTTGCCTTGGTCCTGGTGTTTCATCACAGCAATAGTAAGACTGGCCAAGATACTCACTAACTTCTTTTCCTTCCTTTCTACTGCTGTTGAAGCAAATTACCACAAACATGGGGGCTTGAATGGATTTATGTCTTACGGTTCTAGAGGCTGGGTGTCTGAATGGCTCTCACTGAGCTACAAATCAAGATTTCAGTGAGTTTGTCTTCCAGAGGCTTAAGGATACAAGTCATTCCCTTGCCTTTCCATTGTGGTGGGGAGGATTCTGTGTGCCTTGAATAGCATCCTCCTTCCCTGTTTAGAATCAGCAATAGTGATCAATCTATACACAGCCTCGCTCAGACACTCTCCTGCTTCCCTTCCACCATTTAAGGATATGACATCATTAGACCTACCTGGATGACCCAGGGGTATCTATCTATTTTAGATACTTGTACTTCTATCTACAATCTTAATTCCCCCTTGATTTGTAATTTGACATATCACAGGTTTCTAGGAATATGGACATGGGAACCATGCAATTCTTAACTTTTTGCCACCCCTGTACACGTGAGTGTGCGCACATGCACGCACACACATACACACACACCACCCACGTACACAAATATAAGCTTCGTGAGAGTCTCATCTAGAAATTTTTCACCTTACTCCAACACATGGCAATATGCACCGCTTCTTATATGCCCATGGCGTGAGTTCTTTAATGGAACACAGTGATCAGAAAGCTTTGCATGACTTCTCCCAACAGCTAAATCCTCGTGAACAAAGCGCAATCATTATCCTCTCTTTACATTGGAGGAAACAGAGGCACAGAGAAGTAAAATAATTCACATATGATCACCTCCTTTGAATACTGGATCAAGGGCTTAACCTGGGGCAGGCAAACTTTTAAAGCCTGTGTTTGCACAGCCCTTCTTGAGGGAATCAAGGAAAAGAAAAGGCGGGCCCTCGGAGAACCCACCCCAAAGAACGCTGAGTTAAGTTCAATCCTCTATCACACAGAGCCATCTAGTTAGCGAAGACAAACTCAGTGTCTGAAGATGCCTCCATGTCCGTCTACTTGCCGGGTCTGGTGTTAGTCCAGCTGTTCACAGCCTCACACAGGTGCCTGGGGATGACTGCAACCAAATGCAAACTGTTCTGTTTTCCCGAGGCAGTCTTTGGCTTAGAAGCTCTCTGCTTTCCTACTGGAGGTGGGAGGTGTGGGGGGGGGGTAGGGGGAGGAATGAGCTTTGAAGAAACTCTGGAGCCATCATCACCTTTCATTAGGGTGAGATCAGAACAGTCACAGCAGGAGCAGCCAACAGTGGTGGCCCTTCCTTCTCCTGGCTCTCACTCACCCTGGTCTTTCTCAAACTCCAAAGCTCTATCCCCCACAGGCAGCTTCGCTTGCTCCAAAAACTCTGCACCCTGAATATCCTTAAGAAAGGAGAATAATAGGGGCACTTTCATCTGTTCTCTCCATGCCTGCTCCAAATTTCTCCTCCCTAGCCAGGAGAGTGGGTGGGTGAGGCATTGTTCTAGGGGTACCCCATTGTGTGTCTGATGAATACCAGGGCCCCTCCCTCAGGAGGCTGGGAAGGAAAATGAAGAGTGGGTGGCCAGCAAAGTACTTTTCTTTTTCTAGCAAATAATCCAGAAAATGGATAATTCCCACAAACATAATCAAGTTAGCAATCCATGTGTAATTTAGCAAGATGCTCACTAGACAAATAATGACCTTAATTGCGTGTGGGACTTTGAAAGGAAAATGTGCTCAGTCATTTTAATAAGGTTATTCTTTACAGACAATTTTTGCAAAGAATGCAGAGGCCAATAAGAGTAAAATCAAAGTGCAGTCCCTAGTCTGTGTCAAAGCAATTGTCCAGGGCTGAAACAGCTATAAAAACAGTGCCCGGCTCATGTTCAATACTGAGCATTGACTATGTACCTGGCACTCTGAGGATACAGCAAGAAAAACTTGGACTTTTGGGAAGCTCATGATCTACCAAGAAGGAAGTATATATCAAACAACCAAAGCCCATATTTGCAGATGAATGTTATTAAAGCAAAACACAGGGAATGTGATAGAAGTCCACGGGGAAGATGCAGACGTTGAAACGATACCACCAATGATCCCTGGGTCACAGTCAAGTGTGTGTGTATGTGTGTGTGTGTGTGTGTGTGTGTGTGTGTACGTGTGTGTACGTGTGTGTCCCAATGTGGTTCTCTTCACATGGTACAGACTGAACAATGTAGCCATGGACTGTTGTGGAAATGGTGGGACACGCCTTCCGAGTCATAAAAGACATGCAGCTGTTACTGTGTCTTGGCTCACTCACTCTAGGGGAAGCTAGCTGACATGTCTGAGGACATTCCAGTGGTCTTCTGAACCATCCTGTAGTGGAAGGGTGATGAATAAGCCCTCCTGCCAAAGCTGACCTGCCGTATTGAAAGTGTCCTATGAGCCCCAGTCAAAACTTGAGATGACTGCAGCCCCAGCAAACTTATATAAAAGATCCCAAGCTGACACCCAGAAACTGTGAGGCGTATTTATTTATGTACCTGTGAACTTATTTGTTTATATGTGAGATTCTGGAGCCCAAATCTACTGCCTTGAGCATTTCAGGCACTGAACTACTCTCAGTCTGTATTATACATTTGTTATTGTTTTCAGCTGCTGAGGTTTGTTACACAGCAACAGCTTACTGGTACAGAGAGCTTCCAACAGGATAAGAGATGGCATCAGTGAGCTTCACTAAGCTTGGATCGTTTAAATATTTTCAAAGAAAAGTATACAAAGTCAGGCATAGGCACATCTGTAATTACAGCACTTAGGGAGTAGAGTTTGGAACATCAGGGGTTTTAGGTCATCAGCTATAGAGCAAGTTCAAGGTCTGTCTGGGACACATGAGAACGTGTCTCCAATAAAAATTAATTGATTTAAAAGCATGCAAAATGTTTAGCCCATGGTCAAACTTTTGGCTCTCATTTTAGAAAACCCAGGCCATAGTCCTTTTTATTGTTTGTAGTGAGGTTAATCTCCAACCAACACCTTTGTCCTACAGGCAAGAATACTAGAAAAGTCCAGACATTTGCCCATATTATCACAAAGCAAGTGTCAGCCAAACTACGTCTTGAGGCCAGATCGAGCTTCTACCCTAAGCCAGACTTCCCTCCTCACACAGAATGCTGCTGAAGCATGAAGACGGAGCTGCATACAGTTTCAGACCCCATTGAGTGCGCTCAGATGCCCCTGAACACCTTAGGCAGGGCAGAGAGCAGAGAGAACGTGGGTGGGTGAGGTACAGGAGCCGCAACTCCCTGGCCTGTCCGTGAGCACCCCTTCAGCTAGGACCACAGCCAGACCAGAAGAACTTGTCTTCTTTGCTACATTGGTGTGTGGACCCCAACAGCTGTTTAACTATTTTGACACTAATGATCTGAAAGGGCCGGAGGAAGGAGAGAGATGCAGACTCTCTGCAAAGCCGGACAGCTCACAAGATATGGAAACAGGCTTGCTCGTGCCCACTGCTATCCTCGTGGTCATTTTCCTCGGTTAGTGGATGCCACACCCTTATCTCCCTCAGTGTTCTGTCCTCCCATCTACCGCCATGACCATCTCTGAAGTAGAGAGAGCCCCCTGAACCCTCAAAGATAAACAACCTGTCCTCCTTATCTTACAAGGCGTCCGGTGCTAGACTTACAGAGTAATAGTCAGCAGGCAAAGAAAGCAACCAAAGCAGGGAACTAGAAGCCACAGAGCATTGTTAGCAGCAATGCAGGGAAGTTGCCTTGCGGCGCGGGGGTGGGGGTGGTGGGGTATTTGTTTTGGTTCAGACACAGGGTCCTTGCTAATGTAGCTCAGGCTGCCCTCAAAGGCAACGTCCTGCTTCAGCCTCAGGGTGATGCAATTAGACGCATGTGCCACCATGCCTAGCAAGTGCAGAATCTTTGGAAGAGACATGTCACTTACTTCTTTTAAACCTCTAGGTCGACTGCCATTGCCTACCGGACAGGCCCCAGGCTGCGTAAGGAATCAAACACAGCTCCTCAAGTTCTTCCTGAACCTGAATCTGGACTCTGCTCTTGCCAGCTAGATGCCCTTGAGCAACTCACTGTGGCTCTGTTTGCCTCATTTCCTTCCAATGTGAACAGATAATGTGAGAATTAAGCGTGTTCACACAGAGAAAACCTTAGATCAACATGTACCATAGAGTAAGTAGCCAATAAATGGCATCTATCCCTGCTATCACTATGAACACCTCTGCACATTAAACACACTTGCCTCACACCTTATGAAGGACCCTCACATATGTCTCATGCCTGAGTCACCTTCATAGTTTCCTTATTTCCTTCCACTGTGTCCAAGAGTCTGGCTCACACCCAGGTCTTTAAAGAGGATATTGGACTGGCAAATCTTTGGAATCATCCCATGCCATGCTGTCATCTCCGGAGGTTGCCTTGGTTACCCTTCCTCTGTGATCCTGCAGCATCCTACACTTACCTCTTCTGTCATTATCTAAGAAGATACTTGCCCATTGCACTCTCTGAGACTATGTAACAATACAAGATTTGTGGCTTAAAAGAAGCCACTTTATCTGTTCCCAATTTGAAGGGTCAAGAATGTCGGCAGGGCTTGCCCGGGCATCTGTGCTCTCTATATGGCATCAAAGGAGCTCACTTGCTTAATTGCACTCTGCTGGCAGCGGGGGTGAAGACGAGGCCTGTGAATGGCCTGCTCACTTGTTCATGGCCTTCATGTTCTTCCTATGGTCTCACATATGTCCAGCTTAGGCTTCCTCACAGCATGGTGGCCCCCTTACAAGTCACACTCCTTCCAAGGTGACAATGCTCCTACAAGAAACATTTGAAGAATGAAAATAAATGAAGTTATACAATGTGGCTTCCCCCCACCTTTGTCAGAAGTAGTGATAAGACCCAGATTCAGGGTAAGAAATAGGAAGCGTTAGTGGCCACAGGTCCCTGTCCCAACAAAGCACTGAGCTTCTTGACAGCAAGGACATAATTCTGTTCATCTAGGTCAATGGTTCTCAACCTTCCTGATGCTGTGACCCTTTAATACAGTTCCTCATGTTGTAGTGACCCCCAGTCATAAAATTATTTTCATTGCTACTTCATAACTGTAATTTTGCTACTGTTATAAATTATAATATAAATACCTGTGTTTTCCAATGGTCTTAGGCGACCCCTGTGAAAGGGTTTTAATTCCCTCAGTGGGGTCATGACCCACAGGTTGAGAACCACTGGTCTAGGTAGTCTCAGCACCTAATTGGGAATAGGGCCTGGTATTTGTTGACTCAAGCTCCCACACAAAGGAATGTTCTAGAGGAGAATGAGCAGTCCTAACAAAACCCCCAAGGCGGCTCCTTTGGGAGCTGTCAAGTATCCCACCCACACAGCCTTGGCTTCTTGTCAGAACCATCTTCAGTTTGTTCCTGGCATGACAAGGTGTGTAGGCAATACCAAAGCCATCAGCAAAGTCTCTGTGCCTCGAACCGGCTCTAACACAGATGCAGGGCAGATGTGAAGGCAGTCAATGCGGTCAGAATGTCCCACCTGAAGGACAGATAAGCCTGAAATGGATCTGCAGGCGTTCCCAATTCTCGTGCCGCAGACACTGGAGCATCCCCTTCAGGAGGACCCTTGGGTATCTTTTGGAAAACATCCTCTACCAGCTTCATGAAACAGTAGTCAAAGCCAGAGGCTTACTCCTGAGTTTCCTAGCGAAGACCCTGTTGGTTTTGTCCATGGCTCATGGCAGCAGCCCAGATGACTCCAAGGATTCCAGCTTCCCCAGCCCAGGTGCCACGGCTGAGTGAGGCATGGGAGGTGAGACATGAGCATGACTTAGCTTAGATTACCAGCAACTGTGTGCTGAGAAGCCATGACCACAGCCAGCACTGGCACTGCAAGCTCTTCTCTTAATGGGGAAAACAAATGAAGAATCTGGGTCCTTGGTTTGCCTCTTGTTCGCTTTAGCATCATCCTTAAGACAGGATCTCACATGTCCTCTCCTAACCTTTGACCTCAAACAGCAGGGCACACTGGGGACATGGCCACTGACACCCACGGGAAATAGAGAAGCAGCTTTCCTCCCTCTCTGTAACTGTGGGCAACCAGGGTAAGAGATAACTCATACAAGTCCAGAATGTTCGCGATGCATGAGAAAGTGATCCATACAGCAACCCTCCAGAATTCTGAGTGAAAGGTCTTGCCCAAATCACCATGTTGTCTCCTTGTGAGGCCACCAAGGGAGCAGGGGAGAGTACAAACCCTTGCTGTCACACTGAAAGGCAGGCAGAATTCCAGCAGCTATGACAGAAGGGAGGGCAGCAGGGTTGGGAGATCTGTATTCCCCAGGCTACCATGTTCCTTTCTGCCACTGTTCACTTCCCCAGAAAGAATCCCAAGCCAGGCATGCACATTTCCACCTAGCAATAGCAAGCCCATGCCTCCCACATGCCAGGCACCATTCCAGGCACTGGAGAGAGCAAAGACATAAGGTGTGCCAGAGAGCAAAAAGGCAATTTAGGACATAAAAAGGAATGTAAAGAGAATTAATTAGATGAAAGGGAAGTGTAATAGAACATAGCTTGATCAGGTAGAAAAGATCTCTCTAAGAAGGTGACATTTGGACAGACTCAAGATGGTGGCGGCTACCAGCACCCTTGAGGCCTCAGGGCGGCTCTGAGGAGCCAGAGAGATCCTTGGAGGCTCCTTGGGGAGATGCAGCGGCAGAGACTAAGCCTGCAAAGCGCACAGTACACAGTATCTCTAGAGCAATTAAAAAAAGAAAAAAGAAAATTTAAAAAAAAAAGGGTAGGTCTTATCGGAAGGGGCTTTTAAAAAGTGGTCGAATTTCATGAAATTGTAAAAATGGGAGCAGAACAGAGCGATACGTGCAGAGGAGAGAAGCGAAACCAGAACACAGCAAACCGGGACAGGAATGGGAGCGCGGCCGCTGTGGACAAAGGAGCATGTTGTTGCTGAGTAGAGCTGGTCCTCGGGCTGCTGAGGGGCTGGTCCACCACCGGCCTGCCTCGCCCTGTCGCGGCCCACTGAGCTGGTGCTACGCTCTACCCGCAGACCCAGCCCATGGCTTGACAATGCCACTGCTTCTGCAGCTCCTGATGTTTGCCCTGCTATGGGGGACAGGAAAGCATGGGCCGTTGTGCTACCAGCAGCCTTCAAACACCGTGGTCACGCCCCAGCTGCTGGCAGGGTGCAGGGTGGTTCAAGGCATCCTAAACTTGCACAAGTCCTGCCCCCAGACATGCCGCCCAACCACACAATCACCTTGACTCTGAGTAACAAGATGTCTGAGATGAAGAATGGTCCATTTTCTGGATTAAGTCTCCACTGGAGGCCACTGGTGTCTGTGATCCATTATGATGCAGGAAACCAGAATGATGCTGGTGCTCTCTGTTGCCGCCAGAGACCATGGTGATGTCCATAATCTGTACTGGCTACTGATTTCCATGGTCCATGGTGCCGCTGGAGGGCATGTTGATGTCTGAGATCCAAGCTGCTACCAGAAACTGTGCTGATGACTGTGATCCATGCTGCCACTGGCTGCTATGAGCAAGGAAGCTTCTTTTGTAATGGTTTTGATGACTACAGACTCATAACTTTGAATGAGAACCGTTGAAGGTTCTGTGACAACCCTGCCCATCCTGAAAATAAAGAACAGTCCAGACAGGAAGCTAGTGAAGAGAGCCCTTTAAAAATGTGATAAAGATAATGCTGTGTAGCTCTTCACAGTTGATGGCTTCTGGAGGTGGGGTGGGAAAGGACTCGGTTTTCTTCAAGGGGCTGGATACTGGGAGTTTGACCATGCTCCAATGAGTACATAGGCAATACAAATTGGACTTGATGTTTTGATTTTCTTTGGGGGGGTGCAAGGGTGGAAGGGTGAACATGGGAGAAATGAGAAGTGAGTTTGTTAGGGTACCTTGCATGAAATTCCCAAATAATTAATAAAAGTTTATGTTGGAAAAAAGAAGGTTACATTTGTAGCTGAACCTTTGCCATGACCTTGAGAAAACCACAGACTAGGAGAGAAAACCCCAGGCAGGAGGAGTAGTAAATGCACACAGAGCAAAAAATCTCTTCAGGGGCCAGCAATATGGCTCAGCTGGTAAGGAAGCTTGCTGCCAAGCCTAATAACCCAAGATGAACCTTTATGACGCACATGGTCAATGGAGAGAGCCAACTCCCTCACATCGTCCTCTGACCTCCACGCAGGCACGAGAGCACACATTGCACACACCAACTCCCAACATACACAAATAAATGTGATTTTTAAAGTGAAAAAGAAAAGAAAACTCTGTGCATTCCGAAGACTCACAAAAATTCTGTTTTTGCTTTGTTTTTATTTTTGGTTTTTAAGACAGGGTTTCTCTGTGTAGCCCTGGCTGTCTTGGAACTTGCTCTGAAGACCAGGGTGGCCTTGAACTCAGATATCTGCCTGCCTCTGCCTCATATGCTGGAATTAAAGACATGAGCCACCACTACCTGGCTTACAAAGATTCTGAAGAACATAAAGAGAACCAAAGTGAATACAGATTCTCTTTTACTTACAATGGATTATAAACCCACAGAAGCTAAAAAAATACCCTAAGCCAAAGATACACTGAATATACTTAACTCACCAAACATTCTGGGATAGAAACACAGTACGCTGGAGAGTGTCAGTGGCTTCCTCTCAGGACCACACAGGTGACTAAAAACTGTGACTCATGTACCTAGCCTAGCATCACCAGATATTGTGTTAGTCAGCTTCTTGTCACTGCAGCAAAATACCTGCAATAACCCAGACTAGAGGAAGAAAGATGTGTTTTGGTTCAAAGTTTCCAAAGTTTCCATCCATAGCCTTTGACATCTTTGCTCTGAGCATGAAGTAAGGCAGAGTATCATAGCAGAGACCATAAATTCACTTTCTTTTCATCATAACCATTATAAAAGGAAAAAAAGACGTTAGGAAATTACTATACACTCAGGATTATGTTTCTGAGATATTAAAACCATTTTTGAAAGAAAGAAAACAAGCCCCTAGAGATTAAATTGTGAGTATACATTGTAAATAACAGTTAATACCGGCATTGAAATCCAAGTGTATTAGTTATTACCGCTGAGTAACAAATTATTCCAAACTAAACAGCTTAAAAGAGCAAATACACATTGTTACAACATGCAGCTGCTGAAGGACAGGATCCAGGGAACTACACAAAGGAATGAGTGTCAGGATGTGGGCTTGTTGGAGACCATCCCGGAGGAGGGCTACTACACCAAGTCCATCTTCCTCTGAAACATACAATCTATCCCTTTAATAAATATCAATTGAATAATGATTGCTGCATGCTGTTCCAGACTCTATATGTAACTGGTAAATAAAATGAGCGTAAGTTTTATGCTGCTGGAGTTTATAATCTTGTAAACAAGTGGGCTGGCTGGTCTTACATCAACTTGACCCAAGCTAGAGCTATCTGAGAGGAGGGAACCTCAACTGAGAAAATGCCTGCATAAGATCAATCAGAGATCCATGTGGGAGGGCCCAGCCCATTGTGGGCGGTGCCATCCCAGGTCTACTGGTCCTGGGTTCTATAAGCAGGCAGGGTGAGCAAGCCATGGTGAGCAAGCCAGTAAGCAGCACCCCTCCACGGTTTCTGCATCAGTACCTGCCTCAAGGTTCCTGCCCTGTTTGAGTTCCTGTCCTGACTTCCTTCGGTGTTGACTATAGCACTGAGGAAGCAGAAGCAGAATAAACCTTTTCCTGCCCAACATGCTTTTTGGTCATGGTGTTTCACCACAGCAGTAGTAACCTAAGACAACAAGCAAACCGAGAAGTTGATGCATGGTTATAATTTGTGATAAATATTGTGAACTCAGTAGACAGAGGACATTATAAAAGAAATGAGGTAGTATTGTAGATCAAGACCAACTCACCCAAAACGGTAAAACTTAGATGGCAATTTCAAGTCCTAACCTTGTTTTGTTTGTTTTTCTAATGCAGGATCTCATTAGCCTAGGCTGGTCTCAAACTCCCAAGGCAGCTGAGATGTTTTCTTTGCCCCATCTTCCTGCTTTTGCTTCCCAAGTCCTGGGATTACAGAATACACCTGACTGCAAGATCCAATCCTAAATAATCATCTCTGACCTTCTTGGACTTATCAATAAAAAGCTTTTGAAAGTTATTTGTAAAACATGCATATTTAATCAATTTTGGATTTTATGTGTCTATACACACAGCTACACATACAATACAGGCTTTATATACTTATACAGAAAAACATGATTGACAATATAGAGAAAAAGTAAATAATTGAAATATAACATATAAAAAATTGAAAATATAATGTACTTTAAGCATTTATAAAGTGATTAATGATAAAAAAATCCATTTTTCTCTCTTTTGAAATGCTTATTAATGTTATGAGAGCTAAGTAATTGAATATGCTGCGCTATTGTTTAGTTCTTTGGGAATAAAAGGTCTGGCTCTAAATTCAGCTGCTTTAGTTCTTGCTTTTTAATAGCTGTGAGGTTTGGAGAAGAAAATCTCTCAGTATGACCTTGATCAAAACATGGCTGGTTTTACTAAAGTCCAATTGTTTCTCAATCTCACCCTTCAAGTTAAGCTTCCAATAAAGTTTCTTTCTTACCTAATGCCAATTAATTGTTCATAGAAATGAACACGAAATTGCTTTAAAATCCCCTAGAAGTGAGGGCTGGGGAGACGGCTCAGTGCCTAAGAGCGCTCACTACTCTTACAGAGGACCCAAGTTCAGTTCCCAGCACCCACTTCAGATGGCTTACAACCATCTCAACCCCAGTTTCCTCAGCTTTGGCCCCCACCGGCACCTGCCTTCACATGTACATACCCACATACAGACACACACACCTCCACATACCCACATACAGACACATAACCTCCACATACCCACATACAGACACACACACCTCCACATACCCACATGCAGACACACACACCTCCACATACCCACATACAGACACACACACCTCCACATACACACATACAGACACATACACCTCCACATGTACATACCCACATACAGACACATACACCTCCACATACCCACATATAGACACGTGCACCTCCACATACCCACATACAGACACATACACCTCCACATACCCACATACAGACACATACACCTCCACATACCCATATACAGACACACACACCTCCACATGTACATACCCACATACAGACACATACACCTCCACATACCCACATATAGACATGTGCACCTCCACATACCCACATACAGACACACACACCTCCACATGTACATACCCACATATAGACACATATACCTCCACATACCCACATACAGACACATACACCTCCACATACCCACATATAGACACATACACCTCCACATACCCACATACAGACACATATACCTCCACATAATTTAAAATCTTTTTTTTAAAATCTTCTTTCAAAATGTCCTACAACTATTTATTACCTTTTAAGGTTAAAATGGTTAAATAGAAAGGAGAATTAAATATTGTTTTCTGGTCTAAGTGATTTTTGTTGGTTAGAATTTCATTTGTTTTTCCGGGGAGGCATTGTTTTGTGTTTGTTTGGTTGTTTGGTTTGGTTTGGAACAGTTTGGGCTTTTTGTTTTTAGACAGTGTTTCACTAGATAGCCTTTTCTGGCCGGGAATTTGTCATGTGACCACACTGGCCTCAAACTCATTGAGATCTGCCTGCCTCTGTCTCCCAAGTGCTGGGATTAAAGAAGTGTGACCAATGCCTTTATCCCAGCACTCGGAAGGCAGAGGCAGGCAGATCTCTGTGAGTTCAAGGTCAGCCTGGTCTACAAAATGAGTTCTGCACTATCCAGGGCTACACAGAAACCCTGCCTCGAAAAGAACCAAAACTAAAACATAACAAAACCAAAAAAATAAATAAAGGATTTTGTCAGTACACCTGGCAGAACGAATGACTTTAAAGGGACGTGCTGAAAACGTTTTGACAAAAAATCATGCAGCTATTAGACATTTTCCAGTCATCCAGGTCAATTTTAGGTGGTACTGAGAATTAAACCAGAAGGGCTTTGTGTGCATACCAAGTAATTACTATTCCAAGGCCATCCTTAAAGAGAGAGAGAGAGAGAGAGAGAGAGAGAGAGAGAGAGAGAGAGAGAGGGACAGACTCATAGAGCCTTGGTCAAGCACAACATCCAACACCAGTATCCCAGGATAGGACTGATGCAACCATTTTGTTTTTGGATGGGACATGAGAGGGAGACAGCCAAAGAACAATGGGAAACCAGATTTGGACCTAGAAAGTCAGCTTCAGAGCCCCTGAACTTGGATTAAAGTGATTCCATAATACTAGTAATCCAGAATCGCCATAGATCCAAAAAATAAACAAACTCTGAGGATAACATTGTCCTAAAATTGCAATTGAATACATAACTTTTTTGCAGTAGGTAGAGCAGTAGGTAGAGCCCTGTGCTTATGTGCAAAGTGCTCTGCCACTAAGGCATTCCACCACACTCTGTAGGAAGCAAGACCACAAGTGTGAAAAACAAGAAAATACAGATAAAGGGCCCCAAAGATGAATCAGCAGAAAAAATACATGACCGCACACACCCAATAACCCAGTCCCATCCCTAGAACCTATATGAAAAGCCAGATGTCATGATGCAAACTGTAATTCAGCACTGGTACAGTGAGGCAGAGGCAGGAGAATTACCCTGAGCTTGTGGGTCAGCTAGGTCAGGATAGCAGTGTAGTGGCTTAAAAATGGTCCCCATAGGCTCACAGGAACTGGCACTATTGGGAAGTGTGGCCCTACTGGAGTAGGTGTGGTACTGTTGGAGGAAGTGTGCCACTGAGGATGGGCTTTGAGGTCTCAGAAGCTCAAGACAGGTCTCGTATGTCTCAGTCTCCTCCTAGATCTGGATATAGAACTCTCAGCTCCTTCTCCAGCACCATGTCTGCCTGCATGCCACCATGCTTCCCACCAAGATAATAATGGACTAACCCGCTGAAACTGTAAGACAACCCTTTTAAATGTTTTTTTGTTTATAAGAGTTGCTTTGGTCATGATTTCTCTGATGTGGGATTCCCCTCTGTAAGCCATGAATATGTTTTATTACCATTGGTTAATAATAAAACTGTTTTGGCCAATGGCTTAGCAGAATATAGCCAGGCTGGAAGAGTTATAGAGAGAGAGAGTAGGTGAAGTCAAACACACGCCATGTAACTGCTGAAGGAGACAGATGCCCCGGAACCTTATCAGTAGCCACAGTTTGTGGTGATACACAGATTAATAGAAATGGGTTAATTTAAGATGTAAGAGTTAGTTACTAAGAAGCCTGAGTTAATAGGTCAAACTGTATTATAATTAATATAGCTTTTGTGTTATTAATTGGGTCTGGGTGGCCCAGAAATGAATGAGCAATATCCTTTTACATGTCTGTTCACAGCAATAGAAATCCTAAGACAGAAATTGGTACCAGGGACTAGGGTATTGTTGTGATAGGCTGGACTGCGCTTTTGCTTGGAGGAATTTGGGCTTTGATATTTTGGGTTAGGAAATCAGTGGAATACTGTAAGTGTAGCTTAATAGGCCATAGTAGTAGGAGCATAGAAGACCATGGTGCTGAGGGTGATTTGAACTGTGGGAGCCTGGATGAAGAGGAGAATTTAAGTATGTGTCTTAGAGACTGTTCTTGTGATATTTTGGTGAAGAATGTAGTTACTTTCTGTCCTTGTCCAAAAAGTCTGCCTGAGGCTCAATTGAAGAGTTTTGGATTAATTGTGTTTGCAGAGGAGATTTCAAAATAGCCTAATGTGAACTGTGTCATGTTAATGGCCATACTCATGCAGATCTATAATGAAAAGGAACAAGCTGAGAAAGGAAAGTTACAAAATGTACAATTTGAAGAGAAAAGGGATACCAGAAGGTAGAATGAAGCTAAATCCTGTATTCAAGCTGATAAATACATTAAAGAAAATCTTTATGTTAAATGAAATACAGGGAGTGGTGACCTCAGGGCAAAAGCCCACCCAGGTAAGCTTCCAATTTGTGAAAGGGCTAAGGCAGGCAGATCTCTGAGTTTGAGGCCAGCCTAGTCTCAGATCCAGTTTCAGGAGAGCCAAGCTTAGGCAGAGAAAGAAACCACTGAAAATAGAAAGCTGGTTAAATGAGGGGGCCATGTTCCAGCCCCAGCAAGCAGAAGAACTTTGCAACTTCAATCTCATGACTCTGGCTTTAGAGTCAGGCATAAAAGGAGTTACGGAATCTCCCCCTGTGACTAAAAAAAGCCACTGAGTCCAGGCATGCATAAAGGGTGTCCCTGAATGGAAGCCTAGATAGGCCATTGAGTGATGCTGTGAAATTGAAGCCTGGATTGTGTGGAGACCCCAAAATGTTGGAGATACTGGGTTTGTGGGATACTTGCCGAGGAAAGTTGCTAACAGGGAGTAGAACCAGCCCAAGAGAAAGAAGTATGTTGCAGTTAACAAAGCTGAATGGAATTGGAGTTCTGAAGAGCATTTTGACATCAGATATGGAGATGCAGAGTTTGACGTTTGTCCAGTTGGTTTCAGTCTTGTTTTGTCCAGTATTTCCTCACTATGCTCCCTTCCCTATGTTTTGAATGGTAATATATATCCTGCAACACTGTATGTTGTAAGTATGTGATCTGCTTTTTTATTTTTACAGGAGATTAAAATTAAGAGATTGCATGAGTCTCAGAAGAGACTTTGAACTTTGGGCTTTTAAACAGTATGGAGACTGTTATAGACTATGGGGACTTTTGGAGTTGGACTAAGCACATTTTGCATTGTGTTATAGATATAAACCCATGGTGGCCAGGAAGTGGAATGTGGTGGTTTGAATGAAAATGGCCCCATAGGCTCACAGGGACCCAGGGATCGGCACTATTGGGAGGTGTGGTCTTGTTAGAGTAAGTGAAGCCCTGTTGGAGGAAGTGTGTCACCGAGGACAGGCTTTGATCTCTGAGGCTCAAGCCAGGCCTAGTGTGTGTCAGTCTCTTCCTTCTGCCTGCAGATCCAGATGTAGAATTCTCAGCTCCTCTCCAGCACCATGTCTGCCTGTGTGCCACCACACTTCTGCTATGAGGAAAATGGACTAAAGCTCTGAAGCCTATAAGCCAATTCCAAGTAAATGTTTTCCTTTATAAGAATTGATGTGGTCATGGTGTCTCTTCACAGTAATAGAACACTAAGGCAATTAGCTCAGTAGCAGAAACAAGAAAGATCAGGCCTTAGTTAAGGGGTGGAAGGAGATAATGGATTCCCAAAGATTGTCCTTTGATCTCCACATGCATGCCATGGTATATACAGGACACACATACGCACTTTAATTAATTAAAATCCAGGCATTGGTCACAAAAGCTCATATATGAGATTTTAGCCTTGATAAAACAAAGTATATTCACTCTTGAAATACTATACACACCTTAGATGCAGAAATGAGCACAGACTAAAGGACAAACCCTTAGTTTAAAAAAAACTAAAAATATTATAAAATTACACATCAAATATTTAGTCTTTCTTCCTAGAAAACTCTGAATTTAAAAAGTTATGACAGGGCGGTGGTGGTACATGTCTTTAATCCTAGCTCTTGAGAGGCAGGGGCAGGCGGATCTCAGGGAGTTCAAGACCAGTCTGGTCTACAAAGTGAGTTCCAGGACAGGTCCCAAAGCTACACAGAGAAATCCTGTCTTGAAAAAAATCAAAAACAAACAAACAAAAAAGAACAAAAGCGAAAAGTTATGACTTAGACATGGTCATTTGCGAGCTCCTACAACGAGACACCTGAGGGTGGATAGCAAACAACAGCAAAGTATTTCTTCCAGTCCTGCAGGGCTGGAGGGCAGAGATCATGGTCCTGGCACTGTCTGGTAAGTGCCTGCTCCCTCACAGATGGTTCCACATCACTGTGCTCTCACGTGGTGAAGTGGCCCGCTCTCTCTTGTTTCTTCTGGTGGAAAGGGCACCAATCCCAATCCTAAGGGTTCCAGACTCATGGCCCCATCATCTCCTCGGGGTTCTGTGTGTTCATGCTACCACCTAGGATTTCCACGCATGAGTTCTGAAGGAATTCATTCAGTGAGGCCAAACCAGTCAGAGCTTTGAATGTTGGGTGTAAATTCAGTGCCCTGCCTTTTCCTTCTCTAGTTATGTGAATTTAGACAAATTACTTAACTTCCCTCAGCCTCATTTGTAAAATGTTGCTGAGACTGGTACAGAGAGGAGGAAGTGGGACTTTCTCCAAAGTCTGGGCTTTAGATGAGAAAAACACAAAGAAGCTCCGGAAGTGACAGCTATGAAACCAAAAATTTTCCCTAGCAGATGGGACAGGAGATGGTTCACAAAATGGCTAATAGAGTGGTTATCGATGCTGAGGACAACAAGATTAACTTAGGGGCACTCTGCTAACATATTAGGACTCTTCAAATTGTCTCTGACCAGAGATTATGGTCACATGGCTCCAGAAATGAGGAATTGAGGTGCACCAGACAAGCCATCAAGTAACTTCTCCTTTGAGACACACACATACCATCCCCCCCACACACACATGTACACATACACAAGGAAGAGGTTTTCAACCTAGACTGTCACAGTATCCTGTATACCCATCACTCGAGCACACGGTATGAATTTCTGGCAAACAGGATTTTATTCATCTTTAAACAAAGAACCTCACATTGTGGACTAGAATAAAAACTCAATAGATGGAAGAATAAATGTTGTTCTGCTTGCAGAAGCCAGGGCTCTGGAAACACACATCCATCAAATCAGGACCCAGCTCCTTCCCACAGTTCTCTCGGGCCTGATCTTCCTTTTCCACCTCCAAATTCCTCCTGAGCCCTGTGGGAAGAAGCGCAGAGCCTAGGGCCCACTCCTGGACTTCTCTTCACCTAGACCAGCACAAGAGTTAAACACATTAGCCTGGACGTTCTCTTGTTTTCTTCTAGACCAACATGTAGGGGTCAGTCTCTACCCCTCTTCCTGCTCAGACTACTCAGGGTAAGGTGCTGACTCACCTTTGTTTCTTTCCTGCCTAGAATTCCACTCAGCAGAGTCTTGCCAGCTCTCCTTCCCCAGTGCTTCAAATCTGGAAAATCTCTAAACCAAGCCCCATCACCTCTTGCATAGATCACTGTGTCCTGTTTCTCTGCTCCCATCTTTGCCCTCTTGGGGTTCTTTTCAAAATCGCAGCCAAAATGTTTGTCTCACTTCTGAAGACATTCTGGAGGCTTCCAATCTCACCCACAAGAAAATTCAGGCTTTGCCGTGACCTAGAAGGTCCCCAAGTCTGCAGCAATGGGTTCCCATCAACTCTGCTTCCCGCCACTGTCCTCACCCCTTGTCTAGAGCACCCATTTCCTGAGAGTTGCCACCTTCTACCCCCTGGATTTCTCTTCTGTTTCTTTGTAGCATGTATCAACTACCGATAAGTGACATCACTTGATAGTTTTCTTGTCTGCTTCCCTCTAACACATTCCGAGAGAGTGAGAGCCTATACATCTTGTCCTGTTTTGTATCTTGAGTATCCAGTACAGGGCCTGGAATGGGACAAACATCCATCAAGCAAGAGTGTCAGGACTTTGGAGGGTTAGGAAATATAGATAAAATATGATCGGGGTGGGGGGCAGGGACATGACTTAGTGAACAGTGTTTGCTGTGCAGCATGAGAACTGGGGTTCAGAGCCTCAGAACCCAGGTCGATGCCAGGTGGACATGGGGGTCTACCTACAATCTCAGCATTTGGAATGGGGAGAAAGGCTCTCAAGCTAGCTAGCCCAGCTGTATCATTAAGCTCGGGTTCAACTGAAAGACCCTCCCTTGGTGAATAAGGAGAAGAACAATGGAGATCTCAATCACAGACACACACGTGCGTGCACGCACACACACACACACATACACATTCACGGTGATTCAGAACTAGCTCCAACCTGTGAGAGCACAGCACAGAATAGGTGCTTGCGGGAGGCACACAAACAGTTCTGACAATTGCAGGACCAAATAACTGGCTTTACCACTTTTGCCATCCCTGACCTTGCTATGGCACCTTATTTTCAAAATTTAATATGGATTTCTTTGCAAGAGCAAATTCAGATGTGAACATCCAAACCCACATGCATTTCCTGCTCTCTTCTAAGTGGGAGGATTTCTTGTGGCCAGGTCTGGTCTTAGATACAGAGAGTTTGCAGAATGTCTGAGTGATGCCACCCACCCCTCTCCCACCACACCCTCTCAGAAGCCCACCCCCTTCCCCTGGAGTTCAGGAGAACATAAACTTATACAATTTACAATTCATTGACCTCTGAAAAAGCGAGTCACGCCCCCGAAAGAGAGCTGCACACAAAAGCTTTCCCAAGCAGGATCTTTTGTTGACACTGGTCTCTGGTTACACCCCAGGCATGAAAAGGGAGGAAATTCTTCAAAGGCAGTGCTCCCCTACTTTTGTCTGTCTCTAGCAGGACCCCTTCCCCCCACTCTATCCTCCCTGGAGGGAGGCACTGCCAGTTCAAAAGCACCAGTGCTGCAGAAGGAGGCTTTTTTTTTTCAGGTTAGACCCTATATATAGCTAAAATACTTATAGGGCTGGTCTCGTGTTACTTGGCAAGGATTTAAAGCCTTAAAGAGCCCCTGTCAAGTGTGTGGTGTTATGAGTCCCCTTTCCTGTCCAAAACCCTTCCTTGGCCCAGACCATGGGAATTGCCTTTCTCCTTCCGGCCACTCCTGGCTAGTCCTCTGGACACAGCTCAGCCTTTCCCCAGGGCGCGGGACTGCCTGGGTTACAGCTCTACACTTGCTGACATCTCACTAGTGAGGCCTTCCTTCAGACTCTGCAGTATCCTGGCCTGGGAGGCTCCTGTTTTCCTGGGTCAGAGTCAGGACCAAATGTGACATGAAGAAAATATGCCTTTGCCACCACACACCAATAGCTCATGCCGCTCACCCGAGACTTGCCCTTCCTGACACAGCTTTCCACGTAGCTCAGTCAAGAAGAGGGCATTGAGTCCTTGGAACTGGAATTACAAGCAGTTGTGAGTGGCTGTGTGGGTGCTGGGAACTGAACCCGGGTCCTCTGGAAGAGCTGCTCGTGTGCTCACAACAGCTGAACCTTTCTTCTTTCCTTTTGTCCTTTTAAGACAGTGTTGCTATGAGAACCAGGCCAGCCTCAAACGTGCAATGATTTCCTTTCTCTGACCCTGGAATGCTGGGATTGCAGGTATACGCCATCATGTCTGCCTCAAAAACCTCTGATCTTGGGCCTTCAGGAAGTCACCCTTGCTCCGGGTATGTGTATTATGCAGAGGACTGAACCCCAGAAGCCACGATTAAGAGCGCAGCCCACTACAGGCTTTGGTCATACACTCCCAGCACAAAGTCTTGGCCTTAAACACCAGGAATCTTCTTTTAATTTTTTTTGTTATGGTTCTTTTACATGCATTGGTATTTTTTGTCTGATGTATGTCTGTGTGTCGGATCCCCTGGAGGTAGAGTTATAGGCAGTTGTGAGCTGCCATTTGGGTACTGGGAAATGAACCCAGGTCCTCTGGAAGAACAGCCAGTGTTCTTTACAGGCGAGCCATCTCTCCAGCCCCAGGAATTTTCTTTTTTAAGTTTTTGTTGCATTTTAATTTTTGCTTGTGTGAATGGATGCATATGTGTATGTGCACGCGCATGTGTGCATGCATGTGTGTGTGTGTGTGTGTGTCGGGGGAGGGGTGTGTTCAGAGAACAACTTGAGGGAGTTGGTTCTCTCCTTCTACTATGTGGATCCCCAGGATTGAAGTTTGGTCATGAAACTTGGGACAAGTTCCTTTACACGCTGAGCCATCCTCCTGGCCCAACCTGGCCATTTTACTTGCTGTTGTACAGGCTCCATCCAGGAATTAAAAGCCCAAAGAAAGCTGAAGGGGAGGAAAAATTGTATTCCCCATGCCACATCCAACTCACCATCCTTCCTCTGATTAACAAATTCTCTGTTGCTGAGCCGTGGTGGCACACACCTTTAATCCCAACACTTGGGAGGCAGAGGCAGGCCAATCTCTGTGAATTCGAGGCCAGCCCAGTCTACAAGAGCGAGTTCCAGGACAGGCTCCAAACCTACAGAGAAACCCTATCTCAAAAAAAAAAAAAAAACAACAACAACAACAACAAAACAAAACAAACAAAAATCTCTGTTACAGTAGGGGTTGTTATGTCCAGCGTGAGTGGGAAGAAGACACAAGCTGGGAACGAACCCACTTAGGAGTTTATTAGAGGAGTACAGTGCTCACAGGCGTGACAAAATAAAACGTGTGGGGGGGGGAGAGCGCAAAGATCGCACGTCCAGCTTTTAAAGGGCGCCTTGCACATGCGCACAGGGGGAAGATGTGACTACATCAGATGCTGGTGACTCAGATGGCTGGCGACCCAAGCATGCGCACAAGGGCTTTAGTTGAGTCGCACATGGAGGTAACTACGTTTGCACACACGTGGGTCACGCGGGCCCTGTGTTCCCAAGGGTCTGCCCACATGTGCCTGCCTTCAGAACCCAGAAGTGCAACCTTACGGGTGGCTGAATAATTACAGGGGTCACAGTGCACAAAAATGACGACAAGCCAAAAGGAGGGAAACGTGCCCCTGGAATTGGTACTTGTGTATTTTTCCAAAGAATAAACCTGCCTCGTATCATTTTGTTTGTCGTGGCACCAAAAAAAGGAGGAAAACTCTGAATTCTATTCCTTTCAATCTGGAATACAAGTGATAGGTCCCATGCTCCCCATCTCATAAGGAGGCTGTGGGGGAGGGGGCCAGGGCCGCACCAGTGCTAGGGGAAAAGCCACTGTTAGAGAACTAAAACACAAAGTGCAGAAGCACGACAGCCTAAGGCTGCATCTCAGAAGATGCTCTGCGGGCTGGCAGGCAAAGCAAAGATGCTAGCAGGGTATGAAGCAATGGTGCTCGCAGGACACCTGCGTGGCCTGGAAGGAGGGCGGTGCTGCTCATCAGTGCGAGGCTCTGGGGTGGGCACGTGCCGGGAACCCAACAAAACTTAACTGAAGGAAGCCAGGTTTAAGATTGAAGCCCAAACCTGAGGGCAGGAGGCTTCGGGTGGAAAACCAGAATCGCCATTGTTTGCCTCAGGAGTTAAGGGCTGAATATGGGAAAAGAGCATCTTACTTGAACACCTTCAAGGTAGAGCTGGCTTTTCAGAAACAACTTTCTTCTGTGCAATTCAGTTCTCCGGATTTATCTGAGGCAGTCACAGGGTCACCAAAATAAAAACGGGTTTATTATTTGGGTTAAAGAATATTTTCAGAAATTTGTATATGCAAAGGACGCATAAAACATGGAGCACCCAGAAATGCTCTAAAGCTAAAACAGTGCCATCTGAAATCACATCAGCTACTTCTGTTTTCATCTCCAGATTGACTTGTGCTGGTGGAATAAATGAGAGAAGATAGAAAATGAATTAATAAACTTTTAAGCCTTTACAAGCCTTCTAGGCCTTGCTGGAATCCCTTGTAGACATTGCTAATCCTCACAGCATCACAGTGAATACGGTACTCAGTATCAGTATTCCTACTGTACAGAAGAAGACCCAAGCTCAGAGAGGCTATGTGATGTTCCCAAGATCACACAGCTAGTAGATGGCAGAGACAAGATTTAAACCCTTATGTGTGAGACTGTTCTTTGCCACAGTCAGAGAGCCCTATATCTCCACAAATTATATAAATATGTGTGTGTGCATACGTGTGTGTGTGTGTGTGTGTGTGTGTGTGTGTGTGTGTGTGTGTGTATGTTTAGTTTTTCTCTGTGTAGCCTTCACCTCTGGCCATCTGGAATTCACTTTATATATGAGGCTAGCCTTGAACTCATAAAGAATCCTCTGCCTCCCAAGTACTGGAATTAAAAGTATGCACCACCATTACCTGGCCACAAATTATATTATTATAACAAAGAATATAATGAGATACTGGGTGCTGATTGAAAGCTTGTTAAAGTGAAGTGGGCCAGGCCTGGAGGTACACACCTGTAACCCCAACTATTCAGAAGGCAGGATGATCAAAGGTTCTAAGACCTCCTGGGTTACAGGTCAAGGCTAACCTACATAACCATAATGATTTCAGTGAGAAATGATCCCCATAATCTCAGACATTTGAATACTCTGCTTCCAACTGATGGCATTGTTTGAGCGACTTAGGAGATGTGACCCTGTTGGAGGAGGAGGTATGTCCCTCAAGGCAGGCTTTGAGAACTTAAAGACTCATCCCCCTTCATATTTTCTTTCTCTGCTTCATGATTGCAGTTCAAGATGTGAGCCCTCAGCTTCCTGCCCCTGATGCCATGGCCTTTGCTCAGCCATCATGGAGTCTAAATCTCTGAAAGTATACATCAAATAACCTTTTTCCTCTACAGGTTGCTTTGATTAAATATTTTATCATAGCAGTAGAAAGTAACTAATGTAGAAGTTGGTAATCGAGAGTATGCTATTGCTGTGACAGACCCAACCATGTGGGTTTTAGGAGGACTGGAGAAGGCTTTGTGTGCTGGCTAGTTTTATGTCAACTTGATTGGTAATTGATGTGGGAAGGCCCAGTTCACTGTAGGCAGTACCAACCTGATATAGGATTTCTTTTTTATATGCTATAAATATGTTTTATTGCCATTGGTTAATAAAGAATCTGCTTTGGGCCTATGATAGTGCAGAATAGAGCAAGGCAGGAATTCCAAGCAGAGATGGAGAAAAGAGGTCAGAGAGAGGCCATGTAGCTGCTGAAGGAGACAGATGTCCTGGAACCTTACCAGGTAAACCACAGCCTTGAGGTAAAATATAAAATAATAGAAATGGGTTAATTTACGATGTATGAGTTAGTTAATAAAAAGCCTAATCTATTGGTCAAGCAGTGTTGTAATTAATATAGTTTCTGTGTTATTATTTGGGTCTGAGTGGCCAGGAAACAAACAGGTAGTCTCCGTTTACAACAACCTGGTGGTCTTGGACGCTATAAGAAAGCAGGCTGAGTGAACCATGGGGAGTAATCCAGTAAGCAGCATCCCTCTATGGCCTCTGCATCATCAGTTCCTGCCTCCAGGCCCCTGACCTGCTTGAGTTCCTTCCCTGAGTTTCCTTGGTGATGGAGTATGACTTGGAAGTATAATTAACCCTTTTCTCCCCAAATCGATATTCAGTTATGTTGTTACATTACAGTAATAGAAATCCTAAACAAAACATTTTGAACTTTGAACTAGAAGAACCAGTTGGATATGCTAAGCTTAATGAGCCATCATAGTAGGAGCTTGGAAGACAGTAGTGCTGAGAGCTACACAGACTATGGAGGTCCGGCTCAAGAGGTTCTAAAGGAGAATACATTAGCCAATGGGGAGAAAGGCCATTCTTGTGAAGTGTTGGCAAAGAATGGGACTTCCTTCATTCAGTCCATGTCCTAAAAATGTCTGAGACTAAATTTAAAACTAGTCTAACTTGTTTGGTGGAGGAGATTTCAAGACAGCCCAGTACTGGCTACATCACGTGGTTATTAGTAATCACTCCTATGCAGGTCTACAGTGAAAACTAGCAAATGGGAAAGAAAACCAAAGCAAAATGTACTATTTGGAGAGGGAAAGGGCACTGATAAGCTCAATGTTACAGCCAAGATTTGTTCTGGAAGAGAGGGGACAGTTGTTAAGATTAGTGTTTTAGGCAAATGCCTAATTTGCATTGGGATAAACAACAGGCCGCCCTCAGTAAAATCCCACTCACCAGCCTAAGAAACTATCTGCTCCCAGAAAGGAACACCAAACAAAAGGCGTGGCAAATGTGGTCCAGGTGAACAGGGTCCATTCTGAGCTGGCAGCTGAACCTGGCAGCAGCAGTCTTGAGGAAGGAGGAAATGGGTAGTGAAATCTTCCTCCATGGTTCCAACAGCTCTTGAGGCCAGGTAAAGGGTGGGGGATTTCCTGTATGGAGAGAGACCCTGAGCGGTCATTGTGTGAAGTTGTAGAAATGAAGCCTGGGTTGCAGCAGAGCCCCCAAGGTATTGGAGATGCCAGAGCTTTGCAATATCTGCTAAGAAGACCTGTAAAGGGGAAGTAGAACTGGACCAAGAGAGAGAAGCATGTTATAGCCAGCAACACTTGAAGGACCAACTCATCCAAGCCTTTTGACACCAGACATGGAGCTGCATGGAGCTGCATGGAGCTACTGGGCTTCAGTCTTTCTTTGGTCCAGTATTTCTTCACTGTGCCTCCATTCCTTCTTTTTGGTATGTTAATTTATATTCTATTCCCTTGTATGTTGGAAGTATGTAATTTGTGTTTTGATTTTACAAGGGCGTAGAGATAAGAGATTGCCTTGAGTCTTGGAAGAGACTTTGGACCTTGGGTTTTCTTTTTACTTTTTCTTTTTTTTTTTTTTTTTTTTTTGGTTTTTCAAGACGGGATTTCTCTGTAGCTTTGGAGCCTGTCCTGAACTAGCTCTGTAGACCAGGCTTGTCTTGAACTTACAGAGATCTGCCTGCCTCTGCCTCCTGAGTGCTGGGATTAAAGGCGTGTGCTACCACCGCCCGGCTAGGACCTTGGATTTTCAACAGTGGTTGCAAACTGTAAAGGGCTATGGGGAGTTTTGAAGTTGGGACTAAATACATTTATGCATAGTCTGTCCACATGACTATGAGGGCCAGGGACTGGGTGTCGTGTTTTCAATGAGAAATGTCATCTGGAGTCTCAGGATATGAATACTTGGTTCCTAACTGATGGCATTGCTTGGGAGTTTTAGGGGTTACAGGCTTGTTGGAGAGAGGATGCTGCTGGAAGTGGGCTTTGAGAGTTTAAAGACTCACTATTTCAAGTTCATTTTCTCTGCTTTATCTTGCGCTGAAAGGTGTGTGTCTTCATCTTCTTGCTCCTCCCTCTGCTCAGCCATCATGGACTCTAGCCCTCTGGAGCTATAAGACTAAGTAAACGTCTTCCTCTTCAGCAGCAGATTCTCACCCTGTGAGCTGTCACCTCTCCGGGGATCAAACAGCTCTTTCCCAGTGGTCCCATTTCAGATATTTACATTATGATTATTACAGTAGCAAAATTATAGTCGTGAAGCAGCAACAAAATAATTTTACGGTTGGTGTCACCCAAACATAAGGAACTGTATTAAAAGGATGCAGCATTAGGAAAGTTGAAAACCACTCACTCTTCTATAGGTTGCCTTGGTCATGGTGTTTTATCTGTCTCAGATGAAAAAAGAAAATAAAAACAAAAGAAATAAAGAAATAAAGGGGGAGGTGTGCATCTGCCACTTGCAAGCCTGATGTCTCAATGCCCAGTACCAAAAACAAAAACATGAACAAACGAACAAAGCAACAACATGGTTTGTGGGCAGATTTGAGTACTTACTATTAGAAAGTAATTGCTGGGTTGGACAGTGGTGGCGCACGCCTTTAATCCCAGCACTCAGAGGCCAAGGGAGGTGGATCTCTGTGAGTTCGAGGCCAGCCTGGCAGCCTGGTCTACAGAGTGAGTTCCAGGACAGCCAGGACTACATAGAGAAACACTGTCTTGAAAGAGAGAGAGAGGGGGAGGAGGAGGAGGAGGAAGAGGCAAAGAAAAGAACTGTTGGAGTAGTTAGCATTTATGTATGCTTTAGTGTGTCAAAATTTAAAGTTGGAATTTAAAATTGAATAAGCAACAGTTTTTAATTATTTATTTTTAACTATTTTGCCTGTGTACATGTCTGTGTGGGCATGTACACGTGGGTATAGGTGTCTCAGAGATCAGAGGATGGCATTGGATCCCCTGGTCCTGGAGTGACAGGTGGTTGTGAGCTCTCCTCTATGGGTGCTGGGAACAGGATTGGGATCCCCTGCAAGAGCAAGCATTCTTAACCACTGAGCAGTCTCTCCAGCCCTGTGAATTAGCAGTAGTTTTAAAGTATTGTCTGCCCTAAACAAAAACCTCTTTTGGATTTTTGTTTTCTCTTACTTAGCAGAATTTGGGAATTAGAAGTGACAAAGAAATTCTGTCTCAGAAACTTCTCTTTACTGCCAGGTCTCCTTTATAGTTGCCAGTGGCCCTCATACTGGTTTAAAAGGCAAGAGAATGTCTAATGTGAAAATTCAGTTTTGAAAACCATCTAATGACATCAGAGGAAAGCAGGCCTTGGGGAATACTTTCTAGAAAGCTGTATTACTAGTCTATCAAAACTGCAGAAAAGCTTTGACTCTGTTAACAAGGAAAAGGAAAATCACAATGGCTCAACTGAAACACAGGAATAGTGTAGCCGTTCTCGGTCTTGTCTTTAGCTTATATTGCTGTTTAACCTGCTTTTATTTTCATTTTCTGGTGTTTAGAGATGCTTTTACTTTTTTTTTTTTTTTTTTTTTTGGTGTTTAGAGACAGAGTTACTCTGTGTAGCCCTGGCTGTGCTGGAACTCACTCTGTAGACCAGGCTGGCCTTGAACTCACAGAGATCTTCCTTCCCCTGCAAGTGCTGGGATTAAAGGTGTGCGCCACCATGGCCTGGCTTAACCTGCTTTTAAAAAAACATGAATTGTCATCATTCTCTGCCCTTTAAGCAAATGTTCTTTGCTTGGTTACACGACAACAGTCAAGAAATGCCTACCACAGAGGAGTGAAACCCTTGGCAACAGTCCATAAGAAATGCACCCTGCAGGAAATGCTTAGGCACATGCCCAACAGCTTCCTGGTGATCCTGCCAGCTCAGTAAGCCCTTAGCCAGGGTCTGGGGAGAAGGAAAGAAAACCGATAGACGCTTTCCTTCTTGTTCATTTGTCTGAGGAAGTTGCCCTCAGCTCTTTTCAGCAAGCTTAGAAAATTGGATTCGTAAATGGCCAACCTACCAACCTTGCCCAGGGCTCTGATGCAAGCTTGGATTTACCACTCTTGAGTCCCTGAAATTGATGCCTAATTCTATTGTTTGCCTTTTGATCCTGTAAAATGTGCATTAGCCTGTGGTTGCATTGGGATATATTTGTTGAAATGAATGTGTCCTTTTGCGACAGCATCCAGTGGTTCACAGTGAGAACGCTTTAGAGTATACAAAATTTAATAGAATATTAAAACAAGGGAGGTGGGAGGGACAAGACTTCAAAGGTTCCCAGAGTGCGCTCCTAATTGGCTGAAGCTATTAACTTCTGTAGCCATTTATGCAGGAATTTCACCAAGTCCCAAGTAACAACTTTAACACAACATCCATTTCCCCTCAATAAAGTAAAATAGATTCCCATTTTAAATAGTTTATGCCTCTTTGCAACTTTTTCTTAGGGATGAACATTTTCTGCTTAAAGGAAAAAAAAAAGACAGCTGGGCATTTCACAGAGCTGTTAAACTGTAGCCATATATCCAGCCCCCCCCCTCCCCGTTTTCTCCCTGGGTGGGGCCTGGCTGCCACAGGGCACGCACTCAAAGGCTGTTTGACCTTAACTGCCCTCATGGAGGACAGGGAGAATGGCTGGGAAGGAAAAAATGTCCTCATTCCGGGTTGTAAGGCAAAGGTATGATCTGAAGCTTGCCTTGTGTTGGAAAAGAGAAGGCACACATCCCCCTGCCTGGGCGGAGGAGCCTCCTGTGAGGAAGGAGAACAGTCAGGAGTGCTTGTCTTCTCGGGCTCTCTCAGAGTCAGGCTGCCAGACTCTTAGAGCACTGCCTTCTGCCCATTACTGGGGCCCAGCCATGAGGCCGTGCAGAGGCATAGCTGGCGGGCCATTGGCACAGGGCTTAAGATGTAGGCTTTGGATGGGATCAGAGGCAGTAGTGTTCATCAGATGCTGTGGAGAGCAAATTGCACAGAAAATGGACTGTGCTGGCTGTACCACTCTTTGAGCATGTCTGCATTTTTGGTTATGTATGTATTTATTTATTTATAGCTATACCAAAACACACACACACACACACGGAAGAAACTTGGCTCTCTGGACCTGGGTGAGGCCGTGGCTACCAGGAAGTCACATGGCCCATTAGAAGAAGGCAGGATATTCATAAAAGCCCATATGCTTTCTGTAGAAAAAAAAACAGACCTCCAGAGGTCATCAACAAAGCCAGTCACCAGCACAAACAGTTGAATTAGGCTGTCCCTGGCATGGTCATCCTATCCATGACCACAAGGCCAATATATTTCCCTCCAGATCATTAAAAACAAATACACACACTTAAAAATAAGGGGTATGCACACGCCCCCTACCACCACTCACGGAGTGAACCTTGTGCATCCCTGCAGCTTGTTTTCTTTGTCAACACTAATGCTGAGATTTATCTTTGAAGGCCCAATGGGTGCAGCTCACTGTCACACCTGACTGCTGAACAGCATAGCCTCCCTGGCGCCTACCACCTGTATTTTGAGTGACACTAAATATCCATCTGGGGACGATCTGGTGCATTCCTCCAATCACTTCCGCTTTTCTAGTTCAGAAATCTGATCAAACATTATTGTTGTTCATTGTTTCTTCCATGGCAAACACCAAAAGGTAAGTTTCTAGAACTACATGCCAGTATCCTGGAACTCACTCTGTAGACTAGGTTGGCCTTGAACTCAGAGATCCATCTGCCTCTGCCTCCCCAGGGCTGGGATTAGAGGTGTGCACCACAACTGCCCGACACATATTATCTCTTGAACGAATGGACTCTGGGCTTTTGACTCCCTCAGCTAAACAGCAGCAGAAGCTTGACAATTTATCTGTCTAGATAGAGATCTATAAGTCATCTGTGTCCTTTTGTGTGCATGTGTGTATGTGCAAGCATGTGTAGATGCATGTGTAGGCCAAAGATTGCTGTTGGTTGTTGCTTTGAGACATCATCTCTCTCTGAACCTGGAGCTCACAGATTCAGCTAGACTTTCTGGCCAGGGAGCCCCAGAGATCCACTGTCTCTTCCTTCCTGGTGCTGGGATCACAGACATTGCCACCGTGCAGCAACTGTTTCCGTGGATGCTGGGGGTTGAACTCAAATCCTCACAAATATGTGCTATAGCATGAGGGGCCTGCTTGGTTTCTGTCCTGCCAACAGGTCCCACAGTCATTAGGTCCCAAAGAAAATCACACAGAGAGTCTATGTTAGGTTATAAACTGATTGGTCCATTAACTCAGGCTAAGTATTAGTTCTTATAAGTTATATTAACCCATTATCCTTATCTATGTTAGCCACATGGCTTAATACCTTTTTCAGCGGGGCATATCACATCCTGCTTCTTTGGTGGTATGGGCAGGAATCCTGGGAAGAGCTTCCTTCTTCCCAGAATTCTCCTGTTCTCCTCACCCTGCCTCTACTTCCTGTCTGGTTGACCTGCCTACACTTCCTGCCTGGCCAATCAGTGTTTATTTAAAACATGATTGACAGAATACAGACAATTCTCCCGCACCACTCCCCCCCCTTTTTTTTAAACAAAGGAAAATATCCATAGTCCATTTTTTTTGGAATGTGGGCATAGTATTACAGGCTACTTCTGGCTGGTTGGGGGTGATGATAAACTTATGGGGACCTAAAGAAAATTTAGAGTTATGATCAAGTCCTGACTGGAGTATCCTGTGAGTCTTGATCATCTCAGGCAGCATCTTGAATCCATTCTGGATGTAGAACTCAGACATTCGGGCCATCTGTTCCTACTGAAGATTTCTCAGGTGGTCTTCCTTGACCAAACCTGATTTTTCTTAACTCAGAATGAATCCACAGCCTCTCATTTCCTGTGGAAACAAAAGCAAAATCTCTTCTCCAGAGTAACATACCCTTTGACTTCAATTTTGAAGTCAACGTATTTTCAAAATACCTATCTTGGATTAATTCAGCAGTATTTATAAGCAAATATCTTTTAGTAGATGTTTCTCCTTCCTCAGCATTCAAACAATTCAAAGAGAGCATAATAACATACAGTATCAAGATTCTCTGTGTATTTTCCATCTTTATGTGGCTTTATTTTAACCTCTATTTCTTTTATTTTTACTTTTAACTTTTGGCTTTTTGAGACAGGTTCTCTGTGTATCTTTGTCCTGGAACTCCCTCTGTAGACCAGGCTATCCTTGAACTCACAGAGATCTGTCTGCCTCTGCCTCCCAAGCTTTGGGATTAAAGCTGTGTGATACCACACCTTGAAGTCACAGAGGTCAATCTACCTCTGCCTCCCAAGTGTTTGGATTAAAGGTGTGTACCACCACACCCAACTACCCTCTTTCTTTCTTTTTTACTTTAAGAATTTTAACCTTTAGCCTGCATATATTTTTAACACACTATAAAATATTTAGAGGTTTTCTTCATCTTTGAATCTTTCTTTACTGTATATCTCTCTTTCTCTGACCACATGAGTCTTTAATTTACTAAGCCATATGGGTAGGATTAAAGCTGTGTCTTTGATGACTGGATCCAGCCCATTTTTTAGCCTTCTGAGATTTCAGCCTCATGGCTGAGGTACCAGCCGGAGCCATGTTTATTGCCACAACGCTATGGCATTTCAAGGTCCCTGCCAGCAAGCAAGTTGCAGCATTCTGCTCACAAACCACATTCAAATGCTCCATGGTCAGACCGCCTACCTGAAAGAGTTAGAGTTTGCCCTGACAGGACGGCCCAGAAAGCCGGCATTTTAAAATGGCACAGCTTTTTTCCTGCTACAGCTGAAAACTAAAAAGCATGTGGTCAGCTATTCATCAACACCATTTCAGTGTTCATGGCAGGACCTCTTAAAAGAGCTGCAAGGCTTTACAGCTAAAGCTGAGTCAGGAAGCCTCTCTTAGATGAGAGCGCTTGCTTGCCTCTAGCAACAGAACAGACCCGAGAAATTGCTGCTACCAAGAAAACATGCTTTACTCTATTCTTTTCCAAGCTTTCTCAGGCTTTCTGTGGATCCAGTTATCCACATGGGTGCCATTCTGTAACATGATGGCCTTCTTGTTGGGGTTTCTGTCCTGCCCAGTCCCACAGCTGGGCAAGTCCCAAAGAAAAATCACACAGAGAGTCTGATGAAGGTATAAGTCATAAAACAATCCCACACCAGTTTGGAATTGTGATTAATAAAATGTTTATTTATTTAAAGGGAAAAACTTACAGATCACTGTCCCAGACAACAGCCCTCTGCACGATCAGGAATGAAGTCTAACAGCCAGAATCCGGAAGCAAGAGAGCGAGCACACGGCTACCGCTGCTTTTTAAAACAAAAGAGACCACACCCCGGTGGGCTGGTATCTTAAAGGCTATTGGCTGAAGGAGCGGAAGTAGCTCCCGCAACAATGTGCCAAGCATTTTACCACTGGAGCCATCTCACCAGTTCATTCCTCTTTGTAAAAAAGAGAGGTTTTGTATATTCAAAGTCAGGTTCAACTGAAATCCACTTATTTTCCCCAAATAAATTCATGGTGGCCAGTATCTCTTTAAAATGTCCCTCTTTAAAATGACATTAGTGATGAATGAAGATTATACTTTAAAAATGTATGTGGGGGGGTTAGAGGTGTTTTGGGGTGGCAGAATGGATGAGCAAGAAGAACAGGAGGGAGAGGAGGAAGAAGAGTGACAGAGGCAAAATCCACCTTAGGGTGTGACCCTGTGGCCCCTGCTAGCCTAGAGGCAAAACCAGGCATAAAGAGACCATTCTGTACAAGCTGAAGCTGGGAAAGAAACCCTTTTTCCTTTAATAATAATAATAAATTTTTAAAAATTAAGCCTTACCCTGCAACATTTATTCTACACTCTTAAACTGCTGATGTTAAAGTCAGTTTTTCAGTTCTTTCCCTGGAAACTATGCTATGACATTTAAGTTTTCTGGCAAGGGAGGGAAGAGCAGTCTCCCTTCCTAAGGACAGGGAAGGGGTCAAAGTCTCCACACTTCTCAGCCACTCTGGGCTCTGTCCTGAACAGCTGGTCTGGAACCCTGAAAACTGTGACCTGGCCACAAACAGAGGAATGGGGTGTACTAAACAGGAAGTGCCGCAACTGTATAGCAAACAAGCATTTGGGGATCGCTGTGTTGGGGTTAAGCCCATCTTTGTCTAATCTTCTGAAAGTCATTTTAACTCCCCCCTAGCCAGGAAGACCTTCATCATCACTCCTTACCATTTTGGTTTGGTTTTTATTCATTTTGCTGTTGTTATTTTTGCTGTTTCGTTTTGAGACAAGGTCTTACTCTGTGGCCCACGCTGCTCTCAAACACTTGGGAACTCAGGCTGACCTCAAACTCAGAGCAATCCCCCTGCCTCAGCCTCACCAGTGTGGTGATTATACATGTATGTACCATTCCCAGCTGCATCTCTTCTTTTTTTCTGGCTGGCATTGCTCATATGAAAATACACTCAAATATGTGCAATTCTGTAAGGAATTACAAGAACCTCCCAAATACCTCCCAATCTTGAGAGGCCAGATTGAGAAGCCCTAAACTGAGGGGGGGGAACTGCCATAGAATCGCAGAAAAGGCAGGTGCAATGAAACTATGTAGTAACTGCAGACCAAAGCCATCTTCCATGGAGAAAGAATTGCTCATCCTGGGTTCTTACCAGACACACCCATATCTAATATGGGAAACAAGAGTCACAGTAAGTCATCCATACACTGTCTTTGGGTACAGCATATGACGGTGTCCTTGAGATAAGGCTGGCCAAGTCACAAGACTATGTTGATAATGAGATAGTCTCATTAAAAACGCGTACACCAGCATCAAGTGTTGGAATCAGGTGAACGCACGGCTTTGCCCAGCAAAGCCCTTCACCTCAACATCACGCGCTGCCCATCACTTCTTCCCATTGCTCCAGGCATTCTTAGCCCTTCATCAACTTCAAAGATTTCACACCCATGTAGGGGAGCAAATGTCATCTTCCTGGGATCTGATCTGTTGCAAACCTCCAGACCATAGCCCTAGAATCTGTCATCACGGTGACTTGTCTCGGTTACACAGTGACGGCTCTGCTCCAGGCACACGTACAGCACATTAAACGTACTATGAACATGTATGAAACCCTCTCACTTGGTCGTGGCTGGCCTGGAACTCACAGCAATCCTCCTGCCTCTGACTCCCAAGTGCTGGGAATTCAGGTACACATCAGCATGTCCTGCTCATGTATTCTAGCTTCTTTAGCTCATTAACTTGTGAGCAAAAGGGACCTTAGAGGCAATCTTGCCTGCTTCTCACCCTTTATAAATAAGGAAATGAGACTTGGCTGCCATAGGGTACTGGTGCAGCTGTGGCCTTCCCTGGTTCTGAGGAGGTGGGAAGCAATCCTTCAGGACGTTATTTCATGCTGTCCTGCCTCAAAGTGCTCTGAAGTCTCCACACAGACTTTGGAGACAATACCGTGAGGAAGAGCAACATGAGTTCACAAGCAAACGGCATGGTCAGGAAAGCAGAATCACCCAAACCATCATCTCCTCACTCCACAGGGAAGCCTGGTCCATAGAGCCATATGACAGTGAAAACACAGCATACATGGTGACTGCAAAGAAGGCCCAGGGTCACACGTGTGCGCAAAGCCCAACTACACGGCAAATTCGAAAGCCGGCCCCACTAAGCTAAGATGAGGAAGGGAAGGAGAGATCCGCACCTGAGCAGTCAGTCGCCTTTCTGTCTCTTATCAAGCTATAAGGATGCATGACGGCCCTGTTTCAAGTATGCTTGAAGAGTCCTCAGCCAAAGAATAACTTTCATAGCTTGCATTGTCCTTGAAAAGCAAACCAGAAGAGGGAGAAATCGTCTAAGAGCAGTAAACTGAAGAAAGAGACCAGGTGAGGGTGTAGGCTAGGGCTCATGACTAATGCTCCTTATGACTATGCTGTGTGACAATCATTGACAGACTGAGAAATAGAGCCAGCAGGAGCACCTGGGTTTGATCTTGGGTACCACCAAAAACAACGAACAAACAACAAACACCACCCAGTTGGGTACCTGTAGTCCCAGCTACTCAGAAAGCTGAGGCAGAAGGACCACATAAGCCTTAAGGGTCTGAGGCCACTACCTACGGCGGTGGTGGCGGACTCCGTTAGTCCCAGCACTCAGGAGGCAGAGGCAGGGTTATCTCTGTGAGTTCGAGGCCAGCCTGGTCTACAGAACGAGTTCCAGGACAGCCAAGGCTACAGAGAGAAACCCTGTCTCGAAAAACAAAATACAAAAACACAAACAAAAGGAGAGTCTGAGGCCAGACTGGCAACATAGCAAAACCCTGTCTCTCACAACAACAAAAACAGCACAAATTATCAAACCTGGTTCTAGCCCCTTTCCCAGGAGGAAGTGCATTAGAGTAAGAGAATGAAGGACATAACTATTTGTTGGTTTTCTTCCCCTACAGAATGAAGTTTTGAGCGAAAGATGGCTCCAGAGAACCTGAGTTACATCCTCAGCACCCACATCAGATAGCTCACAACCCCTGTAACTCTAGATCCAAGGATCTGACCCCTGCTTCCTTGGCTACCTGCACACACATGCCATATATTCACACAGACCACATATACATAAATAAATACGTTAAAATTTTAAAAATGGAAAAAGAGTGAAGCTTATGGTGGCCTTAACGATGGCAGCATGAACTTCCGTCAATTTGCCATTGTGTAGGAAATACCAAAATCATAAAGTAGTATTTACTATGTCACACGACCTGGGCTTGTTAAGTTAACCTTAATTGACTCGTGACATTTCTAAGCTTGCCTACTCTATTTTGTAAATACTTATTTTGTCAATAAGTACAGTTAAATACAAGATAATACATAGATATTCAATGTATGCCCATATACATATATATGTATGTACATAAGCATATATATATGACATATATATATATATCACATATTGAAACCATTTGATTTGATGCCTCCAAGTTCTGAGTCCCCCCTCCAACTGAACACATTAGTTCCCTGGGCTTTCAGGGAGTAGATCCTGAGCCCTCTTGGGCCGCAATGCTGTTTGCTCAATCTGTAAACACGTAATTATTTAACTTGCCTCCTGAGACAGCACCACACCCTGGGTGTGATGCAAACCCCAACATTACAAGATAAGCTCTGTCTCAAGTTTCTGCTCATTAACAGCACCTGAAGTATTTGCTCACAGGCTCAGGCACTGAGGCAGAAGTAAACAGTTGGGCCAGCAAGGTAGGGATTCTGGGGTTACAAAACCTGCTTTCTTCCATGTGAAAGCAATGAGCGAAGTTCAGCAGGACTCCTGAGGGATGCCTTCATTCCACACCACACCAGTGAGAAGACACCTTCCGGTCGCCTCCCTGACACCAATACCCTCTGGAGCACTGCCTGTGTCTTGTCTGCACTGGGTTCCGCAACATCATCCTGCTTGCTTTCCATCTGCACGGCTCTCAGATGGCCTTCACCCAGGGGTTTAACCTGGCTGAACTGTTTGATCTTTAAACTACAAAAATTACTGTGTGTGTGTGTGTGTGTGTGTGTGTGTGTGTGTGTGTGTGTGTCCCCTTGTCTAATTAAACAAAACACAGTGTCCTGAACGAGAGGCTCTGGTACAGCCTTCACACTGGTTACATCTGATTTGGGGTATCTTATCTCCTCCCCCACCAGCCCAAATAAACTCACTACCAGGTGATACAACTGAGTGGTCAGGAGCCCGGAGAGCTTTGAGGGAGCCTGAAGCCATCCGAGCTTTCTTTTTGTTACGTTTGACTGACAGATGGGTGGGCAGATGAAAGGATGGCTCTCAAGGTGTTTAGAACAGTGCCTAGTCTGCAGTAATTCCAACTATATGTGACCTTAGATGGTGCTTCCTAACTGCCTCTGGGTTTGGGAGACCACAGGGAGGTGATAATGAGAGAAGGCATTGAGAAGATATATTGTACCCGCCAGTTGTCCCCGTGAAAGCCTAGCCCGGTGTGAACAGTGCTTCCTGTTTTCAAATGGCAAAATCCTCATCTCTAGACTTAAAATATTTGTATTTAGTGTGTGTGTGTGTGTGTGTGTGTGTGTGTGTGTGTGTGATCGGATCCCCTGGAACTGGACTTGCAGGCAGTTGTGAGCTGCCTGCTGTGGGTGTTAGGATCCAAACTCCAGTCCCCTTCAAGGGCAGCCATCACTTTAAGCCCATCTCTCCAGCCCCTGACCTCTAGACTTTAAATAGTTGGCTTCCATTTTAAAATATTAGTATGCAGAGCTGGGGAAATAACTAGGCCTGTAACATGCTTACTGTGTAAGCATATTTTGATTCCCCCCCTCCCATAACTACGTCAAAAACTGGCGCAATAGTGTGCATCTGCAAGCCCCTTTCCGGGAGACGGAGGTAGCTCTCTGGTGCTCCCTGGCCAACTAGTTAGCCTAAGTGGTAGGTCTCTGAGAAATGACATCCAAGGCTAACTTCTGGCCTACACACCCAGGAGGGGGGGGTGGGAGAGAGAGAGAGAGTTACAGACAAGGAAAACACATCTAAAGGCGGACAGAGCCCTTCAGTCACTACGGTGTGGCTCAGCCATGTCTGGATCTAAAAGCCAGTATTGCTGCTTTTCAGTTTATCTCTTGTGCTTGTTCCTCAGGTGAACAGGCTTGTGCTAGATAGTTTTATATCAGCCTGACACAAGCTAAAGACCATCTAAGAGGAGGGAGCCTCAATTAAGATGAACAAGTGATGTGGACGTGCCAGCAAATAAACCCTTTCCTCCCCAACTTGCTTTTGGGCTTGGTGTTTCATCACAATAGTAACCCTAACTAAGACAGAAATTGGTGTCAGAAGTGGGGTATCTATTGATGTGCCAGACCTGACCATCTGTTTTGGGGAGGATTATAAAAGGACTTTGGAAATTTGGGCAACAAACGCTGTTGACTGTCCAAGGTCTGGTGAGCTGTCTGTGGGGGTGTGGAAGATAAGAGTGTTGAGAGAAACACCGAGCTGAGGGTGGTGGTGCACACCTTTAATTCCAGAACTTGGGAGGCAAAGGCAGGTGGATCTCTGTGAGTTCAAGGCCAGCCTGATCTACACAGTTTCCTAACAGAGCTATTATACAGAAAAACTCTTGTCTTGAAAAACCTTAAAAAAAACTACAGATGGCGGAGGGCTGGCTGGGGAAGTCCCAGCGGGGAAGTTCAAGAGTGTCTTCAACACTACTGGAACCATCGCTTTTTTGCTCTGTGAATTAAGAGTCTGTGGTTCTGATCAGCTGTGCCTGGAGTCAGCTGGGGTTAACCAGAGGCCAGCGCCATTGAGAGGAAACCTTTGCTTTATTGGGACAATTGATGCCAGAACTGAGAAATCGGCAGTGATTAAGAGACCAGCATCACTGGGGTGAAATCGTCTGTGCTTCCTGAGAGTCAGCACAGAGAAGCTGTGTTCCAGAGGTGGCCATGGTTGTACCTCACGCTGGCAGCTGAACTTGGCAGTGTTAAGAGTCAACCAGGTGGTACCGGTTTTGAAGACACGAAGGGGTCAATGGAGAGCAGTGGAGGCTTATTACTGGGAGAAGCCAGGAGAGGCCTTTGGTGAAAGTGCAGCCTGGGTAGCAGTCAAAGGCCCAGGGCTGAAGGGGTCACATAGAGAAGATGAGCCTTGGTACCAGGAAGAGAGCCCAGGAGAGGCTATTGGTGAAAGCACAGCCCAGTTGCAGCAGAAGACCCAGCATTTTGGAGATGCCAGTACTATGAGATGCTCACCAGGAACAGCAACAGCAGTGGAGTGGAGCCAGTCAACACCTAGAAGATGAGCTGTGTGTGCTGTAAAGGACAGGACCAGAGAAGTGACCTGGCAGGAGCCCAGCAGACTGTGAGTGAATCCCAGATATTGGACATTAAATGATTTACACTATTGGAGTTTGGTTTTGCTTTGATCTGATGTGAATGTACCCTGGAACTTCCCTCTTGAGGTAAGGAGGTATTTAACTTATTTTTTTGTTTTACAGGAGTCCACAGTTGAAAAACTGAATTTTTAAAGGGATTTTGGGTTTTAAAAGAGACTTTGGATTTTCGAAGAGAGTGAATTTTCAAGTTTTTGAGATTGTGAAGACTGTGGGAGTTTTTAAGTTTGTAAAATGTTTTATATTGCGATATTGATGTTAATATGTGATCTTGGGGATGAACAGGAAAGGAAAGGTTATAGCTTAACAGTGGTGTGTTCGTGTGTAAAATTAACAAGGGGTCAATTGTGCTGGGTGGTTTTATGTCAACTTGACACAAGCTAAAGTCATCTAAGAGGAGGAAGCCTTAAGATAAACAAATGATGTGGAAGTGTGAACCAAGTAAACCCTTTCGGCCCCAAATTTTGGCCACGGTGCCTCATCCCAACAATAGTAATCCTAACTAAGACAACCCCAGTGTTGGGAAGTGCACACAGAGGGTCTTAGTTCAGGTCAACTAACCAGTAAATTGGTTTGTTAATGAACAACCACTAGTAGAACTCTTCTGAGAAAAACTAACAAGACTTGTCTCAGTCATCTTTTTAGTGCTCTCTCTGCTGGGTATGGTCGTTCACACCTTTAATCCAGCACTTGGGAGGGAGAGGACCACAGAGCTCTGTGAGTTCAAGGCCAGCCTGGTCTACATAGTGAGCTCCAGAAGAGACAGGCCAACAAACCAGCTTCTGGGGAAATAATGATGCAGACCAGCAAGCTGGCTCAGTAGGTAAGGTACCTGATGCCAATCCCTAGGACCTGAGTTCAATCCCTGCACCCCCCCCCATGGTGGAAGAAGAGAACTGCCTTGTATACGTTGTCTTTTGACCTCCATACTGATGCTGTAGTACATGCCTGTATATGCACACACTAAACAAATAAATAAAATACAATAAAAAATGTTCAATCTGTGATGCAGTTATTTCATTACATGTCTATGGGAGACACATGTAGACAACAGCAATGTTTATAAAACATGCTTCCATCTAGCCTCACATCTTACTTCATAAAAACCCAGAGATAAGCATGGCTCAGAATTTTTATACCAACTGTAAGATAGAGTGACTGAACCAAGGGTCCCTCCAGTGGCATGCAGAAATGTAACAAGAGTTGGCCTGGTGGACCCCAAACCCAGCACACTGGGCTTTCTTGGACTCTAGCACGACCTGCCTATTTCCCAGGCTCTCTGAAATGAGACACAAGGCTCCCTGAGAGGACTCCTGTCCGGTGATTCAGAGGAAGGCACAACAGTACAAGAGAGAGTCAGAATTTTTTTTTTTTAGTTATTCTCATTAATGATAATTTTACACATAGCAACAAAAATTTGAGACTATTTTCAACCAAACAGCTAAAAGAGCAAGGCAGGAAAGGAAACAGGGAAAGTAGCTCTTTCAGGAAACTAGATTAAAGGCCGATGTGGTAGCGTGTTCCTGGCATCCCAGCAGGAGTGGCAGAAACTAGAGGATGGCTGCAAATCTGAGGCCAGTGTGGGCAATGTTGGGAGGACCAGGCAAGACACCAGCTACATAGCAAGACCCTCCTCGAAAGAACCCAGGAGCTAAGGATGGGTCGTGTAAGTGAGGACAGATCTCAGCTCTGAGTCTCCTGAGTGACAGGTGAACTCAGAAGTGACAGAGCTCATGTTTAAAGGGAGGCTCTCATTTTAAGGTTAGCATATATTATCACCATTTCTTCTCTGACTTATGGAGCATATACCAGAAATCAGTATTCTTCCAGAAAATATTGCTTTAAAAGTATAGCATTTTCTAAAACAAAGCCGTTTGATTATAGTCGTAACATCTGGTTGACTAGAAGACTTAGAAACTGTTAACAACGCACAGACTAGCTCCTGGCTACCCGTGTTAGCGGTCTTGTGTTTGCTGAAGGGAAATGAGCATACTGGAGAAGGGACATCTATTCCGGAAGCACAGTGCAGCAGACTGTCGGGGTTATAAGTATTAAGAGATGGTGAACAATGCCACCGTATTCATAAACACCACGCACTTCAAATTTTTAGCTAGGTGAGTGACAGCCAAAGGGCACATCAAACACATGAGGACAGTCCACAGTAATAGAGACATTCTATCTTAATCCACTCACAAAAGCGATAGTTACTAAGTACCAGGTATCTGTGCACTGTCTGAGGTTTGTTTGTGCACTTGTTCTGTAGTACAGGGGCTCAAACCCAGGTCCACATGCATGATAGACAAGTGTTTTACCACTGAGCTATAGCTCCAGCCATCACAGGGATAGAAATAGAGTATAAACGACTAGAGGTCTCTGACCTCCCCAGGCAGTCATGGAAGCACACTCCTGTAATCCCAGCATCTGGGAGGTAAAGGCAGAAGGATCAAGTCAAACCTTGAATATGTTTGGATTAGGGGTCAGCTTGAGCTACATGAGACCCTGTGTCAAAAGCAAAACCAAAACAAAAAGACATCTGACCTCCTGCATGAGCTTGCAGAAGTGCACAGCGTAGAAAACGAAGCTGACAATTCTCCAGTGCACTGTCTGTGACTTACAGCGGCTCAGTCTCAGGAACTGAAATTGAGGAGAAATCACAAAAATAGAAGACGTTAAAGCTCAGAACAAAAGTTAAAACTTAGAGCTGGGGAAGGCTGAACTTTGGCTACCAAGTTATACGAATCAATAAGATCTAATTGGGAAAATAAAAACATGCAAGGAGCAAGGGGTATTATATTGGACAAAGCATTGAGCTTGGTTCAAAGTGAATAACTACAGTAATAGTTAATTATCATCATCAACTTGAATGGATCTGGAATCACCGAGGAGGCACAGTTCTGAGTGTACCCATGAGGGCATCTCCAGAGAGATGTACTGGGAGGGAACACCCGCCCTGAACCTCAGCAGTGGCATCCCATTGGCTGGGGGCCCGGAGGGCACCAAACAGAGGAAAGGAGCTCCAGCACACGCTGCTCTGTGGGACAATTCTTTTACCCTGCGTAAATATATGTGGCTGTGATTGCTTTAATAAAAACACCGATTGACCAATAGCTGGACAGGTAAGGTTAGGTGGGAGAATCAGACTAAGGAAGAAGAAGGGCAGAGGAGCTGCCAGCCAGGCATGGAGAGGAAACAGGAGGTCCAAGATGAAAAGAGGAGCAATGCCACCTGGAAAAATGTAGATGGACATAAATGGATTAATTTAAGTTGTAATATCTAGCTAGTAATAAACCGAGTATTTATAATTAATAGCAAGCTTCTCTGTGGTTATTTGAGAGCAGTTGCCGAGACACAAAGAAACTCCTCCTTATACCACGTGCTCATGCCATTGTGAACTCTGCAGGGTGCTCCCTGTCATGAGGGACTGCACCACCTTAAACTTTAGGCCAAGTTAAAGCCTTCTGTCACAGCAATGAAAAAGGTAACTAACACAATACTCCATGCTAAACAAAAATTATCAAATGAATGCTAGAGGATTTAGCCCAGTGGTAGAGCATGGGACCAGTATGTATGAGGTCCTAGGCACCATCCCTGGTAGCAAAGTAAAATACATACCTACATGTACACAGAAGAAGAAAAATACAATCACTTTTATTACTCTGGTATTTTTCAAAGAATGACTGTGGGGCTGGAGAGATGACTCAGAGCATTCATGGCTCTTACAGAGGACCTGGGTTCAATTCCCAGTCCCCACATGGTAGCTCACAACCATTTTTAACTCCAATTCCAGAGACATCAGTTCCCCTTCCTGGCCTCTATGGGCACCAGGCATGCATTTGGTACACAAAATTCTTGCAAACACAGCCACGTCCACAGAAAAATAAAAGTAAACAAATACATGAAGGCTAGGTCAAATTGTACTATTCTATTCCCTATTTATGTTATTTCCTTCTCTGTGGGTGATTTTTTTTTTTAGACTGAGTGTCTCTCCATGTAGCCTAGGAAGTAGGCTCCAACTCAGAGCAATCCTCCTGTCTGCTTCAGCCTCCTGAGTGCTGAGATTCTAGGTATAAGCCACCACGACCAGAGGAACACCAGCATTGTAATGAAGGTCTTGGAACACTTATCTCTGTGGATATTTCTCAGAATTTTCTTGAGGGAAACCCTCGGAAAACAAGCTGGCGAGATGGCTCAGCTTGAGCCTGAGTTCAATCCCCAGGCCCCACTGAGGAAGAAAACAACCAAGTCTCAAGAGTGTTCCTGACCTCCACATGTGCACCACAGTATACATGTTCCACACTCACACAAACCATTGACAGACAGACACCAGGCAATAATAAATCAAATTAAATTAAGTATTTAAGAAGCAGAAGTTCCATGTTGCACAGTATTCAGATGTTTAAAAGCCAGAATTAAAGCAATAGCCAAATTCAATTTTAAAGTGTTTGTAACATCTTCATACTCAGTAATCAATCGAAAATTGGAAGAGAACAGACTTTGCATTTTTTACATTAATGTCAGTAGTAATGCTTCATATAAACACTTTCAGAACTTTGATGCCACCAAACTCTGGTAAGCAGTAACTCGTGGCTGCAGACACTTTGTCATGAGCAAACTTGCTTCCAGATAGATTATTACAAATGCAGTAACTACTCAGGAGGCAGAGGTAGGTGAAACTCTGATTTTGAGGCCAGTCTGGTCTACAGAGTGAGTTCCAGGACAGCCAGGGCTATACAGAGAAACCCTGTTTCAAAAAAAAAAATGCAGTAACTAAATTCTTTATTTCTGAATGTAAGATGCTGAACAGAAATCAAATCATATCAACTATACAAGATGTGTTTCAGTTTCAATGTCCACAACTGCAATACAATACACAACAGACAGCAGCAGAAAGACAGAGAGATAAAACATCCGTTTCTTTTGTGACCAAAACCTCTCTCTCTCTCTCTCTCTCTCTCTCTCTCTCTCTCTCTCTCTCTCTCTCTCTCTCTCTCTTTCTCCTTCCAGACCTTGGAGGTTTCCTTGGGAAATAATCTAATCAAGAAGGGACCAACAACTAATATAAGCTACCAAGGAAATAAAAGCAAAACCTACAAAACACCACCCATTCACATGTCATTCACAAAGAGCCTTAAAATGAGTGGGGAGAGGTGAGGGATGAGAACGCAGGTCTTTAACCTGGCATTTGTAAACTATCTGCTCATTGCTTCTGCTTCTCAGATTTGGGTGTAGTGTGAATGCGGTGTCAGACTGGCACTCAGTCTTTATTTTTGTTTCTATTTGTTTGTTAAAGCATGATCTCACTACGTAACCCGGGAGGGCTTGGGTCTGGGACAACAAATCTATGCTCCGTTGCCTGGTGTTCAACTGGTTCCTAACTGCACACAAGTCCTCCGGATCACTCCCGAATCCTTCCCTTTCTAACTGCTGGAATTTTCTGTTTCTACATTTTATTTTAGGCTCTATGTTCAAAAACAAAATTGACTTGTAAAGACTTTTAAAATTCAGTTTCCTCCTCTCCTTCAGTGACGTAGCCACTGGGAAACTGCTCATGCCTCTGTGCATAACTCTAATGAAAATCGTTGGTTTATAGGAAAATAAACACGAGAGTAGAAGGGGAACTATTTGGGACAGAGAGAGTATCAACAGAAGTAAGAGGCAGGCATGAGAGGACAATGGAGGTGAACATGGTCAAAAACATGTTTGAAGATGTCATAATGAAAACCCATTATTAAGAATAATTTATGTTAATTTTTAGGAGGAAATATTGGTCTCTTGTATCTCAAGACTGTCAGTGTATAGATTCATAAAAGGGGTGTGGGTACTTTGACCATCCAACAAACAGGGAATGAGGCCTTCTGAAGACAGGTAATGAGGATGTAGAGACCTAAAGTATAACTTGTGCCCCCTAAAGGGCAACAAGATGCTAAATATGGAAGATTCACTGTCAACACAAGCAAAGCTTTATTCTATAGAGATATAACCATTATTCCAAGTTTCATAAAATCTGTATATACGTTTTCTAAGCATATTTGAGCCCATTTATGGAGAACACAACTTTTTGGTGAGACCCTTAATAGAAAACACATTGTGCTATGTGAACTAGCTTGCAATTTACATGCTTTATCAAATATTGTGAGCAGAGATCAATGTCTTTTTTTTTTTTTTTACTGCATGGTATTTTGGTACGTGTTTCTAGAATTTTTAAGCCATACCCTTTAGTGATTATTTTAGTGATTATTTAATCAACTCCTGGTTTTCCTGTCATTGTTGTGATGAATGTCTTTGATGTATATTTTCTTCATAAAAGGATAGTTTCTTAAGATCCTTATCTATTGAGGTGATTTGAATACGACGTTCTTCACAGTCTTGAATGTTTGACTATTTGGTCTCCAGTTAATGGCGTTGATTGGGGAGGTTTAGGAAGTGTGGCTTTGCTGAAGGAAATGCATAACTGGGCAAAGCGTTGCCAGTTCAAAAGCCATGCTCCATTCCCACTTCCCTCTCTTGCTTTCTGCTTGTGCTTCGGGATGTGAGTCCTCGGCTCCGCTCCGGCTGCATGTTAGGTTCTTGATGCCATGATTCCCAATCATGGTGGACTCTCATCTTCTGGAACCACAAGCCAAACCAACCCTTCTCCTATATGCTGCCTTGGTCACAGCGTTTTATCACAACAGTAGAGAAGTAACTAAGTCAAAGGTTGTCACTAGGGCATGCGCTATTGCTCTGATAGACCTGACTGTGTGATCTCTTTGAAGGAATGTGGAAGGATTTGGAGCTTCGGACTAGAAAAGAAGCCGAACACTGTACACAGAGCTTGATGGGTCATTCCAGCAGGAGCTTGGAAGACAGGGCTGAGAGCAATGTGGGTTATGGAGGCCATCTCCAGAGCTTTCAGAGGGGAACAGTATTAGCAGGTAGACTAGAGACCATTCTTGTAAAATTTTGGCAAAAAAAAAAATTGTAGCTGCTTCCTGCCCTTGTCCTAAGAACCTGACTAAGGCTAAAATTATAACTAATAGTCTAAGCTAGATGGTGGCGGCGCACGCCTTTAATCCTCGCACTCGCGAGGCAGAGGCGGGTGGATCTCTGTGAGTTTGAAGCCATCCTGCTCTACAGAGCGAGTTCCAGGACAGGCACACAGAGAAAGCTACACAGAGAAACCCTGTCTCGAAAAACCAAAAAAAAAAAAAAAAAAAAAAAAGAAAGAAAAAAGTAATGGTCTGATTTCTATGGTGGAAGAGATTTCAAGACTAATTGACTGTGCTGCATGGTTATCAGTAAACCCTCTTCTACAGGTCTACAGAGAAAAGGAGCAAGTGGGGCAGAAAGAAATACATGCTGTTGAAGAGAAACTTAATGTTACTGCCCAGGTTTGTGCTGAAAGAGATATAGAGATTAAGAAGTGGCCAGAACTGCTTTGGAATAAAGGGAAGGAAGCCCCTAGGGCAAGATCTCACCCAGTTAAAGAAACAAACAAAAGTCCTTGAGCCAGTGAGGTTGGGTTTGGAAGTGGCAGTGGGATGAAGAAATGACAGACATACAGAAACGCTGGGGTCAGGGTGGGGTGTGGGCTCTGATGGAGTTGTATCCACTACCAACAGAACCCAGAACCTCGGTATGCTTACTAGTTCAACACTGGGGTAGGGGGAGGCTTTTTCAGTAGGAGGTCTCCGAGGCAAAACATCTCAGGATGTAAAAATTCAGGAGGAGAAATCGTCAGTCATTAGTTTCTGTACACACTGATCAATAACCATAACTACTTTGCCTTTCTGAGCCTGACCCATATTGGTGTAGTTTAGCAGCGGCAAGAATGAACCACAATGTACAACAAACCCATGTGGAAATTTATTGATAGGGGGTGAAAAGAGAGGGGTTCATGGAGGCCTGCCTTGGAAAAGGAAGTAGTGGAGAGAGAGCCCGCTTTTATTTATTTATTATTTATTTATTTATTTTGGTTTTTCGAGACAGGGTTTCTCTGTGGCTTTGGAGCCTGTCCTGGAACTAGCTCTTATAGACCAGGCTGGTCTTGAACTCACAGAGATCCACCTGCCTCTACCTCCCGAGTGCTGGGATTAAAGACGTACGCCACCACCGCCCAGCTTGAGAGCCGGCTTTTAAAGGGGCCTTGGTACATGCATGCATGCTTATATACAGAGTCTTCCGCAGCCACATAACATGTGCATAGATTAAGTAGTGACGTATGGCATAGGGTCCTGAGCTAACTAAGCATTTGCCTGACTACTGATGACACATGCACTTGGCTAGGTGGTGCCAAAAACTGCTAACACATATGGGAAACAGCTTTGCCAATTTCCCTTAGGATGGAGGCCTTGGAGTCCTCACCTGGGCACTGCTCATACCAACAACACATACTCACCCAGGACTTCATTCATGGAGGGCTTCCTTGTTCCCTAGAAGATGCTGTATAGTCTACTTCAAAGAAACATTAAAAATTTGAATTCTGTCTCATTTTCTAACCTGCCCACTCCCTCATCTTCACTCTATTACATCTCGCCTTGTCCTCTAAAGCACATTGTGGTGGTTTGATGAAAATCTCCCCATAAGCCCATAGGGAGCGGCACTATTAGGATATGGACCTTCTTGGAGTAAGTGTAGCCTTCTCGGAGGAAGTGTATTATAGTAGGAGGGTGCTTGTTGGTTCCTGGCTGCTCAGCCCCAAAGTAATCACACAGAAACCATATTATTTAAGTCACTGCTTGGCCCATTAGCTCTAACTTCTTATTGGCTAACTCTTACATCTTAATTTAACCCATCTTCATTAATCTGTGTATCGCCACATGGCTGTTGCTTACTGGGTAAAGTTCCGGCGTCTGTCTCAGGCAGGGCTATGTGGCTTCTCCCTACTCCTCTTTCTTTCTCCCAGCATTCAGTTTAGTTTTCCCCACCTAGCTCTGCTCTACCCTATCACAGGCTCAAGACAGTTTCTTTATTAACCAATGGTATTCACAGCATACAGAGGGGAATCCCACATCAGTATGTCACTAGGGGTGGGCTTTGAGGTTTTAGAAGCTTAAGTCAGGTCCAATGTTACTCACTCTTCCTGCTATCTGTGGATCAGATGTAGAACTCTCAGTTACCTCTCCAGTAACTGAATGTTGCTATGCTTCCCACCATGATGACAATGAACTAAACTTTTGACCTGTAAGTCAGCCCCAATTAAATATTTTCCTTTATAAGAGTTGCCATGGTCATGGTGTCTCTTCACGGTGATAGAAACCATAAGACACAACTCCTAACCTGCCTCCCTGCAACCTCCTTGCCCTCCCCAGCCCATTGTCTTTCCTTCAGCCAGAACTTTTTTGTCACCTTGCACAGCCAGTTCCTGTAACTCCCCTCTGTTCTTTGGTTGAGGAGTCATGCCTTCCCGCCTTCCCTCCTCTCCCAGGCTGCTGTCCCCCTTTGTCTGGCTCTAGGGCACTTGCACACAGAACACCAAGGCTGTCTCCTACTCCTGACTCTTGTAGTTTTCTTTTCTCAGAATGAGTGCTTCTGCTCTTTCTCCCCTCACCAAGCTAGCTTCCACCCAAAGATAAGGTCCCTCGGGTCTCCAGTCACGCCACAGGCTGGGTCTTGCCTTCCTGGAGTCTGTTTGCCCCTGTAGGAGTTGTCCCAGTTTGCAGGAATAGAGCTCATCAATACGGCTTCCACTCTCAGCAGGCCAGCTCCAGGCAATGAGGGCTAGATATCAGTCTTCTCTAACAAACTTCAGCGTTTTCTCTAACCAAAGAGAACAGATCCACAGCTAGCGATCAAGGGCTGTTGAATGGAGGGTGGAAGCAGACGCCATCACAAACGATGTCTTGCAGGTTTCCACCTATGCCTTCCCTCAAACCTGAGAGGATAATAACTTCACCATAACCTACACACAGAGATGTGTTCTTTGAGGGCTGGAGCGATGGCTCCGCAGTCAAGGGTGCATATGAAAATTGCTGTTTCATAGTTCAGTTCTTAATACCTGTGTCAGGCAGCTTTCAACTGCCTACGGCATCAGTTCCAGGGGACTTGATGCCCTTTCCCCGGCCTCTACAAGCACCTGCGCTCACAGGTGCACATTCCCATACACAGCCACACATAATTTAAAATTTAAGTAAATTTTTACAAAAGAAATAAATTCTTCGGAGTCGTTTCAAAGCAAAGTTATCGGGGCTCTACTATGTTTGCAGCAGCTGCATCTTTAGAGACTAGGTGACACCTCAGGGTCTCCATTTGAGCTTGCTCTCTTGCGGGAGGAAACAGATAACTAAACCTCACAGATACGTCAACTGTGTAGTACATTTATAGAAGGTGAAAGTGCTGTGGGAAAAGTGACTCAGAGCGAGCAGGGTGGGAAGAAGAAAGGAGACGAGAGAGTTGGCACACGTTTATTGTGTGTCAAAAACAAGGTAGGGCCAAGTGTGGTAGTGTTGCTGTATGCCTGCTTCAGGGAAGCAGAGGCAGGAGGATCAAAGTCAACCAAAGTCACATATCAAGTTGGAAGATGGCCTGGGCTTCATGAGACCCTTTCTAAAACAACAACAAAAAAGAAATACTACCAAGGCCCCTGCAAATAGACTACAGCCTTTGTCAGTGTGCTCATGAGGCATAAGATAATTTCAGGAAAAGCAGCTGAAACAGACCCACAGCCACATTGTACTAGCCTGTGAGTCGGTGCCAGCAGCACAGCAGTTCTGCGGTGAGCTCTCTCACTCCCAAAGACATTAGCATCCTCCTGAAGAATGGGACAAATGGCTGCTCCTCCTCTGAACTCATTCCATCTTGCTGGCCTTCTTTCCCCTGTTTCCATGGCCTATGGGTCAATGCGCTCCAGAATTCCCTCACTCAGGTACTGTGAAGATACACTTTCATAGGAGTGAACCCCACTACAACACAACCACCAAGTCCCAGCAGCCCGCCCCTGGCCATTGCCAGCCCTGGGCAGCAAGGAGGTGCTCAAAGACTTAGGAGTCGAATGACTAGAGACAGTTAGATTAACAGTAGCTTTGGCGATTAGGAGTCATCCTGGCCCAGGGCCTGAGTTCTCCACATTTGTATATGCAAATAATTATGTTAATAACATTTAGCGCTTCTGGACCCAGGAATATTGAAATGAACTAATTAGTCTCTAGAGGGAATCAAAGTGTCTTGGCAGAGAATCATTAGTGAGCTATGGAAAACAGTTTAGCAGGTCCCCCAAAGCATTTTTTTAAAATTATCTAGAATAGTTGGTAAGATAACAGAATGTATCAAAATAAATATGATAAAGTGGCTTTGAGACATATGATCCAATTTTCCCAGAAGAGCCCTGTTTCTTTCTGTTGCCTCCAGTGTAGTTATAGCTTCAGTAATAATTTTCCCAATTTGCACAATAAAGGGATCACCTACATTAACATATATTTTAGAATAATGTGTATCTTAGATCTTCTGCCTCCACCTCCAAGTGTTGGAATTCCAGAGCTCTCAGGGTGTAAAGACTTGCCTGAGTCCTTGTGCAATCAAGTCACGGCAGTGGCACTGAAATCTAAGTCTCCACTGGGAGGAAAGGGGCCTTTTATTCCACCCAAAGAAAAGGAAGTCACTCTTTTCCACTTGAAAGTCATGACACTTGTGGCCAACAAAAGTTTTAAATATAAAAGCTTAGGGTGGGGGTGGTGGAGATTCATGATGTGGGATGGTCTTCGGTATATGTGTTGCTTTTATTGGTTGATGAATAAAGCTGTTTCAGCCAATGACTTAGCAGATTAAAGCCAAGCAGGAAATCCAAACAGAGGAGAGTAGGCAGACTCACGGAGATGCCATGGAACTGCTGAAGGAGACAGATGTCGGCACCTTGCCCAGTAAGTCACAGCCTTGTGGCGATACACAGATTAATAGAAATGGGTTAAGAACTAGCTAGAAATACACCTTAGCTGTTGACCAAACAGTGTTGTAATTAATATAGTTTCTGTGTAATTATTTCCTGGGCAGCCAGGAAATGAACGAGCAGTCTCCAGCTCATGCCCTTAATCCCAGCACTCGGGGGCAAAGGCAGGCAACCTCTGCAAGTTCAAGGTCAGCCTAGTCTACAAAGCACATTCCAGGACAGGCTCCAAAACCACAGAGAAATCGATCTTAAAAAACAATAACAACAACCACAAAAAGCTTAGGGTGTCATGGAATACCCTTCTCACTCTAGTAGAACAGATTTTACAATTTAATATACATAACTTTAGTTTGTGTATTTTTCACTTGAAAACTTGAAACTACTTAATATTCTGTCTAAGATGGCAGTTCTAAATCATGAACAGAAAGAGTAGAGAGCCCATTTTAGGCCAAGACATGAAGATGAGCAGCTCCAACAAACACTTGTATCAGTAGAAGGTTGCTTCTGGCATTAGACCAGTGTTCAAATGTTAGACAGACCTATGTTCAGATTGTAGTAGCTACAGAACCATGGAGAGCTTCTGTGTCTCCATGCCTAAACTTATCCAGCCATTATCTGCCTGCAAGAATATTCCATACCTCACAGAGTTCATCTAAAAGACTCCTCAAAGGGCTGGAGAGATGGCTCAGAGGTTAAGAGCACTGACTGCTTTTCAATCCCCAGCACCTGCTTAGCAGCTAACAACTGTCTGTAACTCCCGTCCCAGGAGATCTGATACCCACACACACAGATGTGCATGCAGGTGAAATATCACTGCACATAGATAGATAGATAGATAGATAGATAGATAGATAGATAGATAGATAGATAGATAGATAGATAGATAGATAAATAGATAGATAGATAGATAGCTTTCTTTTAAAAAAAATACTCCTCAAGATTCCTGGGTTGCAGCAAATGCTCCATAATGTTTAGTTCCCCGTAATGTATAGTAAAGCTGCAGCAGTAAGAAATATCCAGATTGCTTCTGGTTTGCTGTCTCTGTTTCATGCGTTTGGTTCAAGGCCTGAACCTCAGCTTCTTGCTGCCATGACTCCCTGCCGTGACACTCTTACCGCTGTCAAATTATAAGTCCAAATAAACTCTCTTCTATAAGTTGCCTTGTTCATGGTGTGTTCCCACAGCCACAGAAAAGTGACTAAAACACAGACTCATCTAAATTGCTGGATTTGTTGGCATGATATGCTCTACAGATTTCCTCCATTGTCTTTCTGTCTGTTGTGCCTAGAGCACATTTTCTCCACGAGTATTACTAGCTGTGCCCTCTCCCTTCTAGTCTAGCTGGAGGAGTACAATGTAGCTATACATTTCCAAGTACCAAGGATTAGTTTTCATTATTTCTATTTTTTATTTTATTGATATTTGCTTTTTATATTTGTGATCTTGTGTCTATTTTCTTTTGAGAAATTTCTTCATCTCTTGCTTTTTTTCAAGGTGAAATCTTAGAATACTGATTTTAGATTATTCTTCTATTTCAATATAAACATTTTATATTATGTATTTCCCTGGACACACTCCCTTAGCTACATCCCACAAGTTTTTTTAACATGTGTTTTCATTTCCTCTTAGTTCAAAATATTTTCTGTTTCTTTGTGATTTATTTCTTTTATCTGTGTGTTATTTGGAAATGTGCTGTTCTGTTCCCAAATATGTAGAGATTTTCTAAATTGCAGCTATTGATTTTTAACTTAATTAATTGTGGTCAAAGGACATACTCTATGATTGAAATACTTCCAAACATTTTTTAGACTTGTTTCATGATTAACATATGGTCTCGTTTGGCTAATGTCCCATGTGAACTTGAAAAGGATGTGTATTTTGATGTCCTTGGGATGAGACCAGTTAGATCCCGTTGGTTGGTGATGATGTTCAAGTCTTCTATATTCCTGTTGATTTGTCTTCTTTCTTTGTTGACTATTAAGTGAAAAGTGTTGAAATCTGCAATTGTAACTGTGGACTGTTAAAGCGTCTTTTCATGAGGGGCTGTGTCTATAGCTCAGTGATAGAATGTTTGTTTGCATTTGCAATTCTTCAATACTCTTAGCTTTTGCTACATATGTTTTAAAGCTGCATTGTATTTAGAATGAGCAAAAAGTTATGTGTGCCCTATCTTTGGGGTGGAATTTATACTTTAATCATTATGAAAACTCTTTTGTGATTCCTAGTAATGTTTTTCTTTTGTCTTCCCTGCCTGATACTAATATAGCCAGTCCAGCTTTCTTGTAAGTGATATCTGTATAACATACCTTTTGCCTTTCTTTCAGTTGCATCTGACTGGTACATTTAAAGTGATTTTCTTGTATACTTTGTATATTACTTGGGTTTTTTGACAGCCTGGCAACATGACTCTTAATTGGAATATTTAGACCATTTACATTTAATATAATTATCACTGTGTTTGAATTTAAATCAATTATTTGCTAATAGCTTTTTATTTGACTCATTTGTAATTATTACATTTTTCCTTCTTTCATGCTTATTTTGAATTATCTGGTTACTTTTAGTATTCAATTTTATCTCCATGTATTTTCCTGGACACACTGTCTTAGCTATATCCCACAAGTTTTTGTACACAAGTACGTACAGACAGTCTACAAATTATAATGGATCAACTTACATTTTTAGTTTACAATGGTAATAAAACAATATACACTCAATAGCAAATACATTTGGGATTTTGATGTGGTATAACAATATTGTGATGCTTGCCAGCTGCAATACACAGCACTTCACAGCCAGGCAATCATAAAGAGAAACAACTCATACTCCACATGGTACTCTGTTGCTAAGAACTTTCAACTTGATGTTATTCTGAGAATTAAGCCCTCCAAGTTAGGAGCATCTGCATATATAAACTCCTTTGTTTTTTAGTGACTACTTTGTACTTTATACTACCCACTTTAGTTCATAATAGTCAAATAATACTGCACTATTTCATGTATAATGCCCAAGTGTTACAGCTATAGGACTTGTTTTTTTATCCTGTCTTTCAACATATTACCAATCATTTTACCTCTACATAGTTGATAAATCTCAAAAGCACATTATTAATTTTTACTTTACATAACCAGTTAACTTTTCAAGAGATTTAAAACTGACAAAACAAAATCTTCTCTGTCCGCCCACGTGTTAACTTTTTCTGCTGTACTGTATTTCATAGTTCCATCTGGTTATCATTTTGATCTTGACTGAATAATTTACTTTTTTAAAAAATAGGTTCTCCTGTAGTCACTATTTAGCTAATGGTGAGCTTGAACTCTAATCCTTCTGCCTCTACTTCTGAAGAACTGGAATCATAGCCACATTCAGGGTAGGTCTCCCGCACCACCACCACCAGTTAATCCTCTCTGGAACTGCCTCGCAGACACACCCAGTAGTGTGGCTTACTACTCTAGTATCTCTCAGTCTAATCAAGTTGACAGTCAAGATTAAACATCAGAGGAACTCAGCCCAAACAAGCACTTCACTCTGATGAACATGGCAGAGACCATGAGACCCCTCCGCACCCCCACCAAAGCATAAAGTATTAGTTCTCTATAAATCTTAGAAAGACTTTTCAAAGGAGACTCGGTCATTCCACCCCCTGGTCTATAGTATACTTTACTCCAAAGATAGATAGTTCTGATTTACTTACCAACACATGATCCAGGAATTTCCAATGAATGTTCCAAGGGCTCTCCTGGGGCTAGGCAGACCTAAGCATTGCCCCACTTCCTGTGTGCTTACCAGTCCTTTTACCCTAACTGCATTGTGTCATTTTAGGGACTTGGGTCTAGTGCTCATCAAAGATGCCTATGCAGTTCATATTTGTTGAGCTTTTCCCACCATTGCATAGCCTCTCCTTCTCAGAACTCCACCCAACTACCTCTAGCCACCTCGGCTTCCTCCAACTCTCTGGTCTAGCTCCTATCTCTTCAGTAAGGCTACCAGGATCTTCTTTGGTTGCTCCTTCCTGAGTTTAAAATTCAGAGAGAGCTTCCAGGCAGAAAGCCAAAATGGAGTTTTTGTTGCACATTTCTTTCCTCTTTGGGGTCAGGGTTCCATGTAGAATGTCTGAACACAATGGTTTCATACTTTCTCCTGTTTTCCAATACTTTATAGTTCACAATTCCGGTCTGGCCTTTGTTGCTCCATCATGACTATAAGGGACCATCTCTCCACCTGTCTTTTGATAAGGAGAATTTTCTGAGATGCACCCACAGTCTTCAGATTTTCCAGAGGAGACTTGGTCATTAGACTGATTTTATATATGGAGCTACAGAGGCAAATGCAGAGCCCTTCCTTAGTATTTGATGACAGGATATGAATTTCTCGTATCTAGAAAGGACTCTATAGGAAAAGAGGAAAGGAAGTTAATTGCAACCTACACATTTTTGAATTCACATATTCATTCATACCAGTTCTCTCTCACTCTCTTGTGTGTCGTGTTTGTGTTTTTTGAGCTGGGTCTCAAACTGTAGTCCAGATTGGTGTGGAATTACATAGCCCAAGCTGGGCTGGCCTTGAACTCACAAGAGGCCTCCTGCTTAAGCCTTCTGGGTGCTAGGGTTACAGGCACAAGTCATCACATAGGCAAGATGTTCTTTTTCTAGAAGCACGTGAAAAGCCTAGAACAGTGGTTCTCAACCTTCCTAATGCTGTGACCCTTCACACAGTTCCTTATGTTGCAGTAACCCCCAACCATAAAATTTTGCTACTTCAGAAATGTATTTTTGCTACTCTTATGAATCATAATATAAATATCTATATTTTCCAATGGTCTTAGGCAACCACTGTGAAAGGGTCATTGAACCCCCCCATCCAAAGGGGTCACGACCCACAGGTTGAAAACCACTGGTCTGAATTATTATTATCTCCAGATTCTATATTAAATTAAACAAAAGAATTGCAATTTATAATTTAAAAAAAGAATTGATCTAAAATATAGGGCAGAGAGAGAGAGAGCCTCCAATTTTTTTATATTGGTGGCATTTCTTTATTAAGGGAAAGACCCTCTGATCAACAATAAAATCCTTAAGTTTTCATCTCCCTCATTAGAATAATATTTCATTTAAAAAATCATGCGTCCATATGCTGAAAACAATGAGAAACAATAGTTAGGATGAAGGAAGGGGAGGAAGGAGAAATCCAGTGAAAGAATAACATTGAAAGTATGACCAACAGGTTGCAGGGATGGCTCAGTGGTTAAGAATACCAGCTGCTCTTCCAGAGGACCAGGGTTCAATTCCCAGCACCCACATGGCAGCTCACAATAGCCTGTAACTCCACCTCGAGGGATCTGACCTCTCACACAGACATACACGCAGGCAATGCACAAAAAATAAAAATAAATAAATCGTTTAAAAAAAAGAAAAGGAAGTATGCATGACCAAAATAGAAGATGGGGCTGGCTCAGTTGTTAAGAGGAACTGGCTGTTCTTCTAGAGGACCTTGGTTCAGTTCCCAGCATCCACATGTGACTCATAACTGTCTGTAACTCCAGTTCCAGGAGATCTGACCTCCACAGGCACCAGGCACACACTTGGTACCCAGACATACATTCAGGCACACCTATATGCATGAAATAAATAAATCTTAAAAAAAAAGAATAGGAGACTGACGATTCATAAAGAGGCTGCAGCAGTCAGAAATAAAATGGAGAAAAGAGATGGGGAAGGTATGTGCTGCCAACACCACCGACTTTAATCCCAGCACTCAAAGAGAGAGGTGGACCTTGGAGGACAAAGCTAGCCTTGTCTATAGAGTGAGCTCTGGGCCAGCCAGAGCTACACAAAGAAACCCTGTTTCAAAACACACACACACACACACACACACACACAAATAAAATAAAATAAAATCTGAGTTTGATCCCTGGATCCCACAGTGGAAGATAATAACTGACTCCTAAAAATTGTCCTCTGACTTCTAATTGTGTATCATAGCACACACACACACACACACACACACACACACACGTGCACACTTACACAGAGCTACATTCATACAGGACATCATGCACACAAAATTCATACAATAATAATAAAGCTTTAAGATAATAATAAGTAAATACAAATTTAAATAGTAAACACATTTAAAGGATTTTAATTAAGCCAAATATGGGACACATACCTGTAATCCCAGCACTTGGAGGTACAGGATGGTTCAACACCAGCCCCAGCTATAGAGCAGATTCATGGCCAGCGCTGTATGAAGAACCTAAGTAGGATCAATAAATCCAAGCCTCTTTAAGGTCGTAGGACAAATGACAAGTACAGAACTGAAGTAGTATGGTCACCTGGCGTGCTGTGGCCTCCAAGAAGTGTGGCCTTGCCCTTAACATCAGTGAGGTGAAGACACCTTCGGCCCTACATTTGAATGATGTCTTGATTCATGCTGGGTGTAGTCATTACTTTTCTATTGCTGTGCTAAAACACCATCACCCAGGCAACTTAGGAAGAAGTGTTGTGGAAAATTATTTTATCTGGACAAAGATGTATTACACTTGTGTATGTTGTGGAATATTACTTTAACTGTGTACAGGTAGGTTACATTTGTTTATGCTGCATTTGTTTAATGTAAGGGTGTGTGTTTAATTATGTAAAGATGTGTTGCATCTGTTTTACCTTGCCTGCCTAAGGCACCTGATTGGTCTAATAAAGAGCTGAACATCCAATAACTGTGCAGAGAAAAGGTAGGCAGGCCTGGCAGGCAGAGAGAATAAATAGGAGAAACATAAGAAGGGAGAAGAAAGAAGAGACCGAGGAGGACAGGGACACCCTGGGGCCAGAAACCAGGCATCCGCCAGCCAGTAACTAGAAATAGTGAAAAGTAAGAAATACAGAAAGTAAAAATCCCCGAGGCAAAAGACAGATAAAGAGAAACAGATTAATTTAAGTTAAAAAGAGCTAGCCAGAAACAAGCCTAAGTTAGGTCAAACATTTATAACTAATAAGAAGTCACCATACCACGGTTTGGGAGCTGGCTGGGAGCCTAAAAGAAATAGCCTCGAACAAGGAAGGGTTTATTTGGGCTTACAAAGGGATAAGCATCCATCACCATCATGGCAGGGAAACATTGCAGCAGGCAGGCATGAAAACTGGATGCTGGGGACTCACCTCTCTACATACAAGCAGGAAGCAGAGAGAGCAAACTGGAGTTGCACATGGGCTTCAGAACTTCAAAGCCCTCCTCCAGTGACACACTTCTTCCAGTAAGGCCACAACTCCTAACCTCCCAAAGAGCACCAGCAGTTAGGGACAAAGGAGTTAAACACCTGAGACTGGGGAGGGAGGTGCGGGGGACGTCTCATTCAAACCACCATGCTCTGCTCCCTGACCCCCATAGCCTTGTGGCCATATCACAATGCAAAATGCACATGTGAAATTCTGTAAGTCCCCACAGTCCTTCACAATCTCACAGTTTCAAAGTCCAAAATCTTTTCTGAGATTCAAGGTAATCTCTCAATTCTAACCCCGCCTCCATAAAATCAAAAAGTAATTGCATACTTACAGCACACAATGGCACAGAATATATATTACCAGTCTAAAAGGGAGGAATGGTAGCATACATAGTGAGGAAATATTGGAACAAAGCAAAACCAAAACCCAGCAGGGCAAATAGCAAATTCACTAGCTCCATGTATCATAGCAAAGGGCTTCCATGTCTCTGCCCTGCTAATTTTGATGCCTGAAACATACCTTTTTCTCTTGAGCTGGTTCCACTCCCCATTTGCAGCTCTCTTTGGTAGTTATCCCATGGTTCCAGCATCTTCAGCATCTTCAGCATCCTGTGGTCTCCAACATAGCCCACGCTGCACTTTCACAGCTTCGCACGATGGCCTTAATTGTATACTGTTTGGTCTATTAACTCAGGCTTATTATTAACTATCTCTTACAACTTAAATTAACCCATAATTTTTATCACTATTTAGCCACATAGTGTGGTACCTTTTCTCAGTAAAGTATTCCCATCTTGCTTCCTCTGCATCTGGCTGTCAACTGTCTCTGACAATCCTCAACAAGGTTTGTCCTGTCCCTTTCTGACGAGGAGGCTTCCTCATGCTGCCTGGCCTTCTCAGCACTGAGTGAAAGAACATAAATTGTGTTGGAAAATTTGTCCAAATAAGCACACAAACAAACATGGACATTCAGGGAATCTAGGGGAAGTCTTTATCTTACAAATATTCGCAACAATGTAAGAGGAACCAAAGGTTTCAGTGAGATGTTAGGACTTCACCATCACTATTTTCTGCATGTTTGGAATCTTCCATTTCTGGAATTAGACAAATTACTGTTTAGTTGTGCTCAGTGAGTTTTCAAAGTATTTATTCTTTTTCAAAAAAAAATGATATAGAGGGCTATCTAGATGGCTCAGTGGGTGAAGGTACTTGATGCCAATTCTGATGACCTGAGTTCAATCCCTTGGAATCATACAGTAGACAGAGAGAACTGACTTACATAAATTGTTGTCTGACTTATACACACACACACAAACACACACAGAAAGAAGGAAAGAAAGAAAGAAAGAAAGAAAGAAAGAAAGAAAGAAAGAAAGAAAGAAAGAAGGAAAGAAAAAAAGAAAGAAAAGTAATTTTTTAGACAAAATTTTCCTTTTTTATGAGTACATTTTTCTGTGATAATATTGTGGCAACTGTGAAAAATTATGTATTCATTTGTGCTGGAAAGCTAATTGTTCCTTCTGTTCTGGTATTCTTGAAATGGATATTGCCCTAAAAGGCAAATATTCTTAATATTTTTCTTAGTCAGTGTTCTATTGCTGTGAAGAGACACCATGACATGGCAACTTTTATAAAGGAAAACATTCAGTTAGGGCTAGTTACAAGTTCAGAGGTTTAATCCATTATTGTCATGGTGGGAAGCATGGCAGTATACAGGCAGGTAGTACTGGAGAAGTAGCCTAGAGTTATACATTTGGATTGACTGGCAGCAAGAAGGGAGGGTGATACTGGACCTGACTTGAGCACTTGAAACCTCAAAGCCCACCCTCTGTAGCACACTTCCTCCATCAAGGTCACACCTACTCTATTCCAACAAGGCCACTCCTCCTAATAGTGCCACTTCCTATGAGCCTATAGGAGCCATTTTCATTCAAACCATCACAATTTTTTTTTATAAACCTGAAAAATCTGAAGAGCTAGGTTCCATATAGCTAAGAGATCCATTTGCCACAACAATGTAAAAAATAATTGAGTCAAAGTCCAGAAGTTCATGCAATAGTTTGGATCTTGCATTTCCCCCAGAGACCCATGTGTCAAAGGCTTGGTGTCTAGGTGACAGTATTAGGAGATGGTGGCACCTTTGAAAGGCAGGGTCTAGTGGGAGGTTTTCAAGTTACTGATATGTACCTTTAAGGAGGACTGTGGGACACACAGCCCCTCCTAGCTCTTTGGCTTCTTAATTCTGGGTAAACAATCCCTGGTGTGCCACCTTAAGGAAGGGCCCAACTGATACCAAGCTGGGACCTTCGAAACTGAGCAGAAATATGGTGTGGGAAGTTCTTCTGTATATGTGTTGCTTTTATTGGTTAATTGAATAAAGAAGCTGGCTTGGCCTGTGATAGAACAGAGTAGAGCTAGGTATAGAAAACTCAACTGAATACTGGAGAAAGAAGGCACAGCCATGAGACACCATGTAGCCACGAGAGTGGAAAGATGTGTGCTGCCTGCTGGAACCTTGCTGGTAGGCCATGAGCCTTGTGGTAAAATATAAAATAATGGAAATGGGTTAATACTAGATGTAAGAGCTAGCTAGCAATATGTTTAAGCTATTGGCTAAACAGTATTACAAATAATATAGTTTCTGAGTGATTATTTCATGGTCTGGGCAGCTGGGAATGAACAAGCGGCCTTCCGACAACAGAAATAAACACTTTTTTCATCATAAGGTGATTATTTCAGATATTTCATGACAGTGCAGAAAGCTAACTAACATAGTTTGTGTAAGATTACTGGCTGGCTAAAATACTGGTGGCTGTTTTGATTTGGTTTGGTTTGGTTTGACTTTTTGGTATTTTTGAAACAAGGTCTCACAATGTAGCATGGGATTGCCTTGAATTCATTGGTTGGGCTAGACAGAACTCATGACTATCCTCCTGCATTAGCCTCTTAGTGCTGATGTTACAGGTGTGTACCACTGTATCCTACCAATGAAAACATTCTTTAATATCTAATAAACTGGGCCTGTGAAAAGACTCAGTAGATACAGGCACTTGCTGCCAACCCTTATGAACCCAGTTTGATTCCTTGAACCTGCGCACACAGTGGAAGGAAAAACCAACCCCACAAAGTTATAAAGTAGTCCTCGACCGCCATGGCACACACCCTCTCCCTCGCTCTCTCTAAATAAAGAAATGTATTTTTTAATCTAATAAACTAAATATCATACTGATGTGAACATGACTGCAGTGTGTTACATGGTTCAAACCATGTCATAACCAGACAACTTTAAATAGGCAAAGACCACGAGAAATGTCCTGTGCCTGGTTCAAATTTATCCATGTTAATCAGTTTCTTGTAACAACAACAAATTCCCAAGAAAAACAAGACACAAGGACAGATTTATCCTGGCCCCAGCTTTGTAAGTTCCCATCCAGACACTTGTCCCATCGTTCACTCTGGATCTGGGTCAAGGTTGAGTCAAGGGTGAAGGTGTGACAGAACAGAGCTGTGAACCTCACCAGCAGCAGAACAACAGGAGAAAGCCCTCAGTGACACACCTCCAGGGACCTACTTCCTCTAACTAGGCCCCTCCTCTGAAAGTTTCCTTGGCCTCCAAACAACGTCACCAGATTATCCATCAGCCTGTGGACAAGAACATCCATTGAGCAGGTCAGTGCGTTGGTGATCCACTCAACCTCTCAATGCCTGGACTGACCAGCTGGACGCTAAGCCTTCACAGATGCCTTTTAGGGAGTCTGCATATCTAAACCATAACTACCCACATTTCCTTTTATTCCCCTTCATGTTCATGCTCTATAGCTATATTATCTCAAGGGAAGAGAAGGAAGAGACAAACATCAGCTCTAACTATGCTTTAAGTGTTTTCGTGAGAGGAAAACAAATGGCCCAGTGAGTTCAAAACTGAATAAATTCAAAAGCACCAAATAGGCGCATGCATGGTGTCTTTGGTCTAAGTACACAGAATAAAGTGAAAAGGGTTTCACACGAATTAACTGAGGGAAGGAAAGCCTGGCTCAGGGGACTGGCGCTGGGTGGGGGCTAGGGGCGGGGCAGGGGAACCAAGTCAGGGAGACAAACAGGATGCTGGGAGGTGAGAAATAAGGGTGGGGAGGAGTGGGCAATCTTAAGAGGAACTAACAAGTTCTGTTGCTTATAGTTACCCAGAAAACCTTCAGAACAATAACAGACAACAATCTTGAAAAAAAGACCCTGGAAGCTAGAGGCTCTCGAGATGAGGAGACCCAGGCAGGCATTCTGGTGTACTGGAGAGGCCTCTCACATTCATGTCCCCAAACACAGACTCCTCTTTTGTTGGCCTTGGACCCAATAGATCCTGGCAAAGGAACTTAGAGAGGAAGAGTAGACCCTGGGCCCCAGGAAGTACATGCCTTTAAACATAGGAACTTGGGCTCTGTTCAGTCTAATTTGCTGACTCCTCTGGTTTTCAGCTTTTTCTGCTTGGAGAGGCTTTCAAGTACAAAGAAATTTTGAGGAAGAATTCTAGTTTCTAGAAACTGAGCAGGCCCAACCATTCAAGCAGCCACTGAAAACTTAAAAGGTACTTGCCTCATCCAGGCTTCCTACCTCCCACCTCCTCTCCTCTCCCTTGCCCCCTTTCCAGGTGCCTCTGAGTCTGGGGTGCTTCCAAGGGGCCAATTTTGCATTTCTTTAGACAAAAATTGCCCACTTCTTTCTAGCTACTTTTTTAGAAACACATTTTTCCTTGTTTCTGAAGAGTGTGTTCATTAAAGAAAAACTACATCAGAGTATTGAAATGCAAAGAAAAAATTCCCCTGTTCATCAACCATCAAGACAACCACTCCTATCATTTTCATACATTTTCAGCCGATCTTTCTTTCCAAAGCTGAAAAAGACCTCTGCCCCATTCCTGGTACATGGTGTGTAGCCATGGATAAAGCAAATGCTATATTCTCAGTACCTGTCTACAAGGGCCAAAAGAAAGAAGTGTGCTTTCAGTTGGCAAGGTCAGCAGTATACCTTTATAGTTTTACCTCAAGGATATATTAACTCTCCAGTTCTGTGTCATAGCCTAGTTAGAAGAGATCTTGATTGCCTCTTTCAGAAACATCATAATGGCTCACTATATTAACAACATTATGCTGAATGACTAAGTAAACAAGAAGTAACAATTACTTTGAACTCATTGGTAACCCATATGTACATCAGAGAACAGGAAATAAATCCAACCAAAATTCAAGGGCCTTCTATCTTAGTGAAATTCTTAGGAGCGCAGTGGTGTGGGGCCTGCAGAGACATTCCTTCAAAGGTGAAGAATAAGTTATTGCATCTGGCCCCTCCCACCAGAAAGAAGAACAACATTTAGTGGCCTCTTTGGATTCTGGAGACAGCACAACCCTCACTTGGCTGTGCTCCTCTGCCCCATATACCAAGCGACTCGGAAAGCGTTGTGTGGGGCCTGGAGCAGGAGAATGCTCTTCAACAGGCCCAGGCTGCTATGCAGGCTGCCCTACCACTTGGACCATATGCTCCAGGAGACCTACTGCTACCTACTGGTACCTGACATGTCAGAGGCAGGTAGGGATGCTATTCAGAGTCTCCAGCAGGCCCCTATAGGTGAATCATATCAGAAACCCTTGGGATTTTGAAACAATTCTCTGCATCATCTGCAGACAACTATTCTCCCTTTGACAGACAACTCTGAACCTGCCCTTGGGCCTCAGTGGAAACTGAACATTTGACAATCGACTATCAAGTTATCACGTGACCTGAGCTGCGCATCATGAGCCGGGTGTTATCTGACCCAACAAGTCATCGAGTAAGACAGGCACAGCAGCAATCTACTGTCTAATGGAAGTGGTATATACATCATCAGGCCCATATATATAGGTCCTAAAGGCACAAGCAAGTTACATGAAGATGTTGCCCAAATGTCTATATGGTTTCTACTCCCATTATAATGTCATCTGCTGCCAATCATAGGGTCATGGGTTGTTCCCTGGGATCGGCTGACTGGGGAAGAGAAGACTAGGGCCTGATTTACTGATGGCTCTGCATGACATGCAAGCACCACCCAGAAGTGGACAGCTGCAGCATTATAGCCCCGTTCTGGGACCACCCTGAAAGACACTGGCGAATTCTTCACGGTGGGCAGAATTTTGGGCAGTACACATGGTTATATAGTTTGTTTGGAGGGAGAAATGTCCAGACGAGCAATTGTTCACTGATTCATGGGCTGTAGCCAGTGTACTGACTGGATGGTCAGGGGCTTGGAAACAGCGTGATTGGAAATTGGAGAGAAAGACATCTGGGGAAGAAGTATGTGGCTAGATCTCTCCAAATGGTTGAAGGATGTTAAGATGCTTATATCCCGTGCGAATGTTCATCAAAAGATGGCTTCAGCTGAGGAGGAGTTCAATAATCAAGTAGATAGGACAGCCTACTCTGTGGACAATCAGCCTTTCTTCAGGCTCTCATTGCCCAATGGGCCCATGAATGAAATGGCCATAGTGGCAGAGATGGGGTTACACTTGATGACATAGACATCTACTCATAGCAGCTACAGCTGCTGCTATGTGCCAGATCTGCCAATAGCAGAGACCGACATTGAGCCCCCGAAAAGGCACCATTCCCTGGGGTGACCCATTCCCTGGGATGACCAGCCAGTGACCAGGTATCAGGTTGACTACAATGGACCACTTCCCCCGTGGAAAGACATTACTTTGTCCTTACTGGAGTCGATACTTATTCTGGTTATGGATTTGCCTTTCCTGTCTGTGATGCTTCAGCCAAAACCACCAATGCACAGACTTATTGAATGCCAAATCCACCACCATGGAATTCCACACAGTATTGTTTCTGACGAAGGCACTAGCAGCGCACCACGCCCGTCTGCGCTCTGTGCACCGCCGTACAGTTTGTAACCGGGCAAGGGGCTGGAGATTGAAACACACAAAGACTCACAGACAGAGACACAGGTCATCCTTGATACCAGAATGCCCCCTTTATTGTGTTCAGGGGCAGCTGATATAGGAATAGCCACGCCCCAGCCAAACACACCAGAAACCATTCCCCTGCCATCAGGAGCTCCTGAGGGTCTTGTGCTCAGAGCAGCTGAGGCACTCAGATCAGGGGAAAATAAGTGGTTTACAAGAAATTCAGGATCTGGGGGTTCACAGCTCCCAACAGGAACTCACTTCAGAGAAGTGCCATGGTGGGCCCATGATCATGGGACCCATCAGTTTTGCCATGTTCCCCACCATCCTGAAGTATAATGAGATATGATTGTGTGTGTTCAATTGACAAGGAGTGGACTTGTGATGGCTATTCTTGGTTGTCAGTTTGATTACATCTGAAACTACATCCAAAAGTGGTGGAATTTTTATTTAATTTGAAGTAGGAAGATTCACTTCTAATCTGGATCTTTGAGGTAGGAAGACACACCTTAATCTCTCTATATATGTATAAATTTTTATATATAATCTTTATATATATACAATATACATATCTATGAAGAGATTCATTTTATAAGTTCTATGACTCTCAAAAACCATGACAGATATACTTTACAATGGTATAAAAAGCACATTCAGTAGAAATTAAATTTTATATTTTAATCTCACCTGGGGCTGGTGATGGGCCATGGGATGTGCTCTGGCCATGCTATGCCGTGACAGTACTCCAAGGACTTTGTCTGGCAGGTTAGGTGAATTTTTCACTGCCCCTTCAACTTATTAGGAACAGTTTAAGATGGGTTTATTAAAAGCCAGGCAGGGGTGGCGCATGTCTTTAATCCCAGCACTCAGGAGACAGGTGGATCTCTGAATTCAAGGCTAGCTTGTTCTACATAGCACATTCCAGGACAGCCAGAGCTACACAGAGTAACCCTGTCTCAAAAACAAGACAAAACAAAAAAATGGGTTTATTGAGTAGGAGCCTCATAGGAAGTCAAGAAATATAGTGCACATTATAAGTGTTGCTTATTCAATTATGTTATTTAATATTTTCTCTTTTAAAATTCATTTTACTTATATTATTAGTGTGTGTGTGTGTGTGTGTGTGAGAGAGAGAGAGAGAGAGAGAGAGAGAGAGAGAGAGAGAGAGAGAGAGAGAGATGAGTGCACTGTTGGGAATCTCCGCTCTGGTCTTGCTCCTCCCATTCCAGAAAGCCTGCCCCTCAAAAAGCCCACCAAGGATCACTTCCTCCCCCAGAGCTACTCAAGACCACACCTACAGGGTATTTAAGACCTGGTCTCCAGATCTACCACGTGAGATTTCTCTCCTGTTTCTGAGAGTCACCACGGAATTGCTTTGCTCTGTTTATTAAATCTGGTCTTATTAATTTGGTTTGACTTGGCTTATTGCATCAGCAGAGGAACCCCCAAACCAGAGATTTTCAAAATACTTATCATGTACAACATATGTTCAGAGGTCAGAAACCAACTTTTCTGCTACCATAGTTTCCCAAGCTTGAGCTCAGATCATCAGGGTTTTGTGGTAAGCAGTTTTCTGCCCCCTGATAATGTTTCCCCACCAACATAGTAAGCTGGATCCAGCCAAATTGAAAAAGTATAACAATAGGCTTATTGAATAAAGAAGCTCCTGGGTGGGTTCTCCAGTTCCAGGGATCAAGGCCAGAGAAGCCATGCCCACAAATGAAAGCACAGAGACTTCATAGGTTGTAAGCAAGGGATGACGATGCGTTCATGTCCACATGCTGGGTTTATGCCCGAGTATGGTCAGAAGTTGAGGGCTTTAGGCAAGGACTTGGGCAGCTGGCAACTTCAGGGGAGGAGCAATAGCAGCCACCAAGAATGTGGAACTGAGCTTGTTGGTGCCTTCCCTTCATTGGGAAACTCTGAGCAGGTAGGGTTTGGATAGAGAGAGAAACAGGAATGGGGCTTCCCAGATCATACAGGGGTGAGCTGGAGGTTCCAACCAAACATGTGGCCAGCACATTTACCTGCTGAACTAACTCACCAGTCATTTGTTCGTTTGTTCTGAGTCTCATGTAGAGCAGGCTAGTCTTCAACTCCTTAGCCTGTTGCCTCTATTTCCTGAGCGCTGGATTACAGGCATGAGTCACTAAAACGGGCACAATATCTTTTTCTCTTTCATTTTTTTGTATGTGTGTTGGGTGTATATTTGTGCACATGTATTTGAATGGGTGTGTGGTCTCATACAGCTAGGTACCAAAGGTTGATTCAGATCTGCCTGCCTGTCTCTGACACATAAGTGTTGGGATTAAAGGTGTGTGCCACCAATGATGAGCCCTTGTTTAGTTTTGTTTTGTTTTGTTTTTTGTACCTCCACACACACTTAAAAAACAAAACAAAACAAAACATGGGTCTTCCCATGTACCCAAGCAGACTTAGAATTTGAGATCTATTTGCGTCTCCCTAGTACTAGAATTGCAGGCAGGAACCACCTTGGAACTGCTAAGGTCCCATCTCTTAAAGGTATCTCCATATGGCAGATCTAGCTTTTTGGGGGGACACACTACATTGAACCCACAATGCTCAGTATGTTATGTATTAATATAACAATAACGATGCTGAGCCTGGTGGTGCAGGCCTTTAATCCCAGAACTCAGAAAGCAGAGGGAGAGACAAGTAGATCTCTGAGTTGGGGGACAATCTGGTCTACAGATCAAGTTACAGAACAGTTAGGACGACACAGAGAAACCCTGTCTTGAAAAACAAAAAAAACAGGTAGATAAACAAAATAACAACAATGAACAAACTCAGTTCCCAATCAGAAATAAAGCCGCAGAATAAATCTTTGCATGTGTAAGTCACTGACTTCAGAATTATGAATCAGATCCCTCTGACATAATGTGATGATGCCTTAATATCTCTGACCAGTCCTTCAGAGCTAACTTAATATCTCAATGCTATATAAACACTTAAGCTGACATATTTCATAAGAAAAAAATAACCAATAGGCAACCAAATGCAAAAGACAGAGCTTAGCTTGAGCTATCAGGACTCAGAGAAGCCACTCTAAGGACAGTAAAGCAGCTCTCTCTAGCTGTCAGTTTCTTTGTGAGGCCCACAGGTGTGAGCCTGCTCCGCCTTGACTGGAGGCCAGAGTGTTAGAGCTGATCTTTGCTCTCTCGAAGTTGTTGACAACAGATGTGGCTACAAACAAGAGATTCTGACTTAGGGTGTGGTTAATTAGTATTTGGGGTGTAGAGGTGGATCCGCTCCACTTGGACCAAAGGTTGGAGAATTCAAGTCTTTTTCTTATATCCTGTTAATGAAGTTTGTTGTATCCCCCTACCCTTTTGGAGTTAAGTATAAAAGTGTGTGGGAAATAAATGAGGCAGACTCAGTATTCACTGAATGTCCCTCCTGATTCTGTTCTGTGTTTCTTTCTCTTATTTCTCTTACATTTCTGTTCCTTTTGCTTAATAATTCTAATCCTTATGCTCCTACCCTGGAATGTATGAATTTTGTCAAGGCTGGTCTTCGACATTTCCTGGCAGATTTTTCCTATAGAATGAAGATGTGGCAGAAGGAGGCTGAATCATCTTCCCAGGATCCCGTGGCCACAGTTCTGAGTACCCTCAGGATCCCCAATGCCCGTTGCTAACATCCCTGTCAAAATTTCAGGAGTGGCTCTGCTGTTCTCTAGTTTCCTCTTCCAATGGCATTCCCTGGACCATGTCGCCCCAACGGACGGCTTCACCTATAGAGATTAAACTCAGAGGTCTCCCTTTTGGCCTCTTACCTCTGAGAGTTCCAGGTCGCTCAAGACATTATTCCCAGCACTCTCACTTTCTAGATATCTTGAATGTCCCGATGTTAATCCCTTAGCTATCTCCCTACATCCTCTTTTTGTTTGAACTCTCCTACTTAGGTTCCAAGATCTAATGATTCGACTATTTGTGCAATTGTTCTTGATTGAACATTTTTCTCCCGGAATTTTGTTGTTGTTTGATTGATTGATTGTTTTGAGACAGGGTCTGGAATACCCCACGCAAGTCTTGAACTCAATATGTAGCCATTATTAATTGTTTTGTTTGGTTGGTTGATTTTTCAAGGCAAGGTTTCTCTGTATCCCCGATCATCCTGGAACTTACTCTGTAGACCAGGCTGGCCTCAAACTCAGAGGTCTGTCTGGTTTTGCCTCCGATTTCTGGGTTCAAAGGTGTGTACCACCACTGCCAGCTTGCCATGATTAATTTCAAACTTCTATTTTTTTTTTTTGCCTCAACCCACCCCACTTCTGGGAATTCAGTTGTGTCCTGCCACATCTGGCTATATCTCTGCCACTGTCTTTGAAGGGCATGTTCAGCCAAAACAGAATCCAAGGCAACTGCTGGAGTCAGGCAGGCCAGGAATCATCCACACAGTTTGGACTTCAGAACTCTTGGTCATCAAACTATTTGTAGTACTGCACACCCATAATCCCAGGACTCGGGAAGTACAAGCAGAAGGATTGAGGATTTGAGGGCAAACTGAGTTATGTAAAACCAAAGCAACTCTTAGCCATCTAATTCAATCTCAATACTTCTGATACTCAATACTTCCTTGGCAGTTTTAAGCTGGACAGATGGATGGCTGGATAAGTAAGGCTTGTAGAGATGCTTGAAAGAATCTCCATAGCACTGCAGTGTTTTAGAGATGGGTGGCCCTCAGTTTATTCCCTGCATTACTTTGAAACCAGTCGCCTGTTCTCTAAGGTGTGTGGACCTGTGGTGTCACAATTTCACAATCACATGACACTCTTCTGCTCTTGTCACTCTCTCGTCATCAGATGAGGAGGAGAAACTTTCCTGAGCAAGAAACCGAAAGTTTCTAAACCATAGCAGAAAAGAGGAAATCTCAGGGGGATTTACTTTTTGCACAAGAACAACTGCCTGAGCTGGAAATACATGAGATGCGAGCGTGGAAGAGAAAGCAGGGCTTTGGAGCCTCCGCTCTACAGCCCCGGGGTCGCTTGCAGCCTGGCTTATCTTGTAGTCACCTTGTTGAGCCTGGGTTACCATGTGGTCATCTCATCAGTCATTAATCCATAAGTCCCACGGAATAATTTCATCTGCGAGACACTGTTTTAGGAGCTACAAACGACGAAGGACTGAAAGTGCCCAGGCCCTTTTCTAAGGAGCAAAAAATACATATTTTTAAGAGAGGAGCTCTTACCCTCTCTTCTCCCCTCTCTCTCTTTCTCTCTGTCTCTCCCTTTCTATCTTTCTCTCTTCCCCTCCCCCATTCCTTTTTATCTCAATAAAATTTCTCATTTGAAAAAAAAAGAGTAAGAGAGGGTTGGGGAGATGGCGCAGTGGTTAGAGCACTCACCACAAGAGGATCAGAGCTCAGCTTCCCAGAACCCATGTAAAAATACTGGGTAGGTGTGGCTGCTTGCCTGTAATTCTAGCCATGGAAGGTAGAGACAGGAGTTTCCACAGCAAGTTGGCTAGCAAGACTAGTAATAGAGGTGAGCTCTGGGTTTGACTGCTTCAAAAGAATAAGATGGAAGAGAATTGAAGATTCCCCATATCAAACGGGATTCCATATACACCCATGGGCACCTACATACACCAGAAAAGAAGAAGCTAATTTTGGTTGATGAGATGTTTAAACAGGGCAGTGAATGACAGAAGGGAGAAGAATGGAATCTTCACTGTCAACCAGATGGGATCTAGAGACACCTAGGAGATTCGCCACTGGGGTCTCTCTGGGGGTGTTTCCAGACAGGTTTATCCCCCAGAATACAGGCAGCACTGCGCCAAGGGCTAGGGCCACAAAGTGATGTGAACACCAGCACTTGTCTCTCGGCTTCCTGACCGCAGATGCTCGTGACTAGCTGCCACGCATTTCTGCCACCAGAGCTGTAGCTGCTCTCAATGCCAAGCCGTCCCTGCGACGATGGGCCATTGGCTCAAACTGGGAGCCAAATAAACCTTTCTGTCTTGGGTTGTCTCTGTCACAGAAAGGAAAAACATAGCTAGCAGGGAACTCACCCATGAAGAGGTAACGACTGAACTAAAAACTAAATAGGAGAGAAAAGAAGCATTAGTATGGAAATTTGAAATCCTTTCTCCTGCGGACAAGATGGCTGCAGTATGTTTAAGTACCACATCCTCACATCACACTTTCCAAAGTAGGTCTGGGGGTTTCCTGTTGCGAGGAAGAAAAATATTTCCCACAAGGCCCTAGCATACTTACCTTCCTGTCCCGATGGCCAGAACTAGGTCGCACACCTACTCTCCAGCCCAGAGGGTGGGGTTGGGTGACTGACTGGGAGCAACTGTGGCTCTGCAGAAGACAAGAAGGGGTGGCCTGTGCTGAGCTGAACCAGACCAGCTTGCTGTCACCCAAAGCCAGCTGGAGAGACTGCATTTATTTTGGAGTGAGCACCTGAGCCTGGGACAGGCACTGTGCTAGTGTTGAGGGTAAAAAGAAAAGTGTGGACCAGGCATAGTATTTCATTCTATACTCTCAGTGCTAAGAAGACTGAGGAGGGCTGTTAAAAGTTCAAGGTTAGCTTGGGCTCCTGTGTAAGACCCTTGTCTCTCAGGTGTGGGAGCACATATTTGTAATCCTAGCATTCAGCAGGTAGCGGTGGGAGGATCCAAAATTCAGGGTCATCTTTGGCTGTATAGTGAGTTCAGGGCCAACCTGGGCAGGATTCATGAGACTCTGTCTCAAACAAATGGGGGGAAAAATCTCATTTCACTTAAAAGAAAGAAAGAAATATATATTAAGGTTTAGGAAATAAAACCTTAAGTGAGGTATGAACCACTTCTGGAGAGTGGTGAATGCAAGAGAATCAGTATGTTGCAGTTCATCCTCCTGCATGGATACATTGCAAGTTTGAGGCCAGCTTGGAGATCCTGGCACTAAATAAATAAATAATAAAATAAAAAGGAAGAAAAGAAAAAGAAAACCAAAGCAAACCTTAGGTCTGGAGTAACGGCTCAGTCTAGAGCTCTGGAGTGCTCCCCAGCAGACGGCTCAGTACAGAGCTCTGGAGTGCTCCCCCAGCAGATAGCTCAGTACAGAGCTCTGGAGTGCTCCCCAACAGACAGCTCAGTCTAGAGCTCTGGAGTGCTCCCCCAGCAGACGGCTCAGTATAGAGCTCTGGAGTGCTCCCCCAGCAGACGGCTCAGTATAGAGTTCTGGAGTGCTCCCCAGCAGACGGCTCAGTATAGAGTTCTGGAGTGCTCCCCAGCAGACAGCTCAGTCTAGAGCTCTGGAGTGCTCCCCCAGTGGACGGCTCAGTACAGAGCTCTGGAGTGCTCCCCAACAGACAGCTCAGTATAGAGTTCTGGAGTGCTCCCCAGCAGACAGCTCAGTATAGAGTTCTGGAGTGCTCCCCCAGCGGACGGCTCAGTATAGAGTTCTGGAGTGCTCCCCAGCAGACAGCTCAGTAGAGAGCTCTGGAGTGCTCCCCAGCGGACGGCTCAGTATAGAGTTCTGGAGTGCTCCCCCAGCAGACAGCTCAGTCTAGAGCTCTGGAGTGCTCCCCCAGTGGACGGCTCAGTACAGAGCTCTGGAGTGCTCCCCAACAGACAGCTCAGTCTAGAGCTCTGGAGTGCTCCCCCAGTGGACGGCTCAGTACAGAGCTCTGGAGTGCTCCCCAACAGACAGCTCAGTACAGAGCTCTGGAGTGCTCCCCCAGTGGACGGCTCAGTGCAGAGCTCTGGAGTGCTCCCCAACAGACGGCTCAGTGCAGAGCTCTGGAGTGCTCCCCAACAGACACCTCAGTGCAGAGCTCTGGAGTGCTCCCCAACAGACGGCTCAGTACAGAGCTCTGGAGTGCTCCCCAGCAGACACCTCAGTGCAGACCTCTGGAGTGCTCCCCAACAGACACCTCAGTGCAGAGCTCTGGAGTGCTCCCCAACAGACGGCTCAGTGCAGAGCTCTGGAGTGCTCCCCCAGTGGACGGCTCAGTACAGAACTCTGGAGTGCTCCCCAACAGACGGCTCAGTATAGAGTTCTGGAGTGCTCCCCCAGCATACGGCTCAGTACAGAGCTCTGGAGTGCTCCCCAACAGACGGCTCAGTACAGAGCTCTGGAGTGCTCCCCAGCAGACGGCTCAGTGCAGAGCTCTGGAGTGCTCCCCCAGCGGACGGCTCAGTATAGAGGTCTGGAGTGCTCCCCCAGTGGACGGCTCAGTATAGAGCTCTGGAGTGCTCCCCAACAGACGGCTCAGTGCAGAGCTCTGGAGTGCTCCCCAGCAGACACAGGCTCTTTTAGATTCCCCAGCATTGTAAAAGCAAACCAAAGCAAAGCCAAGTGACAGACCCCACTTAGGCATTACATCCACTCTTGCGAATATTCAGCAAGAGGCACTCCCTCCCACCCTTCTTCCCCACACTCTGTTTCCAAGGTGCACCAGGGTTTAGTGCCCCTCCCCGCCCCCTTTTGCAGACTGGAGGTGGAACCCAGGTCCTATGCATTTCTGTGCCACCACTGTACCACAGAGCTCAGCTCCGGCTGCATTTCTTCAGCTCAGAAGATCTTCCCTTCCTCTCATTTCATAAAACAATCTACTCACTTGACATGCTGTCACTGGACAGCCGGGCTCTGGACAGGTAATATTGCTCAAATAACTCCTGACCGGGTGGTGGTGGCGCACACCTTTAATCCCAGCACTCGGGAGAAAAAAACAAAAACCAAAACAAAAAAAAAAAAACAAAAATGAAACAAAAAGAAAACAGTCCCTGTCCTCAGAGGTTCCATTCTGGTTTCAAAGAGAAACCATCATGGTGCACTGACAGGAGGAGAAACGAGCGTGCACAACCCACCAGTACAACTCTTGCCGAGCATGCAGAAGGCTGTGTTAAAGCCTCAGAATCAGGAAATGACAAACAAACAAAGAAAAACACTTCCCAAACAAAAATCCAGCATGGCTGAAAGTCATCAACAAACCCATGGATCAAATAATTATTATCGGTTCAGAGTATAGCTTGATGGTAAAGGACTTCCCTGGTCTGGAGGCCCGGGTCCAATCTCCAACACCAGGAGGGAAAATGTCCAGGGTAAAGGAGATGGCACAGTTGGTAAAGAACCTGCAGCACAAGAGAAAGGATCTGGTTTTGGATTCCAGCACCTGTGCCTACAATCCCAGCTCTGAGGAAGCAGACTAGAAGAATGGGGGAGTCAGGGAGGAGATGGTTGGCCAGCCATCTAGGCAATCAATGAGCTGAAGGTTCACCAAGAGACCCTGTCTCAAAAAATAAGGTGAAGGACTCACTGCCAACATCTGGCCTCTGAACACACACCACACACATGCACGCATGCACACACACACACTCCATACACATATTATTAAACTGAGTATGGTATTGAATATCTATAATGCCAGAAGTTGGGAAGTAGAGGCAGAAGGATCAGAGTTCAAGACTTCAAGAGTTCAAGGAAGATCTCCAATCTTCCTCCTCTCAAAAGGGGCTAGAGAGCACCTAGCAGGAGGACCTTAATTTGCCCGAAGAGGGTGGAGGATGGTGGTAGGAGAAGATATACCCCTGAGATATCATCATTTAAGTCTTGTCTTAAAGAAAAAACCATTTAGGGAAATGAAAGTGGAGGTAAAAAGTTGAGAGAAGCCGGGCGATGGTGGCGCACGCCTTTAATCCCAGCACTCGGGAGGCAGAGGCAGGCAGATCTCTGTGCGTTCGAGGCCAGCCTGGTCTACAAGAGCTAGTTCCAGGACAGGATCCAAAGCTACAGAGAAACCCTGTCTCAAAAAAAAAAAAGTTGAGAGAAAAGGCAAGGAGGCTTCTCTACTTAGAGCAGTGGTCCTCAACCTTCCCAAAGCTATGACCCTTTGATATAGTCGGCACCTCACATTGTGGTGACCCCCCGCCATAAAATTATTTCATTGCTACTTCATAACTAATTTTGCTACTGTTATGAATTGTAAATATCTGATATGCAGGGTATGTGATATGTGACCCCTGTGAGAGGGTCACTCAAGCCCCGCCCCCTGCCGCCGCCAAGGGGGTCTGGGGTTGAGAACCACTGACCTAGAGACCCAAGCACGTGAAATGGCCAGGGAATCAGGGTAAATAGGAAGAAAGCAGAATAGGATGAGAGGAGAACAGGGGAAAGGAGTCGAAATGGGAGGTAGAAAACTGAGTTGGTTTGAATAAGATGCCCCCCAGATTTCTGGGCATTTGAATACTTGGTCTATCCCATGTTGGTGGAGGTCTGGAGAAGCTTAGGATGGGTGGCCTTGCTGGAGAAAGCCTTACTAGGGGCAGGCTTTGAGATAGCAAAGCCTTCCATCACATTAGCTCTCTGCTTGCTGTCTCCATTTAAGATGTGAGCTGCCAGATCTTCCTTGTAGCTAAGCCTGCCTGCTGCCACGCTTCCCTGCTAAGATGCTGATGAACTCTCATCCCTCTAGAACTGTAACCCTAATGTGGGTTTCCCCTCTGTATGCTGTGAATATGTTTTATTGCCATTGGCTAATAAAGAAGCTGCTTCCAGCCATGGCTTAACAGAATAAAGCCAGGCAGAAAATCCGGACAATCTGAACAGAGATGTAGAGAGAGAATAGGCAGAGTCAAAGAGACGCCATGTAGCCACTGAAGGAGACAGAAGCCCTGGAACCTTGCCAGTAAACCATGAGTGTCATAAAATACAAAATAATAGAAATGGGTTAATTTAAGATATAAGAGCTAGCTAGAAATATGCATAAGCTATTGGCCAAATAGTATTGTAATTAATACAGTTTCTATGTGATTTATTTCGGGTCTGGGAGGCCGGGAACAAATGAGCAGCCTCCACCAACATAACCCAAAATAAACTCTTTTCTAAGTTGTGTTGGCCATGATCTTTTATCGACAGAAAATGAACTAAGACCCAAGTGTGTACCAGGAAGTGGGGTAATGCTGTGACAGCCTGGGTGTGTGTTTTCTTTTTGTTTGTTTGGGTCTTGATTTTGAGGAAAGTAGAAGAGTTGCAGATTTTGGACTAGAAAGCAGTTGAACTCTGTAAGCAGGGCTACACGGGATGTCCTAGTAGGAGCTTGGAAGACAGTAGTGCTGGAAGCTTCGGGGACTATGGACGACCAGCTCAAGAGGCTTCAGAGGGAAGTAAAGACTTTAACAGCAACTGGACTAGAACTGTTCTTGTGAAACTTTGGCAAGAGCTGTGGCCGCCTTCGGCCCTGGTCCTAAGAACTGGCCTGAGATTAAGTTCAAAATCACTGGTCTGACTTCTTTGGTTGAGGAGATTTCAAGAGAGCCTAATATCAACTGCTGCATGGCCATGCGGATCTACAATGAAGAGGAGCGAGCTGGGTTGGAAGAAATACTAAATGTACAGTTTGAAGAGAAAAAGAGCACAGGGAACTTTAATGTTGTACTCAAGGCTTGCCCTTAGAGAGGGACAGCAAATGAAAGCTGTGGCAAAGGTGATCCAAGGGGAAGAGGGCCCAGCCAAAACTGGCAGCCACGCTGGACGGTGTTGTTCATGTGATGCTTGCAGACGGACTTCCTTGTCGGAACTTGAAGTGATATTTATTTGTGTCTTAACAAATAAAGCTTGCCTGAAGATCAGAATGCATAGCTAAGCCACTAGAGTTCAGGGAGTGGTGACACACACCTTTGATCCCAGGACTCAAGGCCTCCCTGGGCTACACAAGATTGAATCTGTCTAAAAAGAGAAATAAGATTTACACAAAGGTGCCCCAGCACTCAGGAGTTACACATCTTTAATCCCAGCACTAGGGAGGTGAAGACAGAGGGATATGGCTGGGCAGAGAGGAATAGAAGGCAGAAGTAGACAAGAGCAGTCTGAAGTTTGGCAGAGAACATGGCAATCTGCAGTCACTCTGAGGACAGGATCTCCCCTTTGCTTGTCTGAGCCTTGGCAGAGATAAGAACTCTCTATTGGTGTGTGGCTGCTTTGCTTTTCTGATCTTCAGCTTGAACTCCAATATCTGTCTCTGAGATTTTTTATTAATCATGCTACAGGGACTGACAGCTCACAAAAAAAAATGATGCAGAGACTTAATTATGAATGCTTAGCCTTAGTTTAGGCTTGTTCCTAACTAGTTCTTTTTCCCTCCTTTGGTTTTTCAAGACAGGGTTTCTCTGTGTAGCTTTGGCAATGCTGGAACTCACCCTGTAGACCAGGTTGACCTCGAACTAACAGAGATCTGCCTGCCTCTGCCTCTGGGGTTAAAGGTGTGCACCATCACAGTCCAGCTCTAACTAGTTCTTATAACTTAAATTAACTCATTTCTATTTATCTACATGCTTTTATGGCTTTTACCTCTCTTCCTGCATGTCTTGCTCCCTTTGTGTCTGGCTGGCTATTTTGTCTTTCTTCTTTGAGACCTCTCTGTCCCCAGATGTCATGTCTATCTATTGGCCGTTCAGCTCTTTATTAAACCAGTCACAGTGGCACACATCTTCACACAGCGTAAAGGAATATTCCACAAGAGGTCCTGGCTTTAGTCGTGAAGGATATATAAGTAAAGGGAATATAGAATCTTACTACATGGGTTCAGAGAGCCACTGAGGTCAGGCATATGGCAGAAGAGTCCTTTTGTGGGGGACCTGAAAGGCTTTTGTGTGAAGTTGTGGAAGTGAAGCCACAGTTACAATTTAGAAGACCCCAAGATGTAGGAGATGCCAGAGCTGTGGGAAATCTACCAAGGAGAGCTGCCCATAGGGAGTAGAAGAACCCAAGAGAGAAGAATGTGTTACAGCAGCAAAGCTGGAAGGGCGGTGACATCTAACGCCTTTGACATCAGACAAGGAGGTGGAGAACTTTGGAGTTTGCCCTGCTGGGCTCCACATTTTCTTTGCTCCAGTATTTTCTCTCCACACCTCCATCCCTCCCTTTTGAAATGGCTGTATATGTTCTGTGCCACTGGACACTAGAAGTATGTCATTTCCTTTTGGATTTTACAGGAGGTTACAACTGAGAGATTGCCTGGAGTCTCAGAACAGAGTTTAGATTTTTTGAAAATGGCGTTGAGACTGGAAGACTATGGGGACTTTTGAAGTTGGACCAAATGCATTTTGCATCATTACATGGCCGCAGACTAGAGGTGCCAGTGAGTGGGATGTGGTAGTTTAAGCATTTGAGTCCTTAGCCCTCTGTTGGTGGTGCTGTTTAGAGGGGTTCCGGAGCTGCCTTAATGAAGTGGGAGGAGTGGGCTGGAGGTATCCAAGTCTCTCCCCATCCCCAGTTAGTTCTTACTTGTTGTTTGCTGTTTAAAATGTGACTTCGCGGCTGTTCCTGCTGCCATACTTACTTGTGGCCACCACAATGGCCATCAAACCATAAGCTCCAAATGAATCCTCCTTCCCTACGTTAGCTTGGTCGTTGAGTTTTAATGCAGAAGTTGAAAAGCAACTAACACAGGAACCCCATCAGTTGAGACGGAAAGGTTGAACTTCAGGCTAAACTGAAGGACCCATTCAGGTTTGCATTCTCACTCCGCGGCTTCCACTCTCTTCCCACATGGTTAGCCATCCGACAAACAGGAGAGACACTGCGGCATCAGGGTGGACCAGGGTAGTGGCCATGGAGTAGGTGAGGGTGGAAGAGGGTTCCGTGACTTGCTAGGGAGGGGCAAGAGTCCAGGATGACTTCAGGCAGTTCTGACTTGCCCACCTAGTAGGGCTTCCGCGCCTCTCACGGAGCTACTCAGCAGTGGCTGGACGCATTTGAACTCGGGTATTAAAGTTGACCTTCTTCCTAGGAGCCACCCAATACAAAGTGCTCACTAACAAGGTCAGTCTCCCACCCTCAACCCCACCCCCACATCAAAGCCTTCTTATCTTGGTCTCTTTTTGCCCAACAGTAGGACCATAGAAGGGCGCTATGGTTATGGTTTTCAAATTTTCATCATACCATGTCGCCTTGCGTTGAAACCTGTATTTTTTTTTTTTTGAGCACCTACTATGAACCAGGGAAACAATTCCATAGTCATTGCATCTGGCTCAGCTCATTCAGATTCAAGCCATTCATGCAGACTGCTTATGGTTGGTAACCAACGAAAAGCAATTAACAAACGACACGAAAATCAACTGTCTTTTTCTTTGCGTATTTTACCCAAATAAACCACCCAAGACCCCCACCACTTACATTTTAATAGAGGATATTATAATGGTATATGAATCAGTGAATTCTGGGTCTCCTCAGGACAGGCAATTTCAATGTTGGATGTTACTGGGTTCTAGTTTTATTGTACTGTGCAGTTTTATTAAGGAACAGGGAATCTATGTATCACTACATTTTAAGCAGTACCATGCCTGGATGAGGCATCAAAGTGAGAATGGTGAACTTAAAGGGCCTTTAAAACATCTTGAAGCAATAACAAGCCACAGACTGAAGCCGGGTTGTTTTAAAACATTACACAAAACTAAAACAATTGAACCAATTTGTCCTTTGTTCTTTTTATTGCATTCCTTATTACATTAATACTGTTTTAAAATGAAACTCAAAGGCATCAGACTCTCGCACCAAGCTACGCGAAATCGTCCTTGCACGGGTCTGGTTTGGACAGAAAAGTGCCTCGAGGCTGCTTGCCTTCTAACACTGTGAAAGGAAAGGTCGCGGGGCTAAGCCCCGGGCCAGCCTGAGCTCTCGCCCCAGGTGGGAGGATCTGCCCGAAGTTTGCTAAGTTTTCTGGCAGCAGTGCAGAGCCACAGCCGCCTTTTCGCTTCAGGGCAGGCGGGGCCTGCGGGAGTTGCGCGCCTCCGGGGGTCTCCACCTTTCCAAGAAAAGTCCCTCTGGGCTGGAGGCGCCCTCGGGGTCACCCCTGCAGGGTAGGCGAAAGGACAAGAGCGACACCAGAGTTCCGGAACACAGAGCGCCAGTGCGCAGGCAGCAGCGCGACCCTGTGTCCTGGGCAGCGAGCGCGTTCGGAGCCACCGCGCTCTCCGACGCCTGGGACTCGCGTCCTCCGCCGCGACACCCGCTCTACCGCCCTCCTGCGCTCCGCCCGGGAGGGGCCGCCCTTCCCGCGGGAGCCAGTGATTGACATCTCCGCTCCCCCTCCTCGGCTCCGCAGCGAGCCCGGGCTGTGTGTTTTGGAAGCGGCGCTACGGGGCCGCGAGCTGTGTGACGCCGCGAGCGGCCAGCGCCGCCCTTCCTTCCCCCCGGGGCTCGGGCGGCAGCGAGGCGGCCCGGACGGCCAGGGCGGGGCGGAGCGCTCGACCGGGTGGAGGCCCAGGGTGGAGAAGCCGGGCGGGGGCTGCACACGCCCAGCCCCGAGGCCGCGCCGCGCCTCGCGGGACAGGTCGAGCCGGCGGGGCGGCGCCCGGCTCCGGGGAATAATGAGTGTCTGTCAGGCCGGCCCCGGGTGACTGGGCGGGGCGCGGGTGGGGGCGGCGCGGGAGGCGGGGGCGGGGAAGGGCAGGGCGGGGTGCGTGTTTGCCAGTGACTCGCCGACCCCTCCGGCGGCTGCCTCCACCCAAGTGGGTGGGGACCCCTCCCAGCCCCGGCGGCTGCGGCGGCTCCCGCTGCCCCTCCCTGACCCTCCCACCCCAGCTCCCAGCCTCTACTTACCCCGCCAGCCCCGGGGAGGCTCGCAGAGCGAGCGGCGCCGGCGTCATGTGACTGCCCGGAGTTGGTGCCAAGGAGCCAGAGGGGAGCCGGGAGCCGAGCCGCGCGGAGCCGCGGCCCGAGCGCAGTGAGAGCGCCTGCCTAGCCGACCCCACCCGCGCGCCCGTGCGGTCGTCGTCCCTGTCCCCGACGCCGTTCGGTCCGAAGCGCTTGACCTGCCTGCCCGCCCGCGGGGTTCCGGGCGCCGGGGAGCCGGGCCTGGGTTTCCCGGCCGCTGCGCTTGGCAAAGTAAGTCCCCGCGCCCTCACCTTGTCCTCCTGCGCCCCGCTTTGCGCCGCTTCTGCTTGCTTCTCTTTTTTATTTATTTTTCTCTTGGAGAAAGCGGGGCGCGGAGAACGGGTACAGGGTGCAGCGAGGGCGCCTCCGGGCTTGGGAAAGTGCATCGGAGCCAGGGTGGAGGAGCGAGGGGGAGGGGGTGGCGGGCCGGATCGTGGGATAAGGGGACCCGGTGGAGCGGGAGCCCGCGGGCGGGGCTCACCTGTGTGGTCCCCGGCCTCCCGCGCTGGGTTCCCTTCCGTGCCCCAGCCGGGTGCGCCCGCGTTGGAGAGAGCCAGGTAGCTGCGAGGCCGCGCGCCTGCTCCTCCCCCTCCCACCCCGACTCGGGGCTCCCGCCCCCCCGCCCGCGCCCCCAGCTGCTGCCCGCCCCAGCAAACTTGGAGCCCAGCCTCCGGCGCCCCTGGCGACAAACTTGGGGGCGATTGGGGCTTAAGGAGCATCCCCATCTTGGTACCCAGAGCGGCCTAGCTGCCGGGTCAATTGGTTTGGCGAGGGGTAGAGGCGGGGGGAGGAAAAGAACCACCGAGGTTTGGAAAGTCGGCCTTTGGGGACTTAGAGAGAACCTGCCGCAATGCCTGAAGCAAAGGATTGCAGCTTGGCTTGCTGGAGAGCGCCTTCGGTGTTAGGGAACCGGAGCCGCGTAGGACCCACAGGATTGTTGTGTGGACCAGGACCCTAACATTTCAGAGTGGCTAGCTTGGAGGTGGCAGATAAGAGTTGGTATTGTCATACCCATGTCTTCGGCAGATAACAGAAACACTTGTGTAAATTTTCCTGCAGGACACAATAGTAGTAGTTGAATATGAATGAGACTGGATAATTCAGGTTAAATGGACACTGAAAATTGTTTGCCTTGTGTTTCTTCAAAATAAACATTTTACATTTACATTGGAATCGTTGAGATTTTATTCTAAGAATCATTTTTTTCCTCTAATATTGTCGAAGATACTTTATTCTCAAGAGAGTCTGGTGTATGGGAAAAGTGAATTTTGGTATTCTGTGCTCATTTACATTTAGAATCTTGTTACTAAGCAAAATTAGGTGAGCATGGGCCGGTTGTTGATAAATGAGTATTTTATGCATAAATTTAAGGTGCATTTTTTAAACGAGAATTCTGCTGGCATGATAATGCCCCTCACCCTAGGGAAGTCTTTAGGGGGGAAAGCTATGTAACATAAACATTCTAATTTTGCAAGTTGGGATGTTTTTGAGTTATTCCTTGGCTTAAACGTGCTTGCTAACCTTAGCCTGTTAATGGAATCCTGAAAGAAGATGTTTGATTAATTTAAGTTCCCCGGAGAAAAGCTGCAGACCGACAGCATTGCTTAAGTCCTGGGTAGGTGCGTTGTGGAGATCGTTTGGCTGACGTGAAGGGAAGTACAAGTGTAAAAACTGAGATGTGAGAATAACAAAGAAAAGTAGTTGCTTGGGTCGCAAAGCCGTGTGCGATAGGAAACTCCATAGCTGTGGGGAAAGCTATTGTCTTTTTGCGGCAAAGTTTCTACATTAAAATCCAATCTTGTTGCTATGGGTACAGCGATGCCTTCCCCCTCCCCCACCCCTTTTTCTTTTTACCTGTAATGTCTACATACCAATCCTTAAATCTCTGATAATGGAAACCCGAGTTGAGTTAAACCATCTTGGCTAACAAAGTACAAAGGAAAATACTGCAGAAGGGACTTTAAATGGGCTTTGCTGCCTTAAGAATACCTAAGAGAAAGCAGGCATTGATAGAATATCTGGGCAAAAAATGGTGCTGCAGTTTGTGAATTGTCAAGCACTTCTGAAGTAAATGAATTGCCGGGAGTGAAAATAATCACATTCCCAAAAAGGTGAATTTCAGTAGGTTTTTGTGGAGAACCAGTGAGTAGCTGTGTCCTTCTTTACATTTGAAAAAGAATGAAATTTTCAAGTGGCTCCATAGCCAAAGTCTGGGTCTTCAATTTAGTTTTGACCAAGGGAGGCTTTAACTTGGTCCAGCTTCACTTCTGTAGGGTAACCTGGATTCCTAAAGCAATGCTCTCTTTTGATTTTCCCCAACGTGCATGGTGTCTGGCTCAAATTGTTATCCCAGCACAGAGTCTGGTCAGGGCTGAGGGCGAGTACTAGCCCTTGGGACCCGGCTGAAAGGGACAAAAGAAATCAGGAGGGAGGCTGGCACTCGGTAATTTGGAAGGTCTCTGCAGCTTAAAGATGATTATCACGTGTGCACTCGGGATGTTTACGGTGTGGCAGCTCCTATTTGTAAATAGGGCAGGTCCCCTGTATAAAGCTGGTGTTATTATTCACACCCATAGAACAAACACCTCCACCCCCCTGTTGTTGTCTTAAAAAACTCCAGCTGCTCATGAATATAGGGTCAGGGAGGGCCGGCTAAATGTTTCTCTGTGCTCTCTCTCCAGCACTGCCGGCCGGGCTGTTTCCTGTTCTTTGTTTCAAGGCTGGGGTTTGCGTCATACATTCCAAGTGGCATATGTGTGCTCTTTCCTGTTTCAGGCTGTTTTCTGGTCGATCAGTAGCCTAAACCAGGCCATGGTCCCTGCCCCTAAACTTCGTATCCCCACCCAGGAGTTATCATGTCTCTACGCCGCGATTGCTTAAGATGCCTGTGTTATGTCATAATGAGAAGTCAGTTAACCTTTTTGCACACACCCCTTGCTCCACTGTTGATAGGGGCAAATCAATACTTTTACCGTTTAAAACATATTCTATCGTTGGATTATGATGTGAGGGAATTCATGGGCATACTGCCACATCTGAAGGAAGTTGTTTTTTGTGATTTTTCCTGGGAAGATGGGTAGAGCTCTGGTTTTAAGATGGGCGCATTGCCCTGAAGCTGTCAAATTTAGATCAGGATTGACAGCATCAAGAGTTGAAGATTTAGCATTACTGGAAAGCTGTGGCCCACCCTTGATTGTTTTCACTGGGCTGCCCAAGGTAGGCCCTGGGGACGGAGAATTTAAATATCTTGGCCACCTGGGTTGAGTTGGAAAGTCTTGCTTGTTTTGAAGGAGAAATCTCTAGAAAAATTATTCAAGCTAAGCATGGCATTTATTGAGGAGAAAAAAAAAATCCCAGGGTTATTTCTTTTAAGGATAAAGATTAAACCAACAGTAATTTTTTTAGGGACAAAGAGGTTACTCTATCCTAGAGTTGATTTCCAGCCCGTTTTAAGAATAAAAATCTTAAGGAAAAGGAGAGCTAGGTGCTGGTTGGTTTTCTTTAATGATAGTTTGGAAAATTGTAATCTTTTGTTTTGAAAACAGAAAGATGTGTATCTTTCATAATATCAGTTTTTCAGTCTTTCACTGTGGCTTCATTAGTCTGGATAAACTATTTAAAACCTACTGTAACAAGGTTTTGGGTTTTTTTCCCCCCTTCAGAGCTCTTGAAAAACTTTTTTAAAAAAAGGGTTGGGGGTGGGGACTTTTATGTGTTTTTTTTACAAACTTACTTGGGGATTTTCTTTAAACCCTAAAGGAATGATCTACAATGATGGCTGGTGGAGTTAATTCAAGAGATGCTAAGACAGAATCAGGCCTGAACTCAGTGTGGAGAGGAGGTAGTTAATATCCCAACCTGCTGGCCTTACAAAAGGAAAATATAAAGTGATCCAAAGTGAAATGTCCCATCTGTTTCATGCCCAAAAGTTACCAGAGCCAAACAGTTGGTTAGTGATGCCTTCCCTGAAAAATCTTGGGAGTCCTCAAAATTCTCAGGGTTGGTTGGGTTTTTTTTTTCCTTCTTCCTTGGAACAAGGCAACTTGAAATAATAAGCTGATTTGTAGAAAAAGAGACCTTTAAGCTGAAGTTCATAAGTCATCCAAATTGAAGCAGGGTTTATTTTTTTGTTTGTTTTTTGTTTTTATTCCAACTATATAGGGTCTACAGTCCCTGAGGTTTTCTCTAGATCATTCTTTCTGCTTGGGTGGGGACAGGGAGGTGGCTAATAGGATTGATTAGGGTTTAATCTAGTTTATCAGAAGTGCTGCAGGCTTTTAAATGCTGTATTAAATTGTTGGGGAAATTATGGGGTTTTTTTTTGGTAGTTGCTATAATTATAAGACATGGGAACAGTAGTTTCCTCGCTCCACCGTGGAACTCATCATGCTTAATTTAACTTCATTGTCTCCAGGTTCTTGCCTTTTCTTCTATTTCTAGATCTACACTTTTGCTATAAATGGTGGCCTTCCTCCTCAGTATTTCTTGCTGGTTTTACACATTTGCATTTTAAAAAAACATAAGTAGCCTGGTCCTTTAAACAGTAGGAATTACATTATTCTGGAAATTGGGCTTCTTTCCTGAGGTGACTGGTTATCATTGACCCTAGCTTTTATGGGGGAAGAAATCCCTAGAATCTTAGAGCAATTAACACCTGGTGAGCTGAGTGATTATTTTCTCAGCCGAGCCTCTGAGAGTGAGTTGGGAGAGGAGGGGATGGTCTGTCCAGACCCTGCTTCTCATCTTCTCCAGTCACGCCAGAGCTCCGAGACAGGAAACCAGACAGAGTCTGCCCTGATAAGGGAGAGTATTGTCTACGGGAGGTAGCCCTGCTCCCCCACCCCACCCCAAAGACTTCTTCCTTGAAAGTTAGTACGAAAAGAAGCACTGCGCAGTAGAGGCTTTGCAAATCAGGAAAGCAAAAAGAGAAGAAGCATGTTCGCCTCTCAACTGTCTCTATGCCCCAGACTGGATTGTGACCCTCTTCAGGGGACCATTAAAGAAACCCCGTCCCCTGTGCCTTGGTCTGCATGGAGGGAAGTTCGTTGGCAAAACTGGTTGCTGGAGGTTTTTGAAATTCATTTCCATTGTGTTGGCAGGCTGGATACATTACCATTTCCCCAGCTAACTATCAAGGGTGGGGTGAGGGGCGGGGCGGGGGGGGGTTGGGGTGAAGATGGAGCAACAACTGACAAGAAGCAAGCTCCTGGCCTCCCCTGTACTCTGTGTGTTCAACCCCTGGACTAGCTTTCCCCCTGATTTCCAGAAAGGGGGAACCCAAGAGGAAAACCCTCCCAGGACTACCATCTTGGGTCCAGCCTAGCCTGGGACATACCCCACTTGCCAGTCTTTGGAAGGTGTAGGGATCAGGCAAGGGATGGTTCGGAGCTGGAATCAACCCCCATCCCTGGAGCGCAGCCGAGCCTGGACAGCAAAGAGGAATGGAGATTGTTGAAGTCAGGCACACTGCACTGGAGAGCGGCCTGGGTTTGTCTCCTGTGGCCTCTGCCATTCTTTCCAAGAACTGCTTGCTGTTGGCATCTAATCACGGACGTCCACTCCTTTTATCTATGCTTGTACTTTATACCCTGGTACCTTCAAAGCTTTCCACTCCCAAATACTTTGATTAGGGAGATCAATTTCCTGTTCTGTTTACCCTTTTCAAACATGGTACTTTTGCCTCCCCTAACTCCTTCCTTAAAGGGTTCCCACTTTTAGGAGTTGCTGTCTTCACTGGTCTCGGACCGGTGCTCATCCCGGGCTCTTGCCTTCATGTATATCCCACCTGAGAAGTGTAGTTCGACATCCATACATTTGTTCATCTCCCAGGTATTTATTGAGCACCTAGTCATTACTGCTAATCTCGCATTGTGTGCAATCATTCTGAGTTATGCCACAGGATGGAGGGGAGCTGCTGGAAGTGATCCAACCTGAAAAGGCGTTTTGAAATCTTAATTGCTGTTGGAACCTCCCCACAGCACTGCTTACTATGGACCAGTGTGCACACCACACCCTCCGTATTGGGGAGTGACCCCAGGGTGAGGTGGTTCCACCCAAAGATGGCTCCCTCCGCCTGGGCTGTGCAAAACAGAAAGCCCTGGTCTGAAAACAGGCACACTTTGGGTCTTGGCTGCCGTTCCACCAATGTGGACGCGTCATCTCACCTCTTCCTCCATTTCCTCATTTCTAAAATGGGGGTGGAGGCCTGACCCCTCCACCTCTGTACAGTTACTGTGAGGATTTCCGTATTTGCTTGGGTAAAGCTGCCAATTTTTCTCAGCAGTTTTATGGGCCAATTGCAGGTGCTTTGGCTAGCAAGAATAATAACCAAATTCGGGACCTTCAGAATATGTCTTTTGATCTTGTGTCCAGATATGCTTGGAAAGAAGGGGCAGGCAGCCAGCGCCAGGTGGAAGGGGTTAAAATCATTCCCGTTGGCTGTAAGGACGTCCCTGTCCTGTCTGAGCGGCAGTCGAGGTGTGCCACATGGCCAGCCTGGAAGTCAGGGGGCTGGAGCTCCAGCCCTGGCTCCCCAGCTGTGTGAACTTGGTGGGCTTTTGAGCCTCGCCCTTTAAGTGTTGTCATCTGTGAGATGAGGAGGCCGTGCCCACTCAAGGCGTGACATGACATCGATGAGGGAAGAACAGGACATTCGTCGTGAACGTGGTGGGGACCAGCAGGACAGACAACATCCCATAGCCTTTGTTTTCATTGGTCAGCAAAAGTAGTCCTCTCTGTTTTTGATTCAGGGTCTTTCTGTGTGGCCCAGGCTGGGGTCTAATATATAAAGATTTGTGTGATTCCGCTTGAGACTGGGAATATCAGCATTTGCCAGCAAACCAGGCAGAAGTTATCATTTAAAAAAAAAAAAAAAGAAAAGTTGGCCCACACAGCCCTTCACCTATAGCTGCCTCCTCCTTCCCTCTCTTAACTGTTCTGGTTTAGATTTTCAGAGCGCTTGACACCAGGCTTATTTAAAAGGCCTCCATGGGTGGGCAAGAAAAAGATGTTTCTTTCTTTTTTAATTTATTTATTACGTATATAGTGTTCTGGGCACCACCACATTATTATAGATGGGTGTGAGCCATCATGTGGTTGCTGGGAATTGAACTCAGGACCTCCAGAACAGCAGTCAATTCTCTTAACCTCTGAGCCATCTCTCCAGCCCCAAAAAAGATGTTTGAGGTGGCAGTGGTAAGGTCTCCCTGGGTAGGCTAGAGTGAGGTGAGGGACAGTAACTTCTTAAGGAAGTTTTGATCATTAATTTCCTGTGGGGCTGGGCCCTCCCTCACCCTTGGAACAGGCTTAGGAGCGTTTCAAGTGTGCTCCGAAGGACAAGACTGCGGAAGTCCTACTCAAGGCTTGGTCGCTGGCAATTAATTATTATTACTGGGGGGAGGGGTGGCTTGTTTTGTTGTTAGCTCCTTTGGCCTAACATAGAAAGAAACATCTTTGTTATTTCATTCTCCCTTGGAAAGAGGGAGGGAGCCTCCTAAAGTACGGGGAGGCACCTGCCTGGGCCCTTTTGGCGGTGCTGGGAGACACCCAGCTTGTCTAGGTAAGAGGCGGCCAACCTGGATGTATTAGGGAACAGTCAGCTGGCCACATAGGGAGGGCCTTCAGCAGGTCTTTGAAGAATTAGGCGGATTTAGATAAGCCGGAAGAGGAGGGGGCATTCCACACTGTTGCCCAGCACCGGGGCCGAAAATGAACAAAAGCCTGGGATTGGGGAGGGGAGAAGGCAGGGCCACTTGGGAGAGACTGGGCTGGATAGGAAGCTGGTGACCAGCACGGGCAGTATTGCCCCACCCTGGCAGCCCCAGGCTGCCCTGGAGGAGGGACCAGATGAGGTAGGGACCAATGGCTAGGAGGCTGGACTACATTGCTGGGTCACAGACTGGCCCCCCACAGCAGAGGTGGCGAGAAAAGGGGTAGGGCAGGGTTCACAGGTGACCTTAGGTTTCCACGGTGAAAGACCAGAAAATCAGGCAAATGGAAGGGAGGGAGGGGCAACCCTTAGAAAGGGGACCAGGAGGAGGAGGGTTTGGGCTGGAGCCCTGTTTCCCTAGCAGTGGTTGCAAGCGATTTCTGGTTTGTGTTTACTCATGAAGAGGAGGGCAGTTTCCCCCTGCACAGTTTTGGGTCTGAAGGTGCAGTCCTCTGAGGTCAGCTTCAGTGGACACTCCACGCATCAGGAACCACACCCCACGCATCAGGAACCACACCTCCCCAACACACAGTTCTTTCTGGTTCTTTTTAAGATCCTTGCCATCCTTGCCCAGGCTGGAATTTCCAGGAACTGGCTGCAGCCTGGAGCCAGTCAGGTCCCTCCCAGCCTTCCCACTCCCTGTAGGGTGGGGCCGCATGGGTGGAGGCCCAGCAGGGTGGAGTGAGGTGGGTCTCCAGTGATAGGGAGGCTCCTAGTGAGCCAGGCAGAGGAGAGGCAGTGTGGCCTCCAGCAGCCCTTCTGGATGTGATTATATAACACCTCACAGAGGGAGCTGTGAGGGCTTACGAGGCCTTTGGAACTGTGCACAGCAGGATTAGACATTGTGGGTATTTTTCAATTTAACTTGGGTTGCTTGCCCTGAAAACTGAAACACAGACTTGCCAGGGAGCATGAAGGAGGAAAACAAATGAAACCCAAGCACTAAGCAGGTGCCCTTGAACTTGAGAGTTGCCCTGAAGGGTAGTATATAGGCTGGGGTCCCCCACCCCTACCCCTGCTGGAAGGGGGCGGTGTGGAGATGTTGAGGGACTCAGCCTGCTTTGTCACCTTTGCACCTGTGCTCATGTACATGTGAAGTCAGTTGCTTCACCCGGTCTTTCCGAAGTACAGGGTGTGGGCAGAATCTTATCTGAAGCCGTGTCCTGTTTGGACAAGTTGGACTCGCCCTGGCAACTCTCCATGGGGTGGAGCAGATGGGTGGAGGCAGAAAAGTAAAATTGGGTGGCCTGTTCGCCGAGGAGGAGGGCGGATTGTTTGCTCTCGGGATCATTATATTCCATCTGCAGCGAAATAATTCGCGTCTCTCTCCCTTTGACAAAACATGGTAATGCAAACATAATTTATGAGAGGCAAAGATTGGGAGCTATTCCGTCTTTTCCAATCAACAAGAGAAGACTGAGGTGGGCGAAAAGACTTGGGTGGTGTGAAAACTGGACACCCTTTCAGGTAGGTGCCGGCCAGCGCTAGCTCTCCTTAAGCTAGCCTCTGACTTGGGTGTCTGCTCCTGTGTCTCTGACCCGGGGCCTTGGCACAGCGCTCCCTGCCGTTCTACTCCCCGGGAGCATTCAAAGAGTTTGCTAAAGAAATTAAAGAAAGGTTTCCAGAGGAAGTTCAGCTCCAGGGACGCGCCAGCCCTCCTGGCCAGGATACACAGAGCTCAGGTTTTGTCCCTAAGGTCCTTTGGAGAGGGACCGTGGGGAGAGGGACCGTGGGGACCACTACCTCACTTCCTCATTTGAAATTCAAACACTCGGTGGAGTGAAAAGGGCACTTGCTGACTGCCTGTTGTCTAATGATTCTGTTCTCTGCACACCTGGCTGGGGTTCCCTTTGAGGGAAGAGGGTAATTGGGACAAATGAGCCTTAGGGTCAGGCTGGGTTGGGGAGATAGTCGCGTAGGGACCCTTTGAGGATTTGAGGAAAGAAGCGCCGGCAAAGAACAGGGATAAAAAAGAGAAGAGAGTCAGGCAAATCTTGCTCGTCGTCTTCAGCAAACTGAGACGTCCCGGACTTCCTCCTCCCCTTCCCCCCACCCCAATTCATCTTATGAAGCAGTTGTACAATGAGCCCCTGAAATGGCTCGCCAGGTTTCTAATGTGTAATTCTACAGTTTTGTATGTGGACAGATATCTGACCCTTGATCCAATAACCCTTGCCGTCAAAAGTAGACGCGTGGGTGGAGGGGGGTTGGGGGATTGGAAGGGACATCGCTTCTAAATGAAAATCAGTTTTTACGGCCCCTTCCCTGAAAAATGACCCAGTTGCTCCAATTATGAAAAGTTATTTGGGCCAAAGTGATTTTCTATATTGTTGATTTTTAAGTATTTCAGTAACTTAGTTTTGAAAGTAGAAGGAGATTTTGCTGTTTTAACCTGTCATTGCTTAATTTAGATTGAGAGGTGAAGGAAACAAAACTAAGATGTAAATGTGTTTGGGAAAAACAAAAAACAAAAAGCCACATTTGAGGCTCCTCATTCCTGCAGTACCCACATAAAGTGGTTAATAGGATTCCTCAGCTTGGTTAAAACCCACAAGGTTTTAAAGACCCTGAGGCGGGCACACGCCTGTCTTCTGCCAGTGTCTTAAGGCTCCAATGCCTGTATTAGTACGCCACCTACTGGTTCTGTTGAGGATCGCTGCCAGTGTGGTAAAAGACTTTTTACAAGCATTGGTGAGTTCAGAATCCTTGTTCTAAAAATGAGCAAGGTGTGGTGGTGCCCATCTGTCATTCCAGCACTTGGGAGGCAGAGTCTGGTGTGGAGCTGAATCCTAAGCCAGTGTGGTTTACTGGTAAGCTGTAGGTCAGCCAAGTAGGAAAGAGCTTTTTAAAAGGATACAGGAGTAACTGCAGAGCACAGCGCCACATAAAGACCCCAGTTCTTAAAGCCTTAGCTTCCTTTTTAGTTCATGGTTTAAATATTAACTTTAGTTCAAGTACAAAGGATTGAACCCAGGGCCTTTTGGTACTGTTGCACCCCTCTTTCCTGGTTCTTTACCAGAACCCCTAAAACCTAAAGCAGTGGCCAAGGCAATTGGTACAGAGCATTTGCTGCTGCTGTTTTGAACAGGCAGCCTGTGTTAGTGCACTCCGCTTGCTTCCTGTCCTTCCTGTCGTCTTCCCCCTTTGTGTCTTTAAACATTTAACTACAGAATTAATAAACATCGTCACATGGGCATGTGAAGCTAAAGCTAGCCTTTGCCCCTAACTTCTTATGAGTCCTGTCTGGTCTTGAACTTGTGGCCTCCTCCTGCCTCAACATCATCCCGAGTGCTGAGATCTAAGCATATACCACCACATATGGGTCCCCCCAGAAGCTCTTGTTAACAGTCAAGGGGTCCAGGCACTTACCTTGCTTTATATATTGCTCTGGAGTTTGAAACCAATGAATCTCATGTGTGTGTGTGTGTGTGTGTGTGTGTGTGTGATGTACCACATATCCGAAAGTTGTGCACATCTGTTGAGATGAGTAATGAGAGGGAAAAGGATCCTAAAGCTTGAAAAAGATAGTCTGTACCCTACTTGTGAGAAGTATTGCCTCGGGGCTAGAAGTTGGAGGCCACAAAGCCAGCTCTCTTTGAAGCTGCTCAACTGTCTGACCTTATCAGTGTGCACAGAGGTGTCACCTGGCTTTACGGTCTCTAACCACACCAGGAGATGCTGCACCTTCCTTCTCTAAAGCTTGGGGATAGGCAGGTCTTAGAGCCCCACCCTTGAGTGTAGCTGCTAGATTAAGACTGGTTATTAGCTCCCGAAACACAAAGAGGTTTTCTTCCTAATGAGATCACCCATTTTTTTTTTTTTTTTTTTGCTGCCAGTTTGTTTTTGATGGGATACTAAGACATCCGTGGACTTGAGCAACCTGGTGCCACATTGTGTTTGCAGATTATCATACATCCTAGGGTACTGGACAGTGAGTGTGACGTCAGGGCCTTGTGGATGATATTTACATGAAAATCAGAAGAGGTTCCACTAAAGAGCTGAGGCCAGGAGCCACCTGGTACCACGTTCGTGCTTATATGTGAAGATGTCGTAGTGTAACTGCCAGAGCACACGTGTGGTCGACTCTAGACACTGCGTTCATGGGACCGAGGGGGTGGGCCCTTCTCCATACCATAAAAGAAGATGCAAAGAACTCTGGAACCTGGAACTTCTTTTAAAGGTTTTTGGTTTATTTGAAATTCTGTGTCTCTGTGTGGTATGCGCTAGAGAGCGCAGGTGCCCATGGAGGCGCAGAGAGGGCATTGGATCCCCAAGGACTGGAGTTACCGGCAGTTGGGAGCCACCCAAGATGGGTGCTAGGAACCAAACTCTAGGCCAATGCCAGAGCAGTATGTATCCTTAGCCATTTGTGGCCTCTGTGGGTTTTTTTTGTTTTTGAGACAAAGTTTTGCCGTGTATCCCAGGCTGGCCTCAAACTTGGGGCAGTCCTCCACCCTCGGTCTCCCTAGTGCTTGAGCTCATAGGCACGGCACTTTCTCAGGAGAGCTAGAGTGACCTGTGACCTTGAGTGACCTTGCCCCCAAATCAAAGCCCTAAGTGGGTAACCCAGGTTGGGATGGTGAGGACCTGCTGCAGCTGTGCGGTGGTTCTGTGCAGCACACTGTGGTTACAAAGCACAACAGGACAGAGTGACAGCGAGCTAATATGGAAAACTCTGTGTGTGTGTGTGTGTGTGTGTGTGTGTGTGTGTGTGTGTGTGTGTGTGTGTGTGTGTGTGTGTGTGTGTGTGTGTGTGTGTGTGTGTGTGTGTGTGTGTGTGTGTGTGTGTGTGTGTGTGTGTGTGTGTGTGTGTGTGTGTGTGTGTGTCTGTGTGTGTGTGTGTGTGTAGGGGGGTATGCCTTAAGATCCAAGTAGACATTTCCCAAAGAAAGAACTGTAAATGGCAAATAAAAATGAAACAGGTTCAATCAGTAATGGTTTAACTCAAAGTAAAATGATTTATCATTTGGGATCCATCAAAATGGAAGCAGAGAATTCTCCTTTAGAAAATTTGGTGTAAGAATTAAACTGTAGGGTACAGGTACAGAGAGGGTCAGTGCTGTCTGTAATGGGGAACATTTGGAAACTAAGGGTCCAACAGTGTACTTATTATTTTATTTCTTTCTGTGTGTGTGTGCACAAGCACACATGGAGGTCAGAGGGTAGCTTGCTCCTGCTCCACGTGGGGTCTGGGGACTGAACTGTGGTCGTCAGGCTTAGTAGCAGACGTGTTTGCCTGCCAAGCCGCCTCATTGGCCCTTGTGTCTGATGAAAAGTGACAGTTTCAACCGATGTCCTCACACAGCGGTGTGGTGAGTCGGATGGTTTGAGCCCGTACTCATTACAACAAAGAAGCGTTTTTCAATAAAGTGTCAAGTGACCATAAAGGCTCCTAACAGCGCCTACTGCAGTCCCACTTGAAAGGGTTTGCAGGGTTAACACGGGGGTCAGTGATGGCTGCCTCTGGGTTTCTTTCTCCCTGTGTTTGGCTGTGATGAGCGTGGGGGTGGGGTGGATCCTCTTCTGAGCTGCCCAGCAGTGCCAAGCAAGGTCCCTGCCAGAAGAGGCTGTACATATTGTTCCAGAAATGTCAGGGTTTATGCAGTTGAGTAAGAAATGCTGCTTCATTTAGTCCTGCCCGTGAGGCCTGGATTTAATTATATGAAGGGGCGTCTTTGGTAGACAGTTCGAGCCTTTCTGGAGGTGAGAGAGAAGGTAGAGTGGAGAAAGGGGGCAAAGGGGGGTTTCATTTTTCTTAGTTTATGTGACCTTGGTGTTAAGACTGGGCGTGTCATTTTGTTTTGCAGGCCAGAGATCAGAACACCCTAGAAGGCGGAACTGAAAGGATGCTCATGTTCGACCCCGTCCCTGTCAAGCAGGAGGCCACGGACCCTGTCTCTGTGGTGAGTTACCCAAGACTGAGCTCTCTTAACTGATAATATTATGTGTTGTGTTGTTTCCTAAAGTGCGCCTTGTTTGACAGGCACTAGACAGGAGGCATTTCTCAAAGCCCCCAGTAATAAACGAGATGCCACTATCCATCCTCAGGACCCGTTTTCCACACCCCTAGATAGGGTCAACCACAGGCTGATCCGTTCACAGTGAAAGTAAGTTCACAAATACATGTGTAAAATACATTGAGGATAAAGTAATTAAGAAAAAAGAAAACAGTGTAGACAGAAGCCATATGGGGCTGAGGCTCTATGAGGGATGACTGAGGAGAAGCCAGCCAGAGAAAGGACTTGGCAGTGAGGCCAGAATCTTATTACATTTGGAATAGTCTGTGGCTGGGTGGGAATTACATCCGTGCTCTTCTTGTAAGCTTTAGCGCTAAGTTGTCCCCTCTGGTGAGCCAGGCCATAGTGCTGCTAGGCCGCCGGTCCAGTCCTAGTGCCGTGGAGATGAGACACGGGTGACAAAGAGGGGCCGGCTTTTCGAACAAAGCAGGAGCAGTTTAGACATGAGAGGATGTGGTTTTGTAGATACTGACTAACAAGGCAATGCTCCCAGCCTGTCTTGCTCTTTTCTTCCATGGGATTGGAAAATACTCACAAGGGGAAGATATCTTGGCCTGGATATGAATCTGAAGGCTGGGGCTGACACGCTTGCAAAATTAGATCACACTTATGCTCTGCCAGAAATACTTATACCAGACACGGGGTCGCTCTAAGGCGCTTGGAATGCAGTTACCATGGATATTACTAAGCCAGCGAGGTATTTCGAGTTGTCCATAGTGAAGAGTGAAGCGAGAGCATCTTTGAGGAGATAGCATTTACATTCCAGCACGGTGGCTACATAACGCAGCTCTCAGATGCCCGAATGGAATAATGGAATAGTTGGAACAGTTAGACTCATATTCATCAAAGAACCGGACTTTTCTTCTAAAACTTCGCAGCACTGTCATCCTGTCCCTTCCTCTCAGCTGTTGCAGTGGTCAGCTTCCAGGAAAATGTGAAGTTAGCCACATTTCTCCAGTTTTTACCTGGAGAATATAGTGTTCGTAAATGGTGCATGGCCGTCGTTGGTATATTTGACTGTACATCCAGTGTTCTTAATCAACCATGAAAAATATGCTCATGAGCCCACATGCAGCCGACATGAAGACCCACATTAGCAGATTGTCATGAGATAGTTAGGTGCACAGAAAATGCAACTTAACTGTGGCGGGTGAGGATAAAAGGAATTTTTATTTTTCGGTGTGTTAGAATGCTGTAGTTTGCTTTCTGTTGCTGTGATAAACACCACAATCAAAAGCAACTTGGAGAGCAAACTATTTCAACCTACAACTCCAGGCCACACCCCGTCACTGGGGGGGACATCAGGGCAGGATCCTGAAGCAGAGACCTTGGAGGGATATTGCCCTGACCTAACTTAAGAGCTACTTTTCACTTGCTCAGGGGTGCCACCTCCCATAGTGGACTAGGCCCTCTCACATCAATCATTAGCCAAGAAAATGTCCCACAGACCACAGGCCAGTCTACAGAAGACACGTTTCTCATTGAAGTCCCTCTTCCCAGGGCCCCTGATCTTGTGTCAAGTTAACAAAACAAAAAATAACAACAAAAAAAGCAAACATGTAAAGTTGAAATGTAAAAGTATTTTTTGTAATTAGTGCTTTTTCTCCTTCATGTGCTAGTGGTCAGCTTCACCTGACACAGAATTAATTCCATTCTAGCTCCAGAAGTCGGTTTAGTTCTTACAGCTGGAGGAGGCAGAGAGCTCCAGTCTGTTCCAGTCTGTGCTCTCAGGTCAGTTCCACCTCCCCCACCCTCATAGGAAGAGGTGGAGGGATCAAAAAGCACTTGTTACAGAGCATTGGGCCTTTGTAAGTTTGGTTGTGTTTCCTTTGAGACAGAGTCTTGCTATGTATCCCATACTGGCCCTGACTCATTTGCAGTCCTCCTGCCTCAGCCTTCTGAGCTCTAGGATTGCAGGCATGTCTACCACTGTGCCAAGCTTGTAAGATTTTTACCAAGAAATTTTTCTCCTGTGTATTGGTATTTTGCCTACATGTATGTATAAGTACATGCAATGCCTGAGGAAGCCAGAAGAGGACATTGGATCCCCTGGAACTGGAGTCACAGGCAGTCATGAACTGCCATGTGGGTGCGGGAAGCCAAACCTGGGTCTTCTGCAGGTGTTGTTAACCACTGAGCCACCTCTCCAGCCTCCAGAATTTTTTTCTAAATCCTATCACAGAAAGTGTCACGTTGTTGCTGTGTCTGTCCGTATGTCTGTCGTCACTCCTCGCCACCATCACCTTTCACTTTTTCAAAGAAAATCCTGGCCAGAGCAATGTTTTTATTTGTAAATTTTGTCATAGCTTAGAGAAAGTGAGGAAATAGCATTCTTCTCTTACTGAAATATAACTCTGTTAAAGTTATATTTAACAGATGGCCTCCTGAAGAAGATTAAAAACTAGAGGTTCTGATTCATGCTATCAAAAAAAAATTGAAGAAAGAAAAATTGAAAAATTTTTTACTCTTTCTCTAAATTCCCCTTGGAGCCCTCTTTTCTTTTCCTTTCCTGGTGACTTGTCTCCCAGCAGACTCCTTGTTCTGTGAGAGACACTTACACCAGTCATTTCCCGAGCTCTGTCCCAATAGCAACACTTTGTGGTTTTCCTGGACCAGGTGGACAGAAAGCCTTCTCTGTTTGCCTCAGAACATTTACTGAGCCCAGAGCAAGTGTTGATGAATGTGCCACGCCTTCTGCCTTCCTGTGCCTTCTGCCTTCCTGTGCCCAGAGCCCCACCTGTGGTCTGAGGACGCCTGCCTAGCCCAGTCACAGATGCTCCTTGTTGTCCTGTTCATTAGCAGCGGAGACTTCCTGTTCCTGTCAATTGTCCCACCCACTTACTGTCTTGTAAAGCAAACTCTCCAAAGCTATGCCTAATAAAATATGACTCTGGAAATTCTCACTGTGCAAAGTAATAGTAAGACCCCAGGGAGAGTGTCCAAGCCTCTTCCTCCCCCACTCCCTCCCCACCGTCACCCCAATTCCTGTTTTGAACCCCTGTCTTCAAGAATCACAAATATCAGCATTATCCTGAGCCTCGCCGGGAGTGAAGACCTGGAGAGAGCCGACTAATTCATCCCAGACATCCAGACATGAAGTACTTATGAAGCTCTTGCCTCCCGTTCCAGTGACAAGCAGCAGTCAGCAAATATATACATAGCGGAGGTGTGGACATTGCGATGCACATTTCACCAGGAGAAAAGCACCTAGGGCTGGGGTGCTGCTGGTAGGCCTTTTCTATGTTTCGTCTTTGGATAACTGTGTTGCAGAAGATGAGGTAGGAGGACATTGGGGTTCCAGTCATGCCTGCCAGTGGCCAGAGAAGAATTTTCCATTCCAACACTTGCCACTCCTGTGTGTCTGGGACCTATGGAGCCATGTCTGTATATTACCTTACAAGACAGGAGTCATCTAAACCAGAGGGCAAGTGGCTTAGCGGGGTTTACAGCTCAAGCCAATACCTGATGTGTGTCGGTTTTTACAGCGCATGCCACATGGGTGTCAGCCACTGCAGTAGGCTGGGTGCTCCACCCAAACAAAGTAGAGAAGATTCTGGAACTTGTCGGTGAGCCAACTGGAAGAACCACGGCTCTTCGACCTTTTTTGAGGCAGCTGTACTGGAAATAGTTAATTACGTACTCAAAGTACCTCCCTGCACTTATCCTGGAACTTAAAGTATGGAGGACAGGGACATTCGTTTGTGTTACGCGTTTATAAAAATGTTAAGAGTGTAGACTCCGCCTGGTGTGTGGCTTTTTCTTCCTTGACGACTTTGCAGACCCTGAGGGTATTAGTAAATCTGCAGATTCCCCAGGTTCTGCCCGCATTCCTGCTTGTCTTAAATTCATGCCACGGATAGAAAACCCAGCAGTGACAGCGATGAAAGTGTTGTCCTCATTTTGCTCCCTGTTGAGCTGCCAGCAACTGTGGGCCTTAAAATCTAGGTCACTGGGAGGTCTTGGAAGAACAGGGCTGGAAATCGGGAGGATTCTGCTCTACAGTGGAGAAACTCACGTCTGCCCTCCATTTCACAAGGCTCTGCCTCCCGCCAGAACTGTGTCCTTTGGAAAATTAAATAAAGTGTATATGTAACTTCTTAGTTACTGAGATCTTTGTGCATAATGTCTCATTTTTTTTTAAGTGGACCTCATGCTTCTTTTAATAGTACCTATTTTAATTACATTTAAATACGCTCCATGTTTATGTTGCTGTATGACTTGGACATCTTCTTGTGTTATACTTGGGTATGGCCAGTTCTAAAGAAGGAAAGAGCTGTGTGTGCTGGTGGAGACCAACACTTGAGAGGCAAAGGCAGGAGGATTGCTACAAGTACAAAGGCAACCTGGACTGTGGAGTTAGATCCTTAAAAAGAAAAATCCACAAAACAAATACAATTTTAAATTTTCAGTGACTAAGAAGTGGGAAGAATGCACAGGTTGTCATTTCTCAACCCTCTGCCCCTAGCTAAAAGCTGATGCCAAAACCTGTGTCCTGGTCTTCCTGGGTTTATTCCTTTGTCTGTTCTGTACAGTACTGATAGTTTTTTTCCCCCCGTCTTTCAATCTCTGTCATTTAGGGCTTTGCTTTAAAAAAAAAAAAAAAGTCTGACTTCCCCTGGGTCAGTAGAAGTTGCTGAGTTACATGGGTAATAAGAGGTAAAGAAGGGCAGAAGAAAACTGCACATGATCATAAAGTGATGGAGAGGTGGCTCAGCATCTTAAAGTGCTTGCTGCTCCTCCAGAAACCTCAGTCGGGCATGTCTGTCAGGTGGCTCCCACCCATCTCTTATTCCAGCTCCCAGACATCCCATGTCTCAAGCCTCCATGGGCATTAGTACTCACAAGCACACACCTACCTGTAGATGCACATGCTTGCACATAATTCACAGCAATAATAATAATAATGACAAATCAATCTCTTTAAAGGTTAGGAGAGAGAGAAAGAAAAGGAAAGAAAGTGACACCAGAACCAGTTAAGGACAGATGACTTTAGTCTCATTGCCTGGTCCCCTATTCCTGGGTCATTTGACCGCACTAGGTCCAGAATGGTATTTAGATAAGGGCGAACAATTGCAGTTCATAGACAGGCAGAGATTCCGCACGTCTGGGCCTAGTGAAGAAAGAGTGTAATTCCAGGAATAATCCCAGTCAAAGCCATGGCAGGAAAGCTCAGAGGAATAGTGCGCTGGCATGGGGATGCGCACCATAATCCCAGCAGAGATTATCAAGGCAGAGGCAGGTCATATGGTTTGGCCTGTCCTTGGTGGCAGCAGTGTTGACTCTTAGGAAGGCCGCAAGCCTTTGGTAATGCAGACAAACCAGGTAGGTATTGGCCTTCAGACTGAATGTGAGATCATAGTGTTCAGTTCTCCCTGGGGCCCAATAGCCTAATTTATAGCATTTGCTAAACCTTCCCCCAAAGGTATGTCTCTTTACACTTCCTTTTTTTTTCTCATTTCTGATAGTCCTACCCATCAAATTACATAGAATCGATAAAACCCAACAAATATGGGGTCATTTACTCCACACCACTACCCGACAAGTTCTTCCCGACCCCAGAAGGCCTTACTCACGGGATCCAGATGGAACCAGTGGACCTCACTGTGAACAAGCGGGGCTCACCACCCTCCGCTGGCAGCTCTCCCTCTTCCCTCAAGTTTCCATCGCACCGGAGAGCGTCACCTGTGCTGAGCATGCCCCCCTCCAGCCCGCCCATTAAGAAATACTCACCCCCTTCTCCTGGAGTGCAGCCCTTCAGCATGCCGCTGTCCATGCCGCCGGTGATGGCGGCGGCGCTGACCAGACATGGCATCCGGAGCCCTGGCATCCTCCCTGTCATCCAGCCCGTCGTGGTGCAGCCTGTCCCTTTCATGTACACCAGCCACCTCCAGCAGCCGCTCATGGTTTCCTTGTCAGAAGAGATGGACAATTCAAACAGTAGCTTGCAAGGTAAATTCTGCGGTGCCCTTGCACTCGGGCACCTGCTTAGTAGGCCGCATTTCCCTCGGGAGTCTGGTGAGGACTCTAGGCACAGCTGTTACATCCTCAGAAGGACTGCCTGGTCTGCCGCTGGGCAACTCTTTCTGCTTTTCTTTTGAAGTGTTGATATTGAGAGAAGGTCCAATAATTAGTTACTTTCACAGTATATGCTACACTTTGATTTACTGAGTGCCAGCATGGTTCCGGGTACAAAAGGGACTTAAGTACTTTCTGATCCTGCTGCTAATGGCTCTTAAAAGGCACCTATGTACCTGCCATAGACTGGGGACTAAAGGTAGGGATAGCCAGACTTTGTAAGGAAGAGTCATCCTGAAGTACAGGGTCCTGCTACAAAAGAAGTAAGGATCCCTCGCAAATTGAGCCCTGCTGTATATAACCCTAGCCAGAGAAGAAAATGCATATATAAGTGTAGTTGCTAGAAGCCAGGCAGTGAGCTTTCAAGCTGAAATTGATACATCATATGTAGAATGATTTTTTTTTCTATTTTTATTTTTTAGTACCTGTAATTGAATCCTATGAGAAGCCCATATTACAGAAAAAAATTAAAATAGAACCTGGAATTGAACCACAGAGGACAGACTATTACCCTGAAGAAATGTCACCCCCTTTAATGAACTCAGTGTCCCCCCCGCAAGCATTGTTGCAAGAGTAAGTATCCTTAGGTGTGCCTGGTGTTTTAGTTGTGCCATGCACCTGGGGACCTGGAATGGAGCATGGAATTGCAAACATAGAATGCACTGTGGATGACCAGGGGCATCCTGTGTTATGTGGTGTCACTGGGGTGGTGCCTCTGTAACAGCGGTCAAGACGGTCTCCAGGAACAACACAAACCACATCTCCGGCAGTGTTTCAACTTCAGCGGATGGGTCCCCCGAGGTGACCACATGAATCATTTTCCATCCATCTGGAATACACATATATAGTGTTCTCACGAAGATTGGATTTGATGTTCACATCAGCTTGAGTCCCAAAACGTTTTTGTGTGTCAAACAGAATCCATCCCCCTCCCCACAGCTGCCACTTCAAATGTAATTTAGTGTGTCTATTATCGAAAAATTGGCTTCTGTTAAAATCTTCAGGCCAACCACAGTGTTGGCCACAGAAGGTTTCTGTGCAGCTCAGAGTAGCTCAGTGCTGAAGGACATCTTTGCGTCGCGTCTTTAATCGTAGCTGCCGTGGAGCCTCCCCTCAGGTGCAGAACTGCAGCCAAGTAGGAAGGCTGTCTGCCCTGACCAGCATCTGTGCTCCGACAGGACAATAAAGTGCCTGGTGAAGTCACAGTATTCATGGCTTCACCACTGGGGTGAGCAGTCTCTGAGAAGATGACCTTTGCCCCGGGGCTGTGCTTCAGCCTGGTGGGACCATAGGCTAAGCTAATTCCCACCCCCCACATCCTCTGCTTTTGTTTATTGTAATTACTCTTGTACCGTCTCCGTGCTATAGTACTTCTGCATTGGGTCCACCAGTCAGCCTCAAGGGCCACGGCCATTGTCCCTTCAGGGTCCCTTCCATCATCCTTCTCCCATGTCACCTTTTCTCTGGCTTCAGTGAATGTCTCGCCCACCTTTCCTGTCACCTCAACATGTGAGTTCTCTGGCTTTCAGCAGCCATTTCTGGTGACATCAGATCTTCAGTCATACCCACCTTTGACTTGTGTGGCTTTCCTAGTGGCTCAAGTGTGAACACCACACTGAGGGATGCTGGCGTAGATAGTCGCTAACAGATAAAGAAGGGCAACTCCTCAACACCCCAGCTGCAACATCAGACAAAGAAAGTATCTTGGGAGCCTTTGCTTTCATTTTTCACACTTGTCTAGTGCTTCCCCTTAAGAGTTCAGTGGCAGGGTTTTTGTCTGCTTTTTTAAAAGATGGGGTCTTGGTGTGTAGCCCAGGCTGACCTCATTCATGGGCCATCTGCCTGAGCCTTCTGAGTGCCGGGGTTGCAGGCATGCATCATCATGCCTGTCTCTAAGTGTTTCAAGAGAGCCCCTTTATTCAAGAGTACATAGAGAGCTGGTGAGCCAAGACACTACTTAAGGCACCCACAGTCCCACTCTTGACCCAGGGGGCCCGCTTTGACCTACTATGTCTCTCTGGTGTTCTCCCTGCCAAAACTGACCAGCGGCAGAGGGCTAAAGTCTTACGAACTAAAATAGGAGGATTTGAAAGCAGTCTTTAAATGTTGCTAAAGAAAAGAATACTGTTTCCAGCTAGGTGTGGTAACCTGTGCCTCTGATTGCAGCCTTTAGGAGGAAGAGGCAGGAGGATCAGGCTTTTAAGCCAACCTGGGGCTTACATGAGACTTGTCTCAAATAGACATGCATATTTTTTTCATTCCGTTTTCAAGTAATATTCCTTTAGTGATCTTACTGCTAGATGCTTTTAAATGCTTAATGAGTAATGTACTTATTTAATGCTGACCTAATCCTCAAAAAAAAATCTGTAGATTAGCCACAACGGAGCATGCACTCTGGCTAATTCTTCCTCAGATGGGATTAAGTAATGTCTTGGAGTGGGCTCAGTAGCAGCCCACATAGGACGCATCAGCCAGGCAAGAATCATTCGAAGCCAGGTGCCTAGAACCCTGCAGAAAGACTTGCATCCAGCAACAGGGGCCCAGAAACCCTGCTGCCTGGGCATGGGCTTCCCATCTTAGAAAGCCATTTGTCCAGTCTATAATTAAAGCTATAGGGTCATTTTTAAATGCACTCAAAGGTATGTCCAAAATGCTGCATTTAGAACAGAAAACAGGGGTGAGCAGGAGAGCATACACTTAAGGGCCAATTTAGCTCCTAGCAGGTATCTGGCACATGGTAGTTGTATGGTTGTATGATCCCAGATGGTCTCTTTAAAAAATGAGGAGTAGGAAGCTAAAGAGTATGAGATTCCCGGGACCCCTACTCTCAGCCAGTGCCTCATCCTGCCGCCTTCTCTAGTAGACCCTAACTTGATATTCCTTAAAGTGGCTGTGAAACACCCAGAAAACTCCACGTATTGGACAGCTGTGAGGTGCGGGGAGGGGAACAGAGTCTTGGCCGCTCTCTGGCCTCCTACACTCGCACTGGCCTGTGGTTCTCTGAGTCATCACTGACAGTGGCTTTCCCGCAGCCTTTTTAGTTGGCAGCCATTACCCTCACCGCACAGATGAAATTGGGGTACAGAGGTGATCAGTGACATTAGGGAAAGCAGTCATAATTACCATGCTGAAATGAGTTAGATTTCTAAAGCCACTTGATGTGAGCTCTCCCTGGATCCCAACACAGGATATAGTTCACCACTGAGTCTTCTTTAGCACTTTCTCTGAGTAAAAAAAAAAGCAACAAAACAAAACTCCAAATAAACCCTAGTGCCCGTTTATCTGTCTCCCAGGCATCCAGGTAAGGTTTAAAGTACTGACAGAAGTAAGGAAGGCCACATAAACCGAACCCACCTTCTTATTACTAGTCTCTTAACACTTCTCAAGCCGAAAAGAAGTATGTTCAACTTTTTGAGCCTCAAAAAATATTATTGCAGGCACCCATCAATGCCCTCAATAGCATTTCAGAATGGTGAGCAATCGTCCTTTTACCCTTTGACTCTTTATTTTTTTTACCCCCTCCCCCCCACAGAAATCATCTGTGCATCATTTAGAATATTTTAGGGCCCAGAGATTCTAGCTGAGCAGTGCCTTTACTCCCGGTTAGCGGACAGCTGCAAATGCTTGCATCCGCTAGGTCACTGCCAAGGAGCAAGCGAATGGTTGGGTAACAGTCGGCAGCAAGGTCTTGGGAAACCGCACACTTTTTCCCGTTTGCCCCTGCTCTCTGTCGGCCACCTTTCTGGCATGGAAACACATCACAGTCATGGCGAACCGGTGTGACTTAAGAACCCTTGGGCAGGTGCGAGAGAGATTAAGGTACAGAGGGCATGAGGTATCCCATCCCCACCTCACTGATGACTGCTGGAGCGCTGAAAGAATGCGCTCAAGATAGCAGTTACAGACTTCCTTTGAAAGAGCCAGCCTTTGAAAATTAAACGTGAGTCAGCAATCAGTAAAAGAGACATTAAGAGAAAGGCTAGGGCATAGATCTGTCAAGCAGTGTGTTTGCCGAAGAAGCAGGGTTTTGACTGTTTACGGTTTTTTCCTGCGAGAAAAGTGGAAATCAGGCAGCCTTTGGGAACGCCGCTGGTGCAGTGCATAGAAGGAAGGAGCACAGTCCTTCAGACAGCTGCAGAGAGCCTCTCCCGCACGGGGCACTTCCTCGAGCGGAGCACCTAACCTTCTTGCTGTCATTACTTATCTCCATGTCTGTCTCCCCCTAGAGTGTGAGCTCCTCGAGGGCAGGAACCCTGTTTTTATTCATCTTTGTATCCCGGTGCCAAGCACAGTGCCTGGCTCATGGTAGGTGCTCGCTACATGTTTGTTGAATGAATATATATAGCAGTGCTTCTTGGGTTGAACAGCTAATTCCTTTTATTGTTCTTATTTTATATTTTGTTGGGGGTTTTCGTTTGTTTTTGCCCGATGTCGTAAATGCTTTTGGTTGTTAGTAGACTGAAGGAAAGAAAGCACCGTCACTCAGTGTTTTGCATTTAACCTTGGCTTTGGTAGGAACCATCCTTCGGTCATAGTGCAGCCCGGGAAAAGACCTCTGCCTGTGGAGTCCCCGGACACCCAAAGGAAGCGGAGGATACACAGATGCGACTACGAGGGCTGCAACAAAGTCTACACTAAGAGCTCGCACTTGAAAGCACACAGAAGAACTCACACAGGTAGGAGAAACATCCGCACTCACTGCGTGTGTGCGTGCGTGACTCAAGTCTGTGGATCTGGCCTTCAGAGTGCGGTAGAGCTTGACGGCCCCGAGCTGAGAATCTGGCATTCCGAACGCTCAGAGACTACAGGATTTTCACTTTTTATTTATTTATTTTGCTCTTTTGTGTGGTAAGGCTGCTCTTGGCTCGAGCCCTTCGGTGGACAGTACAGTCTAACAGTGATTTGCTACGTGACCTTTGTGTAGAATGTAATTGTTTTTCTGAGTCTGGTGGGTCATTCTCATCAGGGAATACTCACAGAGAGGAATCTGGGATTCAGTACAGAAAAACAGCCTGAGGAGGAGGCGGCAGAAGATGCTGTATTGGGGCGGGGACGGGGGGGGGGGTCCCAAACAGCAATGGCAGGTCAGCAGTAGGCATGAATGGGACCAGAGGGGTGGAACGTCAGGTCTTCCTGTCTAAAGTTAAAGCAGTATTGAGTCTTTGGATTTGGACATAGGCGTGTATGGGCTAAATAGCAAAATAGAACCCCCAGACCACAAAACTTAATGCCAAGCATTCTAGAGACAAGAGTCACTAAACAGGGATGAACTCATTACCCGCCGTGACCCTGGTGGCACCTTTTGTATGGCATTTTCCCACGAGCGTTGTCGTGATGCCACAAGGAGAACTTCTGCTATGAAAGACTTGTGCAGCACGGCAGATTTTAGAGCAACGGTTCTCCGCCTTCCTAACGCTGCAATCCTTTAATACAGTTCCTCATGTTGTGGTGACCCCCAGTGTAGAATTATTTGCATTGCAACTTCATAGCTGTCGGTTTGCTACAGCTGTGAATCATAATGTAAATATCTTGTGTTTTATGAGGGTCTTAGGTGACCCCTGAAAGGGTCACAACCTGCAGGTTGAGAACCGCTGTTTTATAGTGTTCTGAAATTCCTATCGGGGTGGCCAACTTGTATTACTGGCTTTAATTCAATAAGATCACCAGGAAGGAGTGTGAGGGTCTTCGTTCTGGCTCTCTCTAACATTTTCCCACAAGGGCCTTCCTGTGAGTGGTGGCTAGCCTACAGGAAGGGGAGTATAGAAGGTAGAGAAAACTTCTGATGTTAATCCATAGGGGCTTGGTATCACTGTCAGGAACTAAATAAGAAAATGGGCTGTTGAATACTTTAGCAAGTATTTTGAGCGATAAGAACTTTATAGTTTTAGAAAACTATGGAAAAGCATAAGAAAAACTCAGAAGCTTCCAGTGGAATTAAGAAGTGCACAGGACTATGGACCATTTAATCTCCCAAGGGTTTAGGGCTTGGAGACCTAAAGATACAGAATCCTGCTCCATGCTCGTCCCCCGGAATGGCTCTTCCTGCCTTAAGAACTCTTTACATCCTACCCCTCTTCTTTCTCTTTGCTTTTCTGTAGAGTATATGTTTGCTCCATGCTTTCCAGTAGTGACTGTATTACTGAGAGTCACGCGTTTGACTTTGTCTCGAAAGTTACATCTTCCAAGTGCATTAGTTCAAAAATCTTAGCTTCTCCTTTTAATGACAACAACAAACTCCTTTTCCTTTCCTTGCAGGAGAAAAGCCCTACAAATGCACCTGGGAAGGCTGCACATGGAAATTTGCTCGGTCTGATGAACTAACAAGACATTTCCGAAAACACACTGGAATCAAACCTTTCCAGTGTCCGGACTGCGACCGAAGCTTCTCTCGCTCCGACCATCTTGCCCTCCATAGGAAACGTCACATGCTCGTCTGAAAGCCTGTCTCCACCTCAGTGTGACTCCCCACTCTTCCTGGCACTCTGTCTCTGTCACTGTCTGTGTGCGTCTCTCTCTCTGTTCCTCTCCTCCTGCCCATTAGCTAACTCATTTTTTATATGTACATTTTAATTTCGATTCAGCTGGTCTGAATCTCTGAATTTATATCATTCAAGACTTCCATATGGTCAGTAGTTGATTCTCTAACCCTCCCTTTCCTTACCACGGGTCAGACCTAAAGAATGTGAACATTTTTTTTTTCCGGGGATGCTAAGCAAACCCTCCTTACAGATACGTTTAATGTAATGAGAACAAGGGAACATGTAACTAACGACCAATTTGTCAGTTTCTCCATGTATTCCTTAAAAGAATGTCAAAGTAAATGTATCAGAAATACAGTATCCAGCCTGCTAGTCCTTGCCAGAGACCTTCATACCTCTGCCACATTTTGTGTTTAACCACAAAGAATGGGGTTCCTTTTACCAGTTAGCAAGATAGATCCACAGAGATGTCAAACTGGTCCTGTCCCCTCTGCCATTGACCTTCCTACTTGCTTGTTGGCCTGGATTACCAACTCCACTATATCAAGTCTTTTGTCCTCCATAGCACCCGAAGCTCATGTGGAGGCCTGCGCTGAGCCCGAGCTTCTGGCTTAGGTGAGCCATGTGCTCCCATAGTATGGGGAAGAAGCAGAAGAGCCTGCGAGTGGAGGAGGAAGCCAGTGATTCTTCCTGGATAGGACTGTGGGCCATCGACGTCCGGGCCATTAACATGGGCTGTGCAGTGCATTTGTTAAATGTCCATCCCCAGTCATGACTCAACTAAGTGACCCTTGCTACACAGCTGGATACCTGCAGGGTTATTGGTGCCACCGCCTCCATTCCTGCAGGATCCTTCGTTGTGGATCACGAAGCATTCAGAGTAAGGAATCCACAGAAATATTTGCCCGGTAATGTACAAACAAACAAAAACTTTTGAGACAGTATAAAGTGGTCTCTCCCCACCCCTCCAACCTGCTAAGCGGGCTTTTACAAACAGGACAATGAGTGGTACTTTTATTCCCATAGCCTATTCGTCACATAGCTTTCATATGGAGCTTTTTGCGTGAGCTCTACGGTGCCAAACCAGCTGTGGTCTGCGTCCACGACACAGCATGCATGAGCGTCCACTAAGCTTGAGGGAAATCATTGAATTAAGACCTGAGTGACACTATTTGTAAATATACTTAGTGTGAAGCACATAGATCTTTATTTTGGTGACAGATTTTTGAAAACTAGAGAAAACCACAATTCAGGGATTTATATATGTAGCTTGAAGATCCCCACAAGTCTCTGCCAGAGCTAGCAGTTTCCTGTCGCTACTATGTATCCTGTTAGCACAAACTAAAAACAATGACTCGTGCTGATTTTGAAGATAAATAGCACCATTATTTGAGGGGACATTTTTTTTCAAAAGCAGGCTTTTGAACACCATAGTCCAAACGCCAACAAAAACAATTCACACATAGAAATGCCACTGGTTATAAATTTGAATAAAATGGGCGCAGTGGTCAGATATGGTTACATATGACCGACAGCTTCTTCATCCCCTCACAAAGGATGGAGGAGAAGAGAGGAGAGATTCCTGAAAATTCGTCCCAGCTACAACTCAGGATCCAACACAACTGGGAGGAACACGCTACTTGATTGCCCTTGAACGTCAGTGAATTAGTGACGATGGCGACCTGCACACACAAGCAGGGAGCTCGCTTTGATGGCACTGTGTTCAGAGTTGTGGGGACTATACTGCAGAAGGTCCTGCTCAGCCCTGTGAACCAGCTAAGGGGAAATGTGGGTGGAAACTGTAAAGAAATGTTTTCTTAGCACTTGGGTTCCTTTTCATTCTTTTTTTAGCTCTTCAAAAATAAATTAAAAAAATCTGTTCAGGCTATTAAAGCATGCTGAATAGGCTCTTGCTTTTCTCTGTACCTATGGCCTGAATTGAGGAGCGGAATGTTTCTTGGAAAATCAGGGTCTCTTGTTGTCGGTGTTGAGTCACACCCATGCCAACACCATCATGTCTTGAAGTGGTTCTTCCGCAGCACACTGAAGAATCCAGCCTGGTTTTGTTTCAGTTTGTGTGTTCTACACAAGTCTGTGAGAAGGGGAAGGGTGCAGGGAAGGACAGAATTAGCTCTGCTTCAGCTTTGTGGTGAAGTACAGTTAGTAGCTTCTTGACATATTTAAATGTTGCCCAAAAATCTACATTACATTACTCTTCAGCTTGCTTAGGTCATGTTAGCAGTTCAATCAGAAAGATCTATTTTAACTCAGAAAGAAAAGTAACCCAGAGAATCCATTCTCTATTCCCATGCTGGTCTGTTATGCTTTTAGTTCATTGGCCCTTACCAAATTTTCTTTATATGTGTATGTATTTGTATCTTACAATAGTAGTTGAGAAATTTAGTCTTTTAGTTTTTTGTTTTTTGTTTTTTTAAGCCGTTTTTGTGGAAGATACAAGATGTCCTGGAAAAGTGATTTTTTTTTTTTTGATGGCATGCTATGTTACTGTCAGTGGTGGTTCGGTTGTAGTATTTTAAATTAAGAACAGGCTGCAAACACAAAGTCAGCACCGTGTAAATTGTTACAGAGTTCATTCAATCCCAGCTTTCCAGTAGGACTGTGCACCATTAAGTGGGCACTTAGCAGTCTGAAGTCCCTTGATTTGGAGACTGCAGCATAGCTTGGTTCAGTTAAGAAGATGCTAAATATGCAGACGTTTCAAGAGCATTGGAACAGGATTACAGGGGAATGATATATGTATATGTATGTTGTATTAAACACCCACCTGCACTATCAGTATTGCACTAATGTGGAATTTGAGAGACTTGCTGATACTGTAATCTGCACACCATTCTTTAGATTGTTGTAAAGACAATCTCAGAGATCAGAGGTTTTAAATAATTTGGTTTGAAAATAAGAATTGTCTTGAAGGAATTGCTAACGTACATGAAGTCACTTGAGTTTTCTTTATTCTCATCTTGGTCAAGGTTAACAGTTTCTAAATGATTGCAAATTCACTTAAGTAATACATTTACAAAGCCATTTTACATGCATTAAATGAGGGCTACAATGTGTTTTACAAATACTAGCACTTTTTTTCCTGTTATGTACTTAGTGTTAGAGGGTCAGAATAACCTTTCTGCTTAGCATCTCTTAAACCCTACCTGCAAGCATAGAAGGGTTATTGCATTTACAGTACTTTAATACTTGTATAAACTATGCAGAAATTTTTAATAAAGTGTAATATATTTTATAAGCTAATAAGACTGAATGGGTAAAGGTTTTTAGCATGCATTAGTATACTTGCAAATACTGAAACATTTTGGTAATCTTTCTTACTAAAGATGTGAATGTTTAATGTACCTTCGCTGTTTCTACCCTGTAGTCCAATGGGAATTCAGTAATGACATTTTGTCATGTCAAACTGTGAACATAAATTTGTACTGTACAGTCCTCATATACTATATACAGTATGCAATATATGTATTATATACTTGTTAATAAAACCATCCAAATATTACATGTGATCATGTAATTACTATAGGCAATGAACACTAGGAACAAAGAAGAGAGAGTTGTAAAGTTTCAAAGCAAGTCACTAATGAGCAATAATTTTTAATGATTTGAAAAGAAAATAGCTCTAGCCTGTAGGTACACCACAGGAGTGAAGAGCCTTAAAGCAATGACCTAGTAAACTTCCTGGAGGAAGGCTGATCATATGCCAAAAAGCTACAGGCAAGCGAGCATTTACCTGTAAATCCATCTGGTACATTTTAGAAGTGCTTTGTTGCATGGGGAGGCCGCTTGTTTGTCCCAGCTGCCCAGCTAACTTAGCCCTGAAATAACCACATAGAAACTGTATTAATTAAATCACTGCTTAGCCCATTAGCTCTAGCTTCTTATTGGCTAACTCATATTAATTTAACTCATATTAATTTCTATTAATCTGTGTATTGCCACATGGCAGTGGCTTACCGGCAAAGCACGCCTATCTCCGGCAGCGGATCCATGGTGTCTCTCTCTTACTCTGCCCTTCTTTCTCCCAGCATTCAGTTCCGTCTCCCCGCCTATCTAGTTCTGCCCTATCAACAGGCCAAGGCAGTTTCTTTATTCATTAACTAAGAAAAGCAACACTCAGAAGACCTCCTACACCATTTCCCCTTTTCTGTTTAAACAAAAAGGAAGGCTTTAACTTTAGCATAGCAAAACTACATATAACAAAACAGGTATCAAGCAAGAATTATAGTTACAATATTTCTATTTACTTAATCTTTTATCACAACTAAGGAAAACTATAATTATTAATTTTTCAACTCCATCAAAGACTCCAAAAGGATATAATATTACCTAAGTAAACAGGAAGTGCATTGTAAGCAACTTCCAAAACTCTAGAAATGACAGAGATATCTTGCTGCCTGGATGGTCACCCAAAGTTCTGTACCACTGGGGCATCCATCTTCAGCCTACAGGCCCATAGTATCCAACAGACTTTTCCACGAAGCAGGAAATTTCAAAGGCAGTTCTGCCTATACTGTCAGTTTGTCAGTCACTTTCTTCTGTGTCCTGCAGAATGCCTAGCAGACTCTTTTATGAAGCAGGAACCCTGAAGGATCATCTCATCTTTAGGCAAGTTCAGCAATCATTTCTCTGTGGATCCTGAACTCCATAAGGAGCCTCTTCAATGCCCATCTTCCTCTTGAAGTAGATTGGTGCTGCCAGGAGCAGATGTGTCTCATTGTCATTGAAGTCCTAAGTTCTTTTTTTTTTTTTTTTTTTTTTTTTTTTTTTTTTTTTTTTTTTTTTTTTTTTTTTTTTTTTTTTTTTTTTTTTTTTTTTTTTTTTTTTTTTTTTTTTTTTTTTTTTTTTTTTTTGGTTTTTCGAGACAGAGTTTCTCTGTGGCTTTGGAGCCTGTCCTGGAACTAACTCTTGTAGACCAGGCTGGTCTCAAACTCACAGAGATCTGCCTGCCTCTGCCTCCTGAGTGCTGGGATTAAAGGCGTGCGCAACCACCACCCAGCTATAAAAGTCCTAAGTTCCCAATGCAAATCTCTATAGCATATCTCCCTTTAAATGTAAAAGAACATTTATAAACAATATTTGGGAATATGTGTGTAGTTCTGTCCATACTACTTACTGCTGTTTGGGGATGCTATTAATCAGGTCTTTCATGGTGTATTTAGTCAGCAGTTGGGTAAAGTATTTTCTTTGTGAGGGTGTTCACAGCAACCTTTCAGGGGGTCTTGTTCCATGAAATCATATTGGTCTAGAAGCAATCCACAGGTCCTTATCTTCTGTGAAAACAAAAGAACTTCTTTTCCAAAGCACTGTATCCTTAGACCCAAATTTTGAAGTCAAGATACCTTTACAATATACATACTGGTTTAGCTTAGCAGCCCATACAATAAAATGTCTCTCTCTGTACTTAGCTCCTTCACAGTAAAAAAAAATTCAAAGAAAACATAATAATATACATAATCCAGACTCTGTGAATTTTTTGCTTTTACGTGGCTTATTTTTCTTTACTCCTTTAAATCTATGACTATTTGTACTATGTCTCTTTAAAGAATAATTTTTTACTTCTTTTTTAAATCTCTATACTCTTTTTCTTCTCTCTCCCAAGCCTATGTACATTTATCCAACACTATGACCCATTTAAAGTTCTTTTATGTCTGAATCTGTCCTTATTGCGTTATCTGTAATTCTCTACTGTCTTGAAGAGCTTTTAAAATGGTAAGCAGCTTCGTTGCAGCTGCTCTGGAAGCTGGCTCCGCCTCTTTCTCCATTTTTAAAATGGTGGAAGCACCACCAGTGCCAGCTCTAGGCCTACCACGTAGGAGCCACGCTCAGCACTCCAACCCCAAGAATGAGCATGCAACACATAAACCCTTTTTATTTGAGTAACAGCCAAATCTACCACACAGAGCACTGCGCAGCCTGGAAATATCTCTGGGTATGGTGGCGGGAATCCGCCATGCTCTCCTGCCTATGCAAGCCTAGTAGACCTGATCCCACTGCCTGCCCGGGCAGGGAGTGCCAAGCCATGGGCATGGTCTCAGCTACTTTCCTCCCAAACCTGAGTGGGCACACAAACACCCTGGCCCACCAATGTCATTGAAATGATCCACAGCTGGAGTTTGCACTGGTGGAATGGCCCAGAAAGCCATGTTTTGAAACCACACAACTTTTTTCCTGCTACAGCTGAATCAGGAAATCCTCTCTTAAAGGAGCCAGGCCTCTGCTTGCTTCTAGCAAATGGAGCTCATCTAAGAAAATGGTGCTAGCAAATCATGCTTAACTCTGGTTTTTTTTTTTTTTGTGTGTGTGTGTGTGTGTATGTGTGTGTATAGAACTAATTTTTAAGCATTTTTAGGTTTTTACATGGATTTTAGCCCCACGTTGGGCGCCAATTTGTTGTAGGGGGAGGCCGCTTGTTTGTCCCGGCTGCCCGGCTACCTTAGCCCCGAAATAAACACACAGAAACTGTATTAATTCAATCACTGCTTAGCCCATTAGCTCTAGCTTCTTATTGACTAACTCTTATATTAATTTAACCAATTTCTATTAATCTGTGTATCGCCACATGGCAGTGGCTTACCAGCAAAGCACGCCTATCTCCGGCCGCAGATCCATGGTGTCTCTCTCTTACTCTGCCCTTCTTTCTCCCAGCATTCAGTTCCGTCTCCCCGCCTACCTAAGTTCTGCCCTATCAACAGGCCAAGGCAGTTTCTTTATTCATTCACCAAGAAAAGCAACACACAGACACAAGGACCTCCTACCCCAGAGCTTTGTTTCTTGGTCCTATCCACAATACCTCCTTGCATGTGATGGCCCTGAGGAAACACTTCCTCTATGATTCTGTCCCCTTCTCTTAATCACAACTGATTCTCCAGCTCCAGCAGATCAGTATCCATTGTCCCTAGCAAAGCAGTTTTTCCTCCAGTGGTGCTGGTCTCTTATGAATCACAGCCAATTCTTAAGCTCTAGTTAACTGCTCCAGAGATTGCAGATTCTTAAAACTTCACACAAAGGGCCCTGGTAGAATCTTTAAGAGACTCTTAGACTTCCCTCTGAAACTGCACAAGCCAGACCTCATCATCTGCTTTGCTCTTCCAAGCTTCCACACAACAGTCCACTGATCCCTGAGCACTCAATGGTTTCTCTAGCAATGTCACATCTGTCATAGAAACACCCCATTCCTGGTACCAGTTTCTGTCTTGGGGTTTTTAATACTGTAATAAGACATCATGGCTATACACAATTTGAAGGAAGAATTTATTTTGTTTATACTTATACAGAGGACAGAAGAGTGCTATACAGGCCTGCTCTATAGACAGAAGTTTCTGCCCTGCTTGGTCCTGCAGTCCTTCTGTCCCAAAGAAACACACAGAGGTTTATTAATTATAAACTGTTTGGCCTACTAGCTCAGGCTTATTATTAACTAGCTCTTATAACTTAAATTAATCCATAATTCTTATCTATGTTTAGTCACATGGCTTGGTACCTTTTCTCAGTAAGACATCCTCATCTTGTTTCCTCTGTTTCTCAATGATGACTGCAACTCTACTTTTCCTCTTCCCAGAATTCTCCTAGTCTGTTCTCCCAGCCTATACTTCCTGCCTGGCTACTAGTGAGTGAATCAGAGTTTTATTAGACCAATATGAGGGATAAATCTTTACAATGTACAAGAGCATTATCCCACAGCATCGTTCCCCATGGCTTGCTCAGCCTGCTTTCTTATACCATTTAGGATCATTTGCCCATAGTTGGTACTACTTACAGTGAGCTAGGCTCCCCACAGCAACTATCAAGAAAATGCCATTCAGTTTTGCCTCCAGCCCAATCTGATAGGGGCATATTTTCTTAGGTGAGGTTCCTTCTTTCCAAATGACTCTAACCTGTGCAAAGTTGACATAAAACTAGCCAGCACACTCTAGTTTCAGTGTATTCCCCAGAAATTCTTGTGCTTTACAACAAGACTAGGACTTCCAAGAAGTGGTAAATTTCTTTAGCACCTGAGTTATTCACCTGTCCTGAGTTTTGGTCTTTGGTTTTTGGTTCGGTTTGGTTTGGCTTGGTTTGATTTTGCTGTGTAGCCTTCACTGCCCTGGGACTCTCTCTGTAGACTAGGCTGGTCTCAAACTCATAGAGATCTGCCTGCCTCTGTCTCCCAAGTGCTGGAATTAAAGACATGCACCATCATACCCAGCTATGCCATAAGTTTTTATCTAGGATTAAACAGGATTCATACCTTAGCAAGTCAGGAACAGACAGTAAGCACTTCACAAAAGTCAGTCTGGATAAACATGGTTTTTCAGGCCTTTAATGGTCATGCCATAAAAACAACAGGTGGTTTTTAGAACTCTTTCTAAAAAAAAAATTGCATTTCTTTAGTGTGTGTCTGTGTGTGTGTGTGTGTGTGTGTGTGTGTGTGTGTGTGTGTGTGTACACATGATTGTGTCATGGGGTGCACATGGAGGTCAGAGGACAACTTATGGGAGTCAGGTCACCTTTGACCATGTGGGTCCAGGGGATAGGACTCGAGTTTTTAGTCTTTTCAGCAGTGAGCCATCTTGAGCCATCTTACCAGCCCTAGAGTTCTTTCTATTTAAGACAAAATGTAATGGCCTTTATCCTCTCCCATTCTCTTCACAACTTCATTGCTTATTTTCATGTCATTGTAGGGATCAAAGTACCCGACCAATGGGAGACAAGGCTTCCTTTAGAGCATAGTTCTTCAGTGTAGGGAGGGTGTGACAGTTCACGCAGGTGAAAGTGTTTGAAAGCTGGAGGAAGGCAGCAGAATAGCTGGAATGGGGACCCAACTACCATCTCTGAAGGCCCACCCCTGGTAACTGAATCCTGCCAGCTAAGCTATCCTTCTTGAAGATTCTGCTGCATCCCAAAATAATGCTACCAAAATGGGGAGCACGTGTTGGAAACATGAGCCTGTAGGGGACACTTGAGATTCAAAGCATTACATTTATTCTCAAAGGCCCATGGCCAGTCCATAATGCACACGACATTTAGTCTAGCGAAGAGGTCTTGAAATCCTGACAGTTCCGAAATTTAGAAAAGTCCAAGTTCCCTTCTGAAACTCAAGGGAAATTTCTAATTGGGAACTGCTGCAAGATGAAGAAATGATATACTTCCACTATATAATGCCAGAGTAAACATTCCTGTTTCAAAAGGGGAAAACAGCACAATTGGAAGTAAATATCAGACCCAAACCTAGCAGAGTAAGCATTAAATCCAACAACTCTGTGTCTAGGACCCAGGGTAGTTGGTGGCATCATTCATACTCCAACAGACTCAGGTAGCCTTGGCCCTTTGACCTTACCCATGATGCAGCACACATGGCCTCTATTGGTCCAGTGCCACTTAGTGCTTTGTAGTTTTCTTCAGTCATCCTATGTTCCTGGCATCTCTAACAACCTAGGGTTTCCGTTGCTGCTTCAGCTTCTCCCTCAGTGTTTCACACATAGGGTCTCAGTTAAGGTTTCTATTGCTGTGAGGAGACATCATGACCACAACAACTCTTAGAAAGGAAAACATTTAACTGGATAGTTTACAGTTCAGTAAGATTCCATCCACTATCATGGTGGAACATGGTATTATGCAGGCAGACATGGTGCTGGAGAAAGAGCTGAGAAATCTCCATCTTGATCCACAGGCAACAGGAAGTGAACTGTGACACTGGTTGTAGCTAGAGCATAGGAGACCTCAAAGCCTGCCCTCACAATGACACACTTCCGCTAACAAGGTCACACTTACTCCAACAAAGCCATACCTCTTAATAGCGCCACTCCCAGTGAGCGTATGGGGTAAAATTACATTCAAACAATAACACATATCTTATATTAGAGATCTGACCTTGAACTCACAGAGATCTGTCTGCCTCTGCATCCCAAGGACTGGGATAAAGGTGTGTACCAACACCACCTGGCTTAGTCCATTACTTTTGAATTCATCCTTACTCAAATGTTCAGTGCTTGAACAAAACATTCTTTGCCACTTTTGCCATGATGTCAGACCATGGTGTCTTATCCAATTCTCAGTCGGGTTCTCATTTCCATCTGAAAACCTGTGGGCAGTCTCCATTATCTGCCTTCGTTTGGTGCTCCAGTCTCCCAGACCCCCACCAAATCACCCATTATGCTAATTTACAGCATCCTCTAGCCCATGTCTCCACACTCTTCTGCATTCATCTTGAAAACCAGTTTCTAAGAACCACATAGCTAGGCTTATCAAAGCAAGAGACTTTCCTATCTAGTCCCATTTTTAATTATTGTTGTGCTGCTGGCAAAATTACCTGGCAGAAAAAAAGAAAAAGCAAGATCAGGGTGCTCTTGCCAGGAAGAAGTTACCAAGCCCAATGTGAATTATAAGGGTATTTTTATAATAAGCTAAGTTTATTATTAGATATTATTATTAAAAGATAAACTTGGGTGCCTTCAAATCTTAGAGTTTGTTTGAACAGATTCAGACAGCACTGGGCCCCAGGGGTTTGGTTGGGTTACGTTAAAGGGGCATGAAGAAATTTACACCATGTTCTCAGAATCAAGACAAAGAGAATGGTTGAGTAGTTAAAACTGAAAGTCTGTAGTTAGAGTTAGTTGGTGAATTCTGATTGATGAGTGTTTGGTTAGAGGATAATTGGTGGCTGATAATTGGTTAAGAGCAGGTTTCATTCTCCTAGACTATAACTGTCAACCAAGTTGAGATTCATTTTGCTTCAACCAAGGTGCAGGAATTTTCTCAGCTAATGACCGCTGCCAGTTATTTTTAAGAATGGACAAAAAGGGACTAAATAGGCACTATACACACACACACACACACACACACACACACACACACACACACACACACATATTGAACAATTAGAGAACAGAATGAGCAATGTATCTGACAAATCAAAGCAATAAATTGTTCTTCAAGAGTGCAACCATTAAAATGTATACATACACAATTATATGTGTGCGTGGGGGGGTGGGGGGGCGGATGGATGGATGGATGGATGAGTGTTTTGCCCAGGCATCTGATCCCCCTGAACTTATATGTTGCAAGAGGCGCATGGGCTTGCTTTTGGTCCCGGCGGCCACCTGGCTCCCGTTGCCTGGTGCCTGGCTAGCTTATACCCGAAATAATTACACAGAAACTGTATTCATTGAAATACTGTCTGGCCCATTAGCTCTAGCCTCTTATTGGCTAACTCTCACATATTTGTTTAACCCATTTTTAATAATCTGTGTGTCACCATGAGTTGTGGCTTACCGGGAAAGATTCAGCGAGTCTGACCTGGCAGGCTTTATGATCGGCGACTCTCTCTAACTCTGTCCCCTTTCCAGTATTCTGTTCTCTTTTTCCTCTCTATCTAAGTCCTGCCCTATCAAAAGGCCAAGGCAGTTTCTTTATTAACCAATAAAAGCAACCCAAATACAAAAGGACCCTCCTACATCACTTATAGACAGTTATGAGCCACCATGTGGATGCTAGGAATTGAACTCCAATCCTCTGTAAGAGCAGCCAGTGCTCTTAACCTTTGAGTCATTCATCCCTCTAGCTCCACCGGTACCTGCTTTTGTTGTTGTTGTTGTTGTTGTTGTTGTTTGATCCGCCAGCCTCTGCCTGCCAGGTGCTGGGATTAAAGGTGTGCACCACCACACTGGGAGGGGATGTGCCTCCATTTTAAGATGGACAAAACAACCCAGTTACAGATCACAGTCACAGCTGATAGTTACACACAGTAACTGAGGGTTATTTTTAAATGTGGTGGATGGAATCTCACTGAGTCTGGACACAACGACTTTGAGGAATTCTGTTTTTCCCTTATGGTACCCGGAGCCATCATGATTAAGAACCAAAGGCAGAGGCTGGGGAGATGGCAACTAAAGTCGAGTAAAAGCCGCAGAATCCACAGAAAGCAGGGAATGACGGGGCATGTCTCTAATCCTACTGTTCCTGGGGCAAAATGGGAGGAGGAAACGACAGTTCCCAGAAGCCCACAGGCCAGCTAGCCTAACATGTGCAGCAGCAAACAGCAGAAGAGAAATCCTGTCTCTAAGCAGAGCAGAAGGCAAGAACCTGTTGGGTGGTGTGTACGTGTGCAAACACACCAAATTGTGTCCTTTGCACTGTACATATTCACAGTATTCAAAATTCCTTTCTTCTCTGAAAATTCAGAACCTCCATCAACCCAGGGTCTTGCTTGCAAAGAACTCTGATGTGGCGCTCTTGAGTGCTTGCAAGTCTTGGTGTTCTGCTCCTGAGAAGACACACCTCCTGCCAGACCCACTTCCAGCTTCAAAAGCCAACAGCTGTCCTTAAATAGCAACCTTAGAGGGCGCTGTGCTCATGTGGGCGGGCCATCAGCCTGACCGGCTCTCCCAACTGTCACTCAAACCTGCTTTTCCCACATCGCCATTGGTGCCTGCTTCAAAGTTTTTATTATTTTTATGTCACGTGTGTGAGTATTTTGCCTGCCTGGTTGTGCACCATACGCATGCCTGATACCAGTAAAGTGGCTCGCCCCTCCTGGCCTGCTTAGCCTGCTTTTTTAGTTTTTTTTTTTTTTAATGAAAAAGGGTATATTTTTAAATATAATTTAATTCAAAAACAACTATTAATCTCAAAGTATTTTACATTGGCATGATTGTTTTTTTATACAAATTTAAATTGTATTGTTATACTGTATACATGTTTCCACTCTTGTTTGGGATATTATGCTTATACAACTTATTAAAAATATAATGAATAATTAAAATGCAGGAAATAGTTAGTCACCTATAATCATCAAACTTGTAGTCATATTTTGTATGTTTTTAATTTTAAACAGATGTATTTAGATAGATAGTCTTCAAACACTTCAAAGACCTATAGAAAATGGCATTTGAAATGTCTTAATAGCACAAGGCTTTCCATGACAGTGACACACAACTGCTTCTAGCATCACCAATTCATTTTAGAGAATATAATAGGCATTGAAGTAACTCCATATGGACTTTGCTTTCTTTATGTCAAAAGCAAGCAATTTCAGCAAAGAAATGTCCTTGCCTCAACTGTTGACATTGTACTATTTAAACTGGATCAGCAGGATGCTAAGGAAAGTGACAACTAAATTTTACCAAGACAAGGTAGGAGAGTCCTTCAAAATTCTCTGCTTCTCAAAAATATTTGTCAGATGTATTGGCCTGTAGATCAAAGCTGGATGCCTCAAAGTTATAGAAGGATATTGGGTAGCTTTCCAGGCAGCCAGATGTCCCTGTCACTAGGTAACAATATACCCTTCTGGGGTAATCCAGGGAGTTAAAGTCTGAATACATAGACTTAAAGGTTTACTTAGTTATGATATAAAGTAAATATAGATATAAAACTTCAACTTACATTAACCCATATTTCTTATCTACCCTCTGCCACAAAGAAGAGTATAGCAAGTTTATTTTGCTTCTGTTTGATCCTCCTTAAGAACCTAAAGAATCTGTCCTTCTTCCCTACAGCATTCCATCTGCTTCAAAATTTCTGCCTAGCAATCAGCCAATCAATTCTTAATTAACAATGAGAGCAACAGATCTTCACAGTGTACAGAAAGATTATTCCGCAACATTTCCCACATTTTACCTAGTTAATAAGGGAAGTTTTTTAACTGTATTGTGGTAAAATTATATATATAAAAAAACCTTGTACCAAGTAAGAACTATAGTTACAGTATCCAGTCTATTTGTATCTGACAAAATTAGAGAAAAATTCTATTATTCTTCTTATCTTTGTGGGATTAAAGTTTTATACCTAGCCTGCTTTCTTATAGAACTGAGGACCAACAGTCCAGGGGTGGTACCCCCCACAATGGACCAAACAAGTTGCTTATATTCCAAAAGAAAGTGGGGCAAAAGTACTTGCACCCACCAATCAGAGCAGTCTTTCTTGTAAATGGAAGCAATCCCAGCACAGGTTCTCCTGTGAATGGAGGCCTTTTGTATCATTTACAGGATTTTTGTTGGGTTCCTTTAGGAGGTGGCCCCCACCTGTGGCCTGGATAAAAATGACAGAAAGTCATCCAAAGTTCACCAAGCCCCCCCCAACTGCACCTGTGCAGGCTGTCTGGAGTATATATCTTCAGCTGTGGCTGTAGAGGTCCACTGCAGCTGCTGGAATGTCCTCAGAATGATTGTGGAGTGTCCCAACGAGCTGGCTAGCAATAAGGCCAGTTTGGCTGGCCGCTTGCCTAAAGGCCATTTAGTCAAAGCAGCTGGGGCAGCAGGGAAGAGGGTCTAACAGCTGTCATGAAGTCTCATCACTCCAGTCCCCAACGTTTTAGCCTACTTAAAGGAAAAAAAAAACATTAAAGGGAGTGGTCATACTAAAAGCTTAGCACTAATGTTAATGGTGACTTAACAGTATTTAGTGGCTTTTCCAACTCATTTTGTTCTACCAACATTACCCTGTCACCAAACTGAAATAAGAGTACAATAGAAGAAAGCTATAATCCAATATGCTTGATGAACACAGGAACAACACTTCTCAGCAAAATATTGCCAAGCTAAGTTCAATAGCTTATTAAAAAGATAATTTACCATGATCAAGTTGGCAGAACCTCAAGGATGCAGGGATGGCTCAACATATGTGTCTTAGTTTTGTTTTGTTCCTGTGACAAAGTCCATAAGCAAAGCAAGCCTGGGAAATGTCTTAGCTACTTTTCTATTGCTGTGATAAAACACTATGACCAAGGTATCTGATAGAAGGAAGAGTTTATTTCGGCTTACGGCTCCAGAGAAATAAGAATCTATCACCATGATAGCTGGCAAGCCTGGCGGCAGACAGGCATGGAGACTGAAGCAGCAAACTGAGAGTTCGCATCTTAAACCACAAGCTGGAAGCAAAGAGAGCAAACTGGGGGGTGGCGAGAGGCCTTTCAGCCTCAAAGCCCCATCTCCAGAGACATATTTCCTCTAGAAAGGCCACACCTCCTCAGTCTCTCCATATAGTGTCACCCAAGTGGGGACCAAGTATTCAAATCAGCATCACAGCTGGGCAGTGGGATAGGCATGGAAATGGGAGCCCCAAACTGAGAGTTCACAGTTTAAGCCACAAGTAGAAAGCAAAGAGAGTATACTTGGGACAGGGGATGCTTTTCAAGCTCAAAAGCCACCCCCAGTGGCGCATTTCTTCTAGCAAGGGCACATCTCCTAAGCCACTCCAAAATGTGTCATCAGATGGGGACCAAGGGTGCAAACGCCTGAGAATATGTGGCCCAAGAACCATATCATTTAAGCCACCAGGGACAGGGGTTTTATTTGGTTTATACATCCTGATCCCAGTCCATCGTGGAGGGAAATCAGGGCAGGAACAAAAACAGGAGCTTAGAAGCAGAAGTTGAATCAGAGACCATGGAGGGGAGCTGCTTACTTTTTTGCTATCCATGACTTCCTCAGTCTGCTTTCTTATACAACCCAGGGTCATCTGTCCAGTGGTAACACTGTCAACAGCAGGCTGGGTCTCCCACAACAATCATAAATGAAGAAAATACTCCACAAACTTGCCTACAGGCCAATCTGATGGAGGCATTTCCTCCGTTGAAGGTTCCTTATTCCAGATGACCCTGGCCTGTGTCAAGTTGACAAAAAACTAATCAGCGTAATGTGGAAATCCATCAGTGTTACACATTACATCAATAGAATGATGGACAAAACCATTTGATTATCTCAATAGACAAGAAAAACCATTTGAAAAAATTCAACTTATCTCTGTGGTAAAAGCCCTGAAAATATTATATATAGGATGATTGTATCACAACAGAGAGAGGACTATTTAAAAAAAATAGCTAACATCAACAGAATGGGGAAAATCTGAATGCATTTTCTCTAAGATTGGAAGCAAAATGAGGGTGTTTATACCTAGTGCTCTTATTAATGAATAAGAACCTCCCTGAAGAACAGCTAGTGTAAAGATCTGAGGAAATACTGAGGGAAGACCCCAGATTCAAATAGTGTGCAAAAGCAAAGACCATTTATTAATATTATGGCATGCAGGGATTGACACCTGTACAAAATGGCGACAACCCCGAAAGGAGCATGCAGGCTTCTTTTAAGCACAGCTAAGGGGCATTTTGGGGACAGTTAGGTCATCTCGTTCATAATTGGTTAAGCAAACAGCAGTTACATTAGTATACTTTTAATTGGCTGAGGTTTAGTCTTATCATTTTTGGACATACTTGCACAAGTTTGGACAAGTTCAGCTGTGACTCAGAAGGGGCTATTGGATTTCTCCTTGAGACATTGTGAGGCTGACCTGACTTAGGCCTTGTGTTTGTTCTTTCTTTTTTCAGGAATATAAGGGTGTTATGGATAAATGGCCCTTTATGGGAGAGACACCTGTTTTGCCTTTCTCAGAAAACTGAAACCTAAATTATGAGAATGGGAGAGTTTAAGCCCTTCACTGGGTCACAAGAAATGAAAGACACTCCTCTCTCTCTCTCTCTCTCTCTCTCTCTCTCTCTCTCTCTCTCTCTCTGCCTTGTGGTTGTTGTCTTAGCAAAGCTTCAGTGCTTTGTCTGCCATTATTGCTCCCAGTCATGACGGTCATGGACTCACCCTCTAAACAGTTATCCCTGAACTCTTCCTTCTATAAGTTGCCTTGATCATCTTAGCACCCCAATAGGAAAGTAACTAAGATACTTTCTTACATAAACAAATCTTTTCTTACTTTGCATGTGTGTGGGGGAGGGTCCAAGACAGGGTCTTTTTTGTGTAGTTCTGGCTATCCTGAAGCTTACTCTGTAGACCAGACTAGCCTCAAACCTGGAGATCCACCTGTCTCTGCCTCCCAAGTGCTGAGACTAAAAGTGTGTGCAACCACCACCCAGCAAACAAAATTTGAATGAATTGAAAACAAATTTAAAGAACACCCAGAAGGGTTTGGTGTGCACGCATTCAGTACCGGCACTTGGGAGGCAGAGGCAGGAGGATCTCCATGAGGTCCAGGCCAGCTGAGTAGAGTCCCAAACCAGCCAGGGTACATAGTGAATCCAGAAGGAAGAGGAGGAAGAGGAAGAGGAGAAGGAAAAAAAAAAACACACACTCAAAGCTACATATTCTATTTTTTTAATGCATGCATAATCAAAGTCACAGAGTAAGCTTTCAACTTGAAAGTGGGCATCAGTGCAAAGAGGAGAAACAACAAGAAGGAAAAGCAAATGAGAGCCCTATACCTCAGTTTGGGACTTCATTAGTCTATCTCCACACAACTCACTTCTATGCTGAGAAAAATTAGTCCAGAGAACATTCGTTTGCAAAGGCTCTAGCTGGTCCTGCCTCATACCGGCTATATGATCTGGTCAGTCACTCTCTTCCTCCACCCTGAAACTCTGTGGCATCCTCAAGCCAGCCTACGCTTGCTGATTTCTCTTTCAATAAAGTGAAAGCTTTCAACCTTACTCTCTGGAACTCACGTTTTATGAACATCAACTGGTTGAGCCAAAGGCTGAACTGAACGTTTGTAATGAGAAAGAGTCCTCTGTCTGGTTCCTTTTCGATGCCCCTTTTCCCTTGTAAGGCATGGAGGGACGAAGTGGCTGCGTGTGAACTTTAATGAGACTGCATTAACTGCGCTTCCCAGTCTTCCGTTTGTCAGGCATTGAAACAAAAACCATCACTGATTTTACAAGAATTCAGTACGTGGAGGTGGGGGTGGGGCGACTGGGATTAACTCAGAGAGTTTTCTCTCTCAGTCGGGAGGACACCAACTCCAGAAGAAAGACAATTTTACTGGAGGGGAGGGAGGAAGGAGCACTGGGCTGGCGGCCTCGCTGGCAGTCTCAGGAATACAGTGTGATAAGCCAGGAGCGGGCCAGGCTCTGGGCTGTCTAGTGCTGCCTGATATAAGGGACTGTGGAGTCCAGGAGAACTGACAAAGACTACAGCAAGATGAATGCAAAGCAATTTACAACCATCAACAGTGAAAAGAAACCCCAAATAAACAGTATTGCAAGGGAATAGCTATGCTAAACAGTAGGAAATCTAAACGTCTCCTAGTATCTCCTAATGACCCACCTGACTATACACTCTGTTGACCACAGTGTGTGTGTGTGTGTGTGTGTGTGTATGTATGTGTGTGTGTGTGTGTGTATGTGTGTGTGTGTTGAGACAGAGTTTCTCTATATACCCTGGCTGTCCTGGAACTCACTGTGTAAACCAGGCTGTCTTTGAACTCACGGAGATCTACCTGCTTCTGCCTCCCAAGTTACAAGTTTGGTGATCAAAGGCGGCGTGTACCACCACACCCAGCTTGACCACATTTTTTTTTTTTTTTTGATTGTGAAGTCTTTGTATCTCAAGGACATCATTTTTGTCACATTACCTTTTTGAGTAGCTGGAAGAAGTAACACAGTGCCTTGCTCTGTAGCTCAGGCTGGCCTCAAACTTGCAGCTGTCCTCCTGCCTCAGCCACCAAGAATGCTGGAATTTGTGGTGATTACAGTATTTCTTGGAGAACATAAAGACAAGCCTCTTTCCTCCTAGTTTGGGTAATTAACATTTCTTTAAAATATTTTACTATTTACTTATTTATTGTGTGTAGGGACTGTTGCACCTCCCACTGCCCAAGCGAGGAGAGGTCAGAGGACAACTTTACAGCGTCCTGGGGCTTGAACTCCGGCCATCCAGCTTGGCAGCAGTGCCTTTACCTGCTGAGCTACCCTGCTAGTCCTAAAATTTCTTTTTTATTACTAGTCATTAGATAATTCAATGCTTGATATTATATATGAGTAGATGCTGTGTATAGCTACTGTAAGTTTATACTTTGTTTCTGTAGAAATTCTGATAAAATCTATTTCTTGTGATTCCAAATCTATTTCTTGTGATTCTGGCGAAAGGAAATATATAGAGCCGGAAAGATGGTTCATCCTATTAAGGGAGCTTGTCACTAAGCCTGGCAACCTGAGATCAATTCCAGGAACCCACATGGTTGAAGGATAGGACCGACTCCTGCAAGTTGTCCTTTGACTTCCACACGAACACCATGGCATGGCACATGCACATACAAAATAAATAAGTAAACAAATAAATAAACAAATAAATGTAAAACATTTTAAAGGGAAACCATAAATGATTCATGCACCATTGCATTTGCTGCCTTACTTCACAGGAAAGAACTTCTACTTGGAGCGTAGCTGATGGCAAGCACCCTGCTTTCGATTTTGCCTGATGTCTGCCAGTAGGACACATGGGCTAGCCTTTGACCCTGCACACTTCTAGCCTTGTTTTGTTTTTATTGGTCTGTTTGGGCCAGGTGCCACAGGAATTTGTTAATTCGTTTCTTTTAAAATTAATTAGTTAAGTAATTAAAACACATTTGTTTATTTTTAAAAAGTGTGTGTGTGCGTGTGTGTGTGCGTGTGTATGTACTTGAGTTATGTGTACCACCTGCAGGCAGGTATCCTTGTAGGCCAGAGGGCATTGTATCCCCCTGGAACTAAAGTCAGAGGTGGTTGATGTGGGTGCTGAGAACTAAACCCCATCCTCTTCAAAAACAGTACTTTCTCTTAACCCTGAGCCATCTCTCCAGCCCTCTCATTTCTTTTCTTTATTTCTTTTTTTGTTTTTGTTTTTGTTTTTGTTTTCGAGACAGAGTTTCTCTGTGTCACAGCCCTAGCTATTCTGGAACTAGTTCTCATAGACCAGGCTGGCCTTGAACTCCCAGAGATCCACCTGCTTCTACCTCCGGAGTGCTGGGATTAAAGGCGTGCGCCACCACCACCCGGCTTCCCTCATTTCTTTTTACTGAAAAGTTTATTTGTGAGTCTATTCCGGAAAACACTGGTAAACAGAGAGGGGAAAAGTGATAAAAGGGAGGGATATAAATCAAACAAAAGTGCATACCTGATCAGTGACTTCTGTGGAACAAATTGAAACCAACAACACAAGGAATTCCAAATGCAAGCCAATCCCCACAATAGCAGCTTCTGGTGGACAGTCCCTAATTACCTGAGATGCTTATTAGGATGTCTGGGGAGCTTTTATTTGAAATTTCATCCTTGCGAGATAGACTCTTATTGTGACACAATCCCAGATTCATGAGCTTCCTCTCCAGTCAGGTGCAGGCAGCGAGCGGGGATAAAAGGATTCTTGGCAGTGTTCCCATACTGGGATGAACTGACAAAACACACCCTGGAAATGACACAAAACATGTGACCAGAGCCTACTTAGCCCACGCTAAACGACAGATCCTAGTTAATATTCCTCGAGGTGAACCCCCCTAAAGTGCCCACAGCTGCTCCAGGCCCCCAACACTAGGGGAAGTCAGAGAGGAAGAAGGGGGTAGTTAAAATGTCATTAAATGTCCATGCACAAAGTGAAGCCCCTCTCAGAGATTGGAAAGACCCATGAAGGCGCAGCCTCATCACAGGAAATGCACCTCTGACCCCATGTGGCTGCACACCTGGCTAGTAACCAGAAGCATCTGTGGCCCATAAGAGCAATCCAGCCGCCACAGCCTCCCCACTGTGGCTCTGCTCCCACAGGAGAGGGAAGAGGTGTTAAGCAGCTGGGGACAGGGTCATAGAAGAGGAAGGGAGGAAATGGAGAGGACATCCCAGGTCTCTGAATTCATTGTCTCCAGAGTTGCCCTAGTGACCTGCGAGCCATCATATGTTAAAGTCTCTTGGCATTCGGAGAAATGACAGCAGCCAAGGCCACCTTCCCCAAATTACTGTCAGGGCCTTCCCCAGCCAAAACACAGACTGCTTCTCCCTCTGCACTCTCAAGTCTGACCAGTTTTAAATACGATGCACAATGCTTGGTTCACACACACACACACACACACACACACACACACACACATCTTCTTGTGAATTGTGAGGGCAAACATTAGCTCAGGAGCTGCACCTGCCTACTAGAACCTAAAACTAGCTATGAGAAGACTGGAAGATCATCTGTTTCTCCCTGTGTTCCAGAATGCACTTGTGGAGGTCAGAGGACCTCCCCCAAGGTTGCAGGGGTCAGTTCTCTCTGTCACCATGCATTGCTAGGATCAAACCCTGGTCCCAGGCATGGGTACTGATGACTTTTACCTGCTCACCCCCCTCACTGGCCATCACACAGTTATTTGTTAGTGTGTTTGTTTCATTTTAGATGGGGTCTCACCATCTAGCCCTGGGTGACCTGGAACTCACTACAGAGACTAGGCTTGTCGCAAGCCCATAGAGATCTGCCTTGCTCCATCTTCCAGCTGCTAGGATTAAAAATATGAGCCACCACACCCTGCTCCATATGGCATTCTTAAAACAATGTGGGGCTGGAGAGATGGCTTCACAGAAGAGTGCAGTTCAGTTCTCAGCTCCCACATGGGGAAGTATACAACTTCCCATAACTCTAGCTCCAGCGAATCCAACTTCCTCTTCCAAGCTGCAAGGGGGCTTGCACATATGTGCACACACACACACACACACACACACACACACACACACACACACTCACACCCATGAAGACAAATCTTTTCAAAAATCTCCCACAAAACACAGTAACAGACCTTTTCGTGGAGTCTGTTCCTCTGCCTCAGTTCCTGAGGACAGAACTAGCTGCCTTCAGTCATACATCTGTCTTGTCCTTGCGGTTTAGTATCTGGACCTAGTGATCCAACCTCTCTGAGCTTCTTTTGCCTGGATTGGCTCATAGTTTGCTGATAGAATTATAAAGATTACGTGAAGTGGTGTTTGGAAAAAGCTACATGGGACATTGCTCAATATATTAGTTATTCTCACTATTTTACCACTTATGGTTTCAGAATAGATAAAGACATACAAATGATACAAATGAAGGAGATGGGTGGGGGCGGCTGGAGAGATGACTCACTTGTTAAGAGTGTTTCCTACTCATCCACAGGACCTAAGTTTGATTCCTAGCACCCACGTTGGGCAGTTCACAACTATCTGCAGCTCCAGCCCCGGCGATTGGTACTTCTGGCCTCTGCAGGCTCCTGCACTCTTATGCACAATCCCTTACACAAATACGCATTGATACAGATCTAGAGATAAAAGGAAGTCTTAATATTTTTTTAAAAAAGAAAGTGAGCCACGAGAATGGCTGCAAGATGTTTTCAAACACTTGTAATAGAAAGATCACTAGATCTTTCAGAGTATTGACAGTGTTCATAAAAATTTAATGTGTACATATCTCCTTTCTAGGGACATGCTGCAAACTGAGCTAAACTAATTGATTAGGCAGCAACCATCAGTTCTCCTGATGAAACCCAATCCACTCCAGTGAAGAAAAGTAGATGACCCAGTCTTAGTAGTTGTAGTGGAGAGCTGTTGTAGGGAGAGCAGGGCCCCTTTGTTCGTCCCGGCCGCCCCACTAGCTTACACCCGAAATAATCACATAGAAATTGTATTAATTAAATTACTGCCTGGCCCATTATTTCTAGCCTATTATTGGCTAACTCTCACATCTTGATTTAACCCATTTCTAATCATCTGTATATAACCACGAGGTCGTAGCTTACCAGGAAAGATTTAGCATGTCTGACCTGGCAGCTCCATGACGGCTCTTCCTCTGCTTTCTTTCTCCCAGAATTCAGTTCTGTCCTCCCCGCCTATCTAAGCTCTTCCCTATCAAAAGGCCAAGGCAGTTTCTTTATTCAACCAATGAAAGCAACACATCCTACACCAAGTGGTTAAAGCCAACCCAGCCTATCATATAGATACAAGATGAGCTTCTGTACACATTGCTAAAGGTGTGGTAGATATGGTGATGTGTTGATGGAGCCCTCCAGGTTCACCCTTCCTTCCTTCCTTCCTTCTTTCCTTCCTTCCTTCCTTTCTTTGTTCCTTCCTCCTTCTTTCCTTCCTTCCTTCCTTCCTCCTTCTTTCCTTCCTTCCTTCCTTTCTTTGTTCCTTCCTCCTTCCCTCCTTCCCTCCTTCCTTCCTTCCTAGACCAGATTGGCCCTGAACTCACAGAAATCTGTCTGTCTCTGTCTTTGGAATGCTTGAATTAAAGGCATTCATCACCCAGCCTGGCCCTTCTAACTTCTTTCTAATACATTTTTATAGAGCAGTCAAAAATCTCTTTCCTTCTGCTCTTTTACGTTCTTGGTTGGCATTTGTGGTGGTTCAGATGAGAATGGCCCCACAGACTTATTTGTTTGAACTTGATCTCCAGTTGGTGGAACTGTGCGAAGGATTGGGGGTATGGCCTTGTTGGAGGAGGTGTGTCACTGGGGGATCAGCTTTGAGTTTTCAGAAACCCATGTCATTCCAAGTTATCTTTCGCTGCCTTGTACTTGTGGATGAAGATGTGAGCTCTCGGCTACTGCTCCAGCACCATGCCTGCCTGCCCGCCTGCTGCCTTGCTCCATTCCATAATGGTCATGGGCTCTAATACTCTGAAACTGTAAGCTCCAAAGTAAACACTTTTTTTGTAAGTTGCCTTGGTCATAGTGTTTTATCACAGCAATAGAAGAGTAACTAAAATAGAAGTTGGTACCAAGGAGTGTATTATTCCAGTGATAGATCTGGAGTCACCAGACTTGCTGGCAAACACTTTAAGCAATGAAGCATCTTTTACATGGATCTTTTAAAAGATAATAGAGTTGGGGCATAGCTCAGTTGGCAGAATGCTGACCAACATACTCAAAGACAGGGGTTAAAGCCTCAGCACTACAAAGTGGTGAAAATGGCAATAAATTCCAGAGGAAAAAAAAGACAAAACTTTGGTCTCTAGGGTAGTAAACTGTGGGAAGGCAACTAAATAGAAGATCAATGGATAGGATGAGCAAGTCAGGAAAACTCATCACACAGAGCCTTTCGGTGCTATCTCTCGGCAGTGTCTATTGCTGTTGGTGATCCCAGCACAGCTATTATGCTGGTAGCCAAACAAGTGGAGAGGGTGGCTTGTCTTGCACGTGCTTCTTTCTTCCCTTCTCCCTTTTCTTCTTGTTCTTTTTTCTTCTGAGACAGGCTTTCTTTGCTGTTCTGGAGCTTGTTCTGTAGACCAGGCTGGCGGTGAACTCACAGAGGTCCATCTTCCTCTGCCTCCAGAATACTGAATGGAATTAAAGGCAGGGCAATCCATCTTCCTTTTTCAACACACAGTAACAGAAATGTCTTCTGCTGGGATCAAAGGTGTGTGCCACCACCGCCTGGCTGCACCTGCTTTTTTAATTAAGCTTTTACTCCAGAAGTATTTAGACCAAAGTTGCACATTGGAGGTGGCTCATTCTCCTATCCTTTACATTTCCATGCTCTCAACACTTCCAAAACATCCTTATTTTTGTTGGGAAAAGATAAGTAATGAGCATGGTTAGTGGAAAGTCCAGTGCCCTCCTAATTCACAGCTTCTTGACCTGTAGTGTTATCCCATATGGGATCATGTGACTTACCTGTAGTGTTATCCCATGTGGGGTCATGTGGGGTCATGTGACTTACCTGTAGTGTTATCCCATGTAGGGTCATGTGGCTGACCTGTAGTGTTATCCCATGTGGGATCATGTGGCTGAATGTGGGGGCAGCGAACAGCTCAGCAACAATAAAAGGTTTCTGAATGCTCAAGGACCAAAGACTGAACTGAAAATCAAGCTCACAGCAAACCTGACCTGTTTCTGGCAGCCCTTGCCTTTGCTGCCGTCCATGACGTCACTGCAGCCTAGGCTCTGAACGTACATGTGTGTATTGTCCTCTGTACTGTGTGGCCACATGTGGTTGGTGAGCAGTGACTGAAACAGCTTGGCTCAGACTGGAGACTACTGTGTGTTATATATATCAGGAACTGCACTGTTTCAGATATATATATTATTCATATATATATATTATTTTATGTTTCCATATATAATAAAGCAAAGACTTTAAGAAAAATTTTACTATCATTCCTCAGTAAGTATCAAGTTAGTATTTTTTATTGTACTAGAATGTTTTACTTTAAATATATATATAAATACACACACACACACACACACTAGTTGTCTGGCATGGTGCTACACATGTTTAATCCCAGGACTTAGAAGGCAGAAGCAGAAGGATCTCTGCAAGTTTAAGGCCAGTCTGGCCTACATAATGAGTTTCAGGTCAGGCAGGGGCTACACAGTGAGACCCTGTCTACAAAGAGCAAATAAACAAAAACTCACATTTCCCATTGGTGCGAGAGAGGTGGGTGTCTGTGGGTGTGTATGGATGGGCAGGTGGGGGATGGGCATGCTTGTGCCACTGGCACATTCTGGACCAGAGAACATTTACAGACACCAGGTCTCTCCTTCCACTGTGTGGGTCCAGAGGATTCAGCTGGGTAGTCAGGCACTGAGCCATCTCACTGGACCAAATGTTTGATTTTTAAAATTGCTGTTTGAGTTGCTGACTTGGGTTTTATTTAAAAATCACTAAGTGAATTTTGGCTTGGGGTTAGGAAAGATTTTTCAACAGTTTCTAAAATGGTCCTAAACACGTTTCCTTCATTTTTATACAATATATGCATGCAAAGGGGAATTCTTAGCATTAATGATTATAAATCAAAATATTAATCAACCAAAACAGTGTTGAAGATGCTTGATGTGCTGCAGGATCGAACACTCAGACAAGGTCTCGCCGCTTTTGTAAAATTAAGTGCATGCATCTCGCTGATGTGAAAAATTACACACACCTTTAATGAGTGTTAAAATTACATGTAGGCCAGATAATTGTTTTAAAATACATTTCTTTATGATTTATTCTCAGCCAATGCTTAAATTGTATACCTGTTTTATCTATTTGTATATCCAGGGTTGCATAAAAATTTCTCCAGCTGAAAGGGCCTGTTAGGGGACAAGTCTAGAGAAATCCCGTACTAACCCAAGGCCAGGAACTACTCAGCTTGCTGCCCCAGGGGAGGGGGTAGCAAGGGTCCAATAAGGGCCTTTGCCTGGCAGAGGACAGCACATAGGTGCGGAGAAGAATTGGTGCTTCTCGCAGATCGTCTCTCGGGAGGAAGGGAAAAGTTTAAACTGAGCTTGCCCTGTGTTGTTGCCACCTTCACCAACCAGATTAAGCCTCCTCCTTTCTCTCCTAGCCGCCAAAGGAAGCAAGAGGAACAGAGAGGCCACACGGTTGTGACCTGAGGGAGAGTCACCAGGATGAGGAAGAAGGGAGCCCTTGTGGAGCAGGGCAAACAGAACTCCCATGCTCTCAAATAGTCCTGTTAAATTTTGTGTGATCTTACATTCATGGGCAATTTGTGTCTTAAAACAGAAGCAAAGCATACATACACACAAATCAATCAAACAAGAAAGAAACGCACAAAAGCAAAAGATGGTTTCTTTGTCTGTGTAGGATGCAGTAGCCTTCAGCCAACCAGAGTTTCTGCCAAGAGAAACTGGAAAAACCAGGTTCATTTGAAAAAAAAATCAGTTTTCAAAATCACTATGGAGCTGGATGAAGCAATAAGCATGGGAGGGAGGAGCTGAATCCACGGAAACTGAAGGGTGAGTGGCTAAAAACTTTGCTTCAGGGGCCAGCAGACCACTGAGCACTGAGGAGAAGCTGTGAATGATGCTATCTGCTCTCTGAAGCAGTTCTCCCCCTGTAGGCAAAGTCACAGCTGTCTCGTGGCCCGCAGGACTGTTGAAAATTGAATGACAACATGCTTGTGTATTCATCGGTCTGTCCCTCCAGATTATAAACCTAACATGTGACAGGAGAGTCTGTCTGTCTTTTCATTGCTATGTTTCAGCCCTGCGCTTGCACTTAGGATCTGTCGCATTGAGTCTAGCTGAAATAGTGTGTGTTTTCTGGCTGGATTCCTAAGGCACCCCTTTCTTCTTGGAGGCTCAGCTCTGTTTTAGGACTTTGCTGCAGCCTTTTCCTATGGGACCTGTGCCCTTCTCTGTAATACCTCCAGGGGTTGGAAGTGGGTGGGGTTGAGAAAGCACTAGTTCAGACTCCCAAGCCACACCCAAGTCATCACCCTAAGGGCCCCGAGTCTCTCTCAAACCACAAAAGAGCCTGAGGCCCTCACAGAAAGCGTTCTGAGATTGTTCTGGGAACCTGCGGGGCATCTAGTATGTTTCCCTCAACCCATTGCACAATCTTGCGGAAGCCAGGAAGGTTGGTCAAGTCCACCTGCCCTCCCACACCTACCTCAAGATTCTAATGCCCGACTTGCTCACCTTCACTCCCATCCCCAGGTCTCTGGGCCACTGTCCCTGGAACATCTGCCCCATACTGGGGTTCTGTGTAAGGCCTCACTTTTAGGATACACTGCGAACTGTTCTCTTGTATACTTTTTACATCTTTTCCAGAGACAAAAAAACCCCCAACTAAGCCCCCAAACTGGGATCCACTCCCAGTCTTGTTGCTGTACAGTCTTGGACCATCTGTTTTCTCAGGCAACTGAGTCATTCATTTTTGGCTTGAGTCCAGAGTAGCAACTTCGAGCACCCCCAGACAGCACGCTCACTCAGGCCCAGGAAGACTGCTCCGTGTGATCAACATTTATACGGGACTTACACACCTTTGGTGACGATAGCAGGGGATGTGGGGAGGCGTGGAGCCCTGAAAAGTGGTAGGGGAGCCTCACACTCTCTTGGTGTTTATTGAGCCCCAGAATGCCCTGAGGTTCCAAGGGGAAGAGGTGTTGAGTGTTGAGTCGTCTCCAGAACCATGCAGTAGAGTCGTTTTGCTTTTTTAAATTGTAAACGATCTCATAATGTTTGAAGTAACTTTATGGTTTTGTGTTGGGCCACATCCCTACCTATGGTGGGTACCTGTGGTTCCCGGGCCTGAAGGTTGAACACACCTGAGCCATACCTGGGGAGGGCGAACCTACAGAGGCTTCCCAGTGTCATGGCTGTTCTAAGCCCTCTCTACCCGCTGGTCCCTGTGAGGATTCCTGTCTCTCCTTGGGTCCTATTCTAGGTGTCTCTCCCAGCAAGTTACAGGGTAGAGAGTGGTGTCCTGGCTCCCAGTTCAAATTCTTCTCTTCCCAGTAGCAGGTCTTCTACTGTCTCCAAAATAACTTCATGGATGGTTGGAGGTCCCTGGTCCCTGCATCCTGGATGGATCCAGGCGCAGCCCCAAGCCTGGATAGAAGGAATGCTGTAAGTGCATATGAATTAAGTTAGAATGTCCAGCCAATTCACTAATGTCACGAAGAGAGTGAATGTGGGTGCCAAGACTCCCACGAAGTCGTCCCCACTCCCCGTGTCCCTCCTCCCCCTGCATCAGCCCCCTCCACTCCCAGCTTACTTTTTAGTATGACAGAAAGCTGTGGAGGGCCGTGTTGAGGGGAGTGAGAGTAAGGGGAACAGGGCCACAGTCACTCTACCAAAGAGTCAGGCCTCAGCACTGGGTCCCCACAGTCAGACCTGGGCCACTGGGTCCCGGGGCTTACTGCTTGGCAGCTTTCTGCAAGGTCTGGCCTGGGCAGCCCCACCCAGCATTCTCACCACACCCTGCAATTCTTGCCACCCAGAAGTTCTTGCCACACCCTGCCTGCTCCCGGAAGGTAAACAGGGCCTCCAGAGAAGGGCTGTGCTGTGTGCTTGCCCTCTTGGCCTTGGCTCTGGAGACCACAGATGGATCTTTGATTTTCAAATGGCCCAGATCAATAAACAGGAAAGTCAGTACTGAGGCCCTCCTGAACTTCAACTGACCTTCAAGCTTGTTGGTTCTGAGGGACAAGCGCCCAGGCACCTGACTCCAGGGGACAGAACTAACTGTGCTGCCCAGGAGGGAGCTTGCACTTTGGAAAGATGGAGGGAGGGCTGTCATGTTCCCTGGGGAAGACCAAAGTTTGGTCATGCCACCAAAAGTGAAGAAACAGTTGGGACGTTAGTAATGACCTCAGCAATGAGAGATGACAAAGTTCCTTTCTGTGGAGTCCTGGCCTGCACAGATACAGCCGCTAAGGCAGACTGAGTGCCTGCTGAGCAGCCAGCAAGGAGCCTCAAATCCTTACCTTATTTGTGGAATGGGCTCAGCCACGCTGAGGGTGGAGTTCACTGTTTTCATTTCGCTGGTGAGGAAGCTGTGGTCCAGGGTGGGTTAGCAGCCTGCCCAGGGGCTGCTGATGAGCCCACAGAGGCAGAACCAGCTTCTGAACCTAGCTGAACTTCTGGTTGGAGACGATACTAAGACAGTTCCTTCTGAGTTAATATTGCCTCTACTTTCTCAAGTCACAGGACACGCAGAAAAGGGATCACTTTAGGGGTTTCTTTATCCATTTTGTATGCTGCAGCAAACAAAATGTCACACACTTAGACTGTACAAACGGAAATACGTTGTTGAAGTTCAAGATCAAGGCACTATCAGGTCTGGTGTTTGGTGAGATGCCCATCTCTGGTCATGGGGAGCATCTAGCTGTGGTCCTCAGCAGACAGGCAGGGCTCTCACTGGGCACTAGCCACATTCATTCCGGACCTCAGCACCTCCAGAAGCCAACCGCCTATAACCATCACCTTACAGATCTCACATATAGGCTTCACGGGACACAAATAAACCATAACAGAGAGACTGCTTACTGAAGGTTCTCCAAAATTGTCAGGGCTCCCCAGAGTAGTAGGGCCACATGTAGAAGGTTGGAGAAACTTTTGTATGCCCAGGGAAGAAATTGGTCCATTTGCCCTAAAGCTCCCGAGAGGCAAAAGTCTTTAATTCCAGGATTTGGGAGGCAGAGACAGACAGATGTCTTAGTTCGAGGCCAGCCTGGTCTACAGAGCGATTTCCAGTACAGCCAGAACTACACAGAGAAACTCAGTCCTGAAACAAACAAACAAACAGGTGTACCAGGTGACGGTGTGACCTTTTAGGTAACTTCCTGCAAAAGGTGTGACAAACACCATCGGACAGAAAACTTCCCAGCACAAAGGGGCAATGCAGTGAATGTGGACAGGCTGAAGCCCCAAACTTTGCAAAGCAGAGGTCTCTACTCCATACAGCCAAGGAGATGCAAGTCAACAGTGAGCAGGCTTTCCCACGTAGGAAGTCTAGCAGTAACCCTGGTTTATCGGGCTCCTGTTTATCAGTACCCCTTTGCAAATCCTCCAAGAAATGTACTAGAACATTCTCTTGATTTTTCCCATATACTGGATCTTTCCTTCAATTAGTACGTTTAAAATATTTCAGGAGTAATTAACAACGGTTTAGGATCCGGGTTTTTCCTCAAGCGAGAACCAGGATTGTTTAAGCCATTGGCGACCCCTGCTGGATATCCAGGAAGAAACACGTCTCTAGTAAGAGCTGGGGGGGTTCTTGCGAAGGTCTTGCCCTATCCCACGGTTCTTCTTCCTGTCCTTCCAGGGCTGGGAAGCTCGGTGGTCGTGCTGGAAATGGCAGTGAAGCTTAGCGAGGAAGAAACTCGACTCGAGAGCCAGGATGCCCTCACACCAAATTCCTGGTTCTGTGTGCCTTTTGGGCTATTGATTCTGTTTTACCATGAAGGACTGGCATGGAAATTAGAGCCTACTTCCCAGAACACCTATGAGATGTAAACAAAAGACTGTCTCAAACACTGACTGAAGGGTTTTATCAATACTAAGAATAGCACCCAACACAGGGAGAGGAGCGTGTTAATTACAATGCACTGATCCTTGCTATTATGAATGGCACCAACACAGAGCCATTTTTGACTAACAACATCTAAAAGAAATCTTTCTTCCCCTGTCCGGAACCCTAAGGGTCACTCTCATGGTCATGAGGAATTCTAACCATTTAGGAGTCATTGCTAGGGAGGTGCTGTTGAAAGGACGATGGCAGAGATAACGGAACACATAAACGATATCGTCCATCAACAAACCTCCAATGACTCCACAGCGACCCACTCCTGCTGTGGGGTGATTCGTGGAGCCTTATTCTAGTTTGGAAGGGATGGAAGAAATCACTATTGCTATAAAAAAAATCTTTTCAAAGGTGAATGGTAGAATAAATCTCATAGCACTCAAGCGGTTCTGACATTTGCTGGGCTTCTCAGCTTTTTCTCTGAAGATAGAATAAGCGGTGGACAGCCTCTTCTTTCTGCAGTCGGGGAAGTTGGCTGTAGCTTCATTTCTGAGGAAGCAACAGTTAATCTCAACCAAGCAAGTAGAATTCTTGGGAAACTGGAGACTACACAGGTGCACATTCACGTACGTAAAAGTACTTACCTACATATGATGCATGTGCCTGCAAATCTATATACATGTAGATTCCATTCTAAGGTATACAGTGCCCTATGCATATGCATGTGTATAAAGTACACTCAAAAATATTCAGCACTAGGGAGGGAGGCTGGAGAGATGGCTCAGAGGTTAGGAGCACGAGCTGCTCCTCCACACGTCCTGGGTTCGATAGCCAGCAACCCCATGGCAGCTCACAACCATCTGTAACTCCGGTTGCAGGAGATCTGACACCCTCACACAGACACCAATGCATATAAAATAAACATAAGTTAATTTTTTTCAAGACAGGGTTTCTCTGTAGCTTTGGAGCCTGTCCTGGAACTAGTTCTTGTAGACCAGGCTGGCCTCAAACTCACAGAGATCCGCCTGCCTCTGCTTCCCAAGTGCTGGGATTGATACTTATTTTTAAAAATTCAGGATGCCTTACATTTGTGCTCCTTTGGGTCAGATTTTAGTGGCTGTGGGGAGGGAGGTAGACACAGGAAAGATTGCAACCGTTGAGGGATGCCAGAGCAATGCGCTCTGTTAAAGCTGGAAGCAGGGCAAGCCAGGTCTTGGAAAGGCAGCTGACATGATATCATAGCTAAAGAACACAGCAGCCAGGTAGTCTAAAAGGTAGATTTCGGCATGGTCACGATTGTGGCAGAAACAGCTTTTGGGCTGTTTTGCACGGGAAATTGTACTGTACACTTTATGTAGACTTTCCTAGCCCTGTGACAGGCCACCTCTGACATTCTGTAAGCCAGCACTCAGCACCACGCCCACACCAAAGCTCTTGCCACCCTGTCCACTCTCCACTCGCAAGGGTGGGAGCTTCAGGAGAGAGTGGGGAGGGGCTTTTTCTTCTGTTTCTGTTTCTCCAGACCTTAGCATAGCTCCTGACCCAGTTAGCATGTGGCCAGTATTGATTGCATGGGGGGAATGGATGGACAGATACAGATGGACAGACAGATATAGATGGACATGTGCACGAATGAAGGAATGTCTCAGGGTTTCTATGGCTGCAACAAAACACCATGACTGAAAGCAGGTTGGGGAGGAAAGGGGTTATTTGGCTTACACTTCAGCATTGCTGTTCATTGCTGAAGGAAGTCAGGACAGGAACTCAAACAGGGCAGGACCCCGCTGATGCAGAGGCCATGGAGGGGAGCTGCTTACTGACTTACTTCCCCTGGCTTGCTCAGCCCACCTTCTTACAGAATCCAGGACCCCAGGAATGGCACCACCCACCATGGGCTGGGCCCTCCCCCATTGCACTAAATGAGAACAAGCCTTACAGCTAGAGTGCGTCAAAGCATTTCCTCAGCTGAGGCTCCTTCCTCTCTGATGACTCTAGCTCGTGTCAAGTTGACACATACAACCAGCCAGTGCAAGGAATCAGCGAATGGGTGGATGGATGAAGGGAAGACGCAGAGAACTGTGAGCCCATGTCTGCTTCCTCTGCGGCTGCTGTGATCACATACGCTGACAAAAGCATTCTAAGGGAAGAAGGGCTTCTTCCTGCTCATGGTTCGAGGGGTCCATCGTGCTGGGGAAGTCAAGACAGCAGGAGTCTGAAGCCTCAGCTCACATCACATCCACAATCAGGAGAACAGAGAGCCACCAATGCAGGCTGCTGCTCAGCTCCGTCTCCACGGATGCAGTTCAGAAATCCCTGCCCAGGAATTGTCCCGCTAAGATGAATCTTTTCACACCAATTAATGTAATCAAAATCAACCCTCCTTGACTGGCCCAGTGACAGTCTCCCAGGTGATTCCAGACACAGGACAATGAACACTAACAGCCACAGGCTAGAACCGGGACTCCTTCCTGGCTAAAGAGTTCCAGAGAGGCAGAGAGAAGGACCTATGGCAACAGCATTCCACGGTGGTTCGAGAACGTGGGTTAGTGTTCCGAGGTTTTGCTGGCACAGCCGAAGAGTCCCCTGGCTGACGAAACAGTCTCAGAGACAGGCAGGTGGAAAGCCGCCAGGGAAGCCACCCAGGGCTGGTTTTAAAATATCCAATCCTATTGCTGTGGGTTGGGTATGGGTCCCCCGGGGGGCCATGGATGAAAGGCTTGATCTTCATTCAGGCTGTGGCGCTATGGGGAAGTGATGGGGCCTTTAATAGGTAGGACCTACTGGGAGTTTTCAGGTCATTGGATTTATGCCCAATCTTTTCCCTTCTCTGCCTTACTGTCAGGTGAGAGTTTTGCTCTGCCGTGTGCTCCCGCCATGATATACTGCCTCACCACAGGCCCCAGAGCAGTGCTCACTGATCGTGGACCAGAGCCTCAAAGATGCACCTTTCCTCTTTGTAGGTAACTATCTCGGCAGGTTGCTATAGTAACGCAAAGCTGACTGGCACTGCAAGTAGGCATTCCTCTCTACAGGTCCGACTTTACAGTCAGCACGATGTTCTACAGATCAGAAAGTTGCATCTCCGAGATCAGGATTCAAACCAGAGTGTCTGGCCTCAGTGGTCCACTGTGGTTATTCGGGAAAGCAAGAGGGACAAAGTCAAAGGGAACAAAAGTCTGTGGGGTCACCGTGACAGTTGCTGCTATGGCAAACTGAAACTTGGATTTGCTCCAACAAACGAAATTCTCTCTCCTGTGTCTTCTCCAGTGTTGCACTGATAGGGCTCCCCCAGTCACACCCTCTTCCCCAACCTGTGCTCCATCCACCCAGGGTTCCGCAACTTCAACACGAGGTTCCCGGCCACTGCACCCAACTGCTTCAAGCTGGCAACAGGAAGAGAGCAGGGAGAATGGAAGGGTATGTAGATTGGACCCAAAAACAAATCAGAAAAGGAAAAAAAGAGACCCAAGGACAGTAATCTGCCAGGAATCTCCGGTTATGTTGTAGGTTGATCTCCATCATGAGTGCATTCATGTACCAGCTAATAATATTCCCATCCATGACGGGCCACATATGTGATGGTGAATCACTTAGTGGGTCAAATTTTGTGTAAGTATGTTCGCACCATGTAGACTTCCCTAACAACACATTCTCAGGATGTATCCAGTTGTTAATCGTCATGGGACTAGATTTGAAACTGTGTAATACGGAACGCTTACAAGGTCTCAGAGAAACTGCAATTGTCTGAGCTACAAAGCCCCCAGAATGGCTTAGCTTCGAAGCTGTTCATACAAGCGAACTATAAACCGTATTGCTTCAACCGTAAGACAGAAACCCGTCTCATGAGCTGTGCAGCTGTTCACACAGCTCAGAGCCTCCAGACAACCGAGCTGTCATTAGAATCTAAAATACCTTTTTATAAAACGATGTCATGTGAGCATTTACAACTGGTGGTGCAGAAAGCCACCAGAAGCGACGTGCTTGTCTCCGACATGAGATGTCGTAAAAAGGCTCTGGAGACATAACAGCCACCATAATGTGATATGCTCATAGTTCAGCAGATTGATCTCCGCACAACATGAGCAATCATAGCGCAGAAATGAAAAGTGCCATCAGAAGGCAGTTCCATGCCAGTAAGTGTAGATTTATGAGCTCTGAAACATTTATTCACACTTTAAATGTATTAACATAGGAAAAGTGGCTTTGAACCCCACAGGCAATCTCCAGGAATGTGTTCCTTCCATAAGCCCCACCAACCACAAGATACTGCTTGCTCCTCAGAATGCAAATAGCCAAGCTGCTTTGCTTTGTTTCTCACTACAGTGCAAAAATTGATAGTTTATTTGATATATCAGTATCTCACGGGCTTAGTTTTCATACGTTGTCCCTTGAAATACTGAAGAAAATCCGTCTTTCCTACCTTGTAAGCCAGGGTCTGCCTTCGAATCAAGGCCAGCCCCCACCCCTAGCCCTGTGTGTGGTGGCACACAGCATACCTGGGGGGATCATGGTTTCATCCCTTCATTTTCAGTGAATTTTGACAGGCAACCAGAGCCTTTTGAGAGGCAAGTAGGCTGCACTGTACAGTTAAGAGGAGAAGTTGCCACTCGTTCGGTGCTTTGATATGTCAGGCACACGCTAGCCTTTGATATACTTCCTTTTATTAAGTCAGTGGTCCATGTGCTTAAATGAATGAGGAGACTAAGGCACAGAAACACTGAGTAGCTTCTTGTCCAGATCATCCGTTAGAATGTGGCCTAGTTTTCTATTATACGCATAGTGTAAGAGAGGATGGATGGGGCTGGAGAGATGGCTCAGCGGTTAAGAGCACTGGCTGCTTTTCCAGAGGACCTGGGTTCAGTCTCCAGCACCCACATGGCAGCTCACAACTCTCTGTAACTCCATTACCAGGGGACCCGACACTATCACATACACATACAAACAGGCAAAACACCAATGCACATAAAATAAACAAATTGTATCTTCTTTGGAGACTCCAGGTTCTTGGGATGAGCAGCTTCTAAATTGTGTGACTCTCTAGTCCCTGTGGGACCTTTAGCCCTCTTACCATGCAAGCCTATCAAATATATCCCCTAATATAGGGTCTGTTTCTCACTGGCGGGATTCTCCAGGAGAACGGAACTAATGGAACATGTGTTTACACGATGGCAGAAGACAGACCAGACTCGTTCACACAAATAGAAGATGTCAAAAATGACTGTCTGCACACTCTAGGGTCAGAGAATCCATAGCTGCTCAGCCCAAGAAGCCAGACAGCTCAAGTTGTCCCAACCCTGCACAATTCCTGCTCGGAATTTCACTCATCTCGAAACATTGAAGCAGCTCTAATCTAAAGCCAGAGGATGATAGCAGCAGCCATCCATACACACGGAAAGACAGGAATGTTGCTAGGTGGTCACATCCTACCTTCCCCCAACTTCCTTTGTGGGTATCCGTTTTTCGGTGCTGCCCATATCGGGGGCATGTCTCTGTTCACTCTGGAAAGGCCCCACAGACACACAGGTACATTTCATCAACCCTAGACACCTCTCAGTTAGCCTAAGTGACAGCTGTGGTTGTTCCCCCCATCTCATAGAGAGTGGCACTACTAGGAAGTGTGGCTATGTCAGAATGAGTGTGGCCTTGCTGGAGGAAGTGTGTCACTGTGGGCACAGACTTTGAGGTTTCCTATACTCAGGATACCACCCAATGTCTCAGTTGACCTTCTGTTGCCTGCAAGATGTAGGATTCTCAGAACCATATCTTACTGCACACTGCCATGCTCCCCACCATGGTGATAATGGACTGAATCTCTGAAACTATTAGTGAGCCCCCTCAATGAAATGTTCTCCTTATAAGAATTGCTGTGTTCATAGTGTCTCGTTACAGCAATAAAAATCCTAAGACAACAGCCAAGACCAACTATCACAGACACTCACTTCAAACCTGTTCTGTGACCATAGGGAAAAAAAAACAAAGCTTGTGTCTGCCCAAGCTGGCTCAGATGAGTTGACAATGTGGGTCTTAAACCCAGAACTGTCTGTATGCAAAAATCATGGTCTCAGAATCTGCCTGAGGCTAAATTGAAGAGTTTTGGATCAATGGCATTGGTAGAGGAGATTTCACAACAGTCTAGTACTGACTGAATGTGTCTAGTGGCTGCCAGTGATCACTCTATCCAGAGCTATAATGGACAGCAGGTTATGTATCCCTTCCCTGTGATTATTTCAGGTGTAAGCTAGGCAGGCGGCTGGAACAAAGGGCCCGCGCTCCCTACAACAAAAAGGTGCACCAGAAAGTGTAATGGAGCTAAGTCTAGTGTTCAAGGAGATAAAAACTTTAAAAGAAAAATTTGATGCTAAATGGAATAAAGGGAATGGTGACCCCAGAGTGCTGTGGGACAATGGTCTGTAATCTGTCACTTGTATTTTAAATAAATGCTGATTGGCCAGTAGCCAGGCAGGAAGTATAGGCGGGGTGACCAGGCAGGAGGTAGAGGCAGGGTGAGGAGAATTCTGGGAAGAGGAAAAGTCAGTCTGCAGGCGTGACCCAGCTGCAGAGGTAGCAAGATGTGACTGCCTCACCAAGCCACATGGCTAACACAGACAAGAATTATGTGCTAATATAAGTTAAAAGAGTTAATAAGAAGCCTGAGCTAATGGGCCAATCAGTTTATAATTAATGTAGACCTCTGTGTGTTTCTTTGGGACTAAACAGCTGTGAGACCTGACAGGACAGAAACCTCTGTCAACACCAGAGCAAGACCCCACCCAGCTAACCTTGCAACTTCTGAAAAGGAATTAAACAAATGTTTAAGCAGCGGCGGGAACCTTCAACAACAGACAGCTGATGCAAATGTACTTGAACTAGGGGCAAAGTTTCAGCCCCATCAAGCAGCAGAACTTGGCAATTTTGGCCACGTAGTTCTGGGTGTAGAGTCAAGGATACAAGAAGGGGATTGTGGAACCTCCCTCAATGGCTAAAGCGAGCCACAGAAGCCAGGCATGTGCCCCGCCCCCTCTTGCCCCCTCACTCCCTGATTTCGATCCTAGAAGTCCAGAAGCCCACTTTCTAAGAGGGTGGGCCACAGAGACAGGCTTCGTGGACGTCAGGACTGGGCACTTACAGTTGGGTGCAGGCGCTGTGCAACCACTACAGCAAGGAGAATGACAATTCACGGGAGGCAAGAAGGTAGTTCAGTTCAACAGAGTAGCCAGTGCTGGCTAAAACTTTGGGAGTCTGATCTTGAGTGGTTTATTTTAGGCATATTTAAATATAGTACAATTTGGTGAAAACTTTCCTGACGATAATTAACTCAGTCCCTTGTGCACAATACAGTCTATGACGTGACTACATTGAAACTCTTTGTGAAGTCCGTGTGACATCGTCCATAAAGATGGGTTCTGTAGACTGACGATATATAACACCTTCCATGAAGATAGGTTCTATAGATTGGCAAGTCATGATAAGGGTCTTGGGGAGGATCCAATGTGTTCTTGGCCACACAGAGAGCATAAAAAGGTCACCAGGCTGTTAATGACATCTGCCCCCAGCCTTCTGAGTAGACAGCAGGTTATGTATCCCTTGAAAGGACAAACCTGTGTGTCTAACATTCCCTAGCGCTTTTCTGTGAGCACCAGGACCTCGGTGCCTCCCCCAGTGGGGGACTCTGGCTGACTCCCGACCAGCGGAATGAACAGCCAGACTCAGGATTCTTCCCGGATCACGCTTTATTGGAGAGCACTTGGTTGAGGAAAAACGGGAGGCAAGAGAGCCTCTAGGTTGAAGGGAGAGCGGGAGGCGAGAGAGAGAGAGATCTAAAATGGCGGCTGCTTATATAGGGAGATGTGATGCAACTCGCGCCTTGATTGACTGCTAAGTCCCGCTGGCACCAGAGTCCTCGGGATTGGTTAGGGACACCTAAGTTATTGCACATGCGGGAAGCGCCTGGACGCTCAGTCCTGAAGCATTGCCAAATATGGAATTTGTTTACCTCCAAACTGCGAGGATGCAAGCGTATGGCTCCCTGCAGGGGACCAACTGAAACTCTGCACCTTCAGCCCTAGGTTCTCATCTCTTTCCCCCACCCCTGCCTCAACTCTGGGTGATCCGCAGCTTTCCATCCAGGGAGGATATGAGGAAACAGAACCGGGAAACTGTCCAGACCTTCCTAACGCTGCAACCCTTGAATACAGTTCTTCTGGAGTGGTGACTCCCAACCATAAAATTATTTCGTTGCTACTCCATAGCTGCAATTTTGCTACTGTTATAAATTGCAATGCAAATATCTGATATGCAAGATATCTGATATGAAGGATATCTGATATGCGACCCCTGTAGGGGTCAAGACCCACATGTTGAGAACCACTGGTCTAAAGTAAAAGACCCAAAGAAATTAGCAAATGGGAGAATCCCAAGAAACACCTGAGCAACACAACACCAGCATCTAAGCACACATATACATACGCATACAAACATCCAAACTACACACATGGCACAGAAATACAATATATACATACAAACACAAAGGCACATTCACACACTCAGAGAAACACGTATCACACACACTATCACACCTGTTTACACAAATGCTCTCACGCAAACACACAATCCACACATTCACACACCAACACTCACCCAGCATTCTCACCCAAGCACAACACGGATGCAGACTCTCATGCTCACACATGTACACACACACACACAAATACATTCTCCCACATCCAGAAACTCACAAATAAACACATTTACACACACTCCCACAAACAAACATAAACAACAAACACATTCACACAGCATGCACAAACACATTCTTACATATACACTCTCACACGCGTGCAACACTTAACACAAAGGCACACACACTAACACAGCATACATTCACACACACTTTTGCACTGAAGTGTAGCAGGACAGCTTATGCTTCCTTACAGCCTGGTGATAGACTTCAGGGAGAGCAGCAGGCAGAAGCCAAGATTTTTTTTTTTTTTAATAAACTAGCTGCAGGAGTCGAACATTTGGCAATGATCTCACTGTTGAGGCCCTCGTGGATTCTGCCCTCCCCTACTTTGGTTCTCAGCACAGAAGAAAGCGATCCTGCCTCGTGGTGAGGAACAGAAAGGGAGGCAAGACAATGAAACTGGAAAGATCTCTCATTCCCATTTTTGGAAAACCCCATCATCACTGAAGAGCAGGGACTCAGCCAGCTCCTGGGGTTCATAATGAAAAGCCATGGCTTCTGGCCACAAGAGGAGAGAAAGGACTTTCTTTTTTTCATGAGCCTGAAAGCTAACAGTCCCAGTTTGGAGAGCCTCTGAGAGCTACGGTGCTTTCTGGAAGCATGGGGAAGGAGCAAGTCCAAATCTAGAGCGTAGGAAGGTCTTTGGGGAACTGATGCAGAGCTTGGGGAGAATGTCTGGGTTTGTATTTGTGAGAATGCCCATGGAGATCTGTGTGTGGGCTGTGACTTCCACACTGGCCACTGAGCTACTGTTTGCAGCCACTGGTAGAGACCCTGGGGTACTGACCAGCCACATGAGTTCTTACAGTTTTCCTTGGTGATCTCGAGAAAAGCGTGGCTCTGCTGGGAACCCTTCCACAGCCACTATCTGGTGGCTGTGAGCTTGAGTCAGTGCCGAGACAGGGGTTTTGTAAGGGAAAGTTCCCAGGGTAAAAATGGGGCCTGGGCATATCAGTGTGAAGTATTCCACGAGGCTGAATGCTGATGAGAACTTTATAGCTGTGGAGAGTTAGAATTGGTACTTGCGACGATTCCCTGCTCAGCCAGGCTTGCACTGAAAGTGGTCTGGGGCAGAGGAGAAAGAAACAAGCCTGGGCGATGTACTCACCCAGCAGTCCCATCAGAAAACCCTGATGGACACTGCCGATCTAGTTAGTGTCGCCGGCGCTTTACAGAAAGGAGACACAGCCTGGGAAATCAGAGGGAATCACCCAGGACCACTCAGACCTAGGGTTTGTTCACGCCATGCAAAGCATCAGAATGCTTTCCTCCGTAACACAGGCGCAAATTGGGATGCAGAGAGGCGGCCTGTGGATGTCCCTTCCTTTCTGAAGTCACTCAGTTAAGCAGGCTGTTCTCCCAGAAGCCATGCCCTGAAATCCATTCATTTCTTCCAGTCTGAGGGATGCGAGGGAGCTGAATGAATGATATAAGCTTTTAATTTGTTTTTAATTACCCTGGCCCGGTAACCTTCCCAAAGCCCCTTCACAGAGGAGTGGTTGTATTTTTCCACTTATTAACCTCATTCTCTAGGTTGAAAAAAGAATTCCCCTATTTCTTCAAACCTCTCCATTTCGTTCTTCCAATTCCTTCTTTTGCAAAACAGCAAATGTGTGTAAAATGCGAGCCAAGTATATTGTGGTTTCAAACTCAAGCCTATTTGAAGCAGGAGCCCGTGGGATTGCTTCAGCTCAGCCCCGGGGGATTGGCCCCTGTGGCCTCTGTTAGTGAAAGGGAGGGGCTTGAATGGCCCTTTGATTCAGCCCAAGTCTGGGGGTGGAGGGTGGGGAAAGAACAGGCCTGTTATTTGACACTCTGTTGGGCTTGGCAGGGCTCAGTCCCTCTCAGGCCTCCCTGGAGCTTGTAGGCCCTAGCTGAGGATGCCCCAACTTGGCAAGGACTGAAATGCATGAAATTCCTGGCTCTCTGGGAAGTATACCAGCAATCCCAAGGGTTTGGTGGATTCCACTCGCTTTCAGAATGCTCCTGCTCAGTGAGTTTCCCCTCCCAGCACACACTCACTCATCTACTGACAGCCTGTGAAGCTCTGCCTGGGCATTAACAGTGTGATTGCTAGCTGACTGTGCCTTGATTTGTAAAGTATCTGCTATTGTTGTTTGAAAAGAAAAACAACAACAGCAGACGGGTAACTCATTAGAAGCATGAAAGATCTGGGCAAGTTTAAGAGGGAAATATGACATCATTGTCTTAGAGTCCTTACTGAAATGCAATGAGTTCTAATCCTGGTTCTACCATTTACGACCCTAAATAATTTACTTAGCCTCTGTGCACTTCTGGAATCTCCAGATGTCTTGGCCATAGATATTTTTTTTTGGGGGGGGCGGGTTTTTGAGACAGGGTTTCTCTGTAGCTTTGGAGCCTGTCCTGGAACTAGCTCTTGTAGACCAGGTTGGCCTTGAACTTACAGAGATTCTCCTGCCTCTGCCTCCCGAGTGCTGGGATTAAAGGCGTGCGCCACCACTGCCTGGCTGGCCATAGATATTTACAGTAATAACATCTTCACAGAGCAAACCCTGAGAAAGAATGCTTCCCATTCATACACAATGTTGGGTGCAGTGTCTACAGTTGAGGCTCATGGCAATGTCAGCTGCTGTGTTATGGCATGAGAACACCCTGAAAAATGCCAAGACCACTATCCAAACACTGATTCTATTCCTTACAGAGGTTGTAACAAATACTTCAAGCACAAAAAATTTAGAAGACCATATTTATGTCTGTTGCCAAAGTATAAAACAAGATGTTTAGGATTAAGCTTAAAAAGAGATACATAGAAAACTTAAGAAAAAAAATATAATTTAAAAAAAGAACTGTGTATCAGTGTATAATGCTTGGGGTACATATGGGTGTGTACCCATGTGCATGCCTGTGAAGGCTGGAGGTTGAAAACAGCAATGTCTTAGTTAAGGTTACCATTGCTGGGATGAAACAACGTGACCAAAACAATGTGGGGAGGAGTGGCTCTATTCAGCTTGCACTCCCACATCACAGTTCATTGTCAAAGGAAGTCAGGACAGGAACTCAAGCAGGGCAGGAACCTGGAGGCAGGTGCTGATGCAGAGGCCATGGAAGGGTGCTGCTTACTGGTTTGTTCTTCATAGCTTGCTGTCTTAGTTAGGGTTTCTATTGCTGTGAAGAGACACTGTGACCACAGCAACTCTTACCGTGGTCTAATCTTTTTGTACACTGTGAAGATATGGTTTAATGAAATGCTGATTGATTGCAGGAATATAATTCAGGCAGGAATTATAGTTGGGACAACCAAACTAGGAGAATGATGGGAAGAAGAATGGCAGGGTCAGAAGAGACACCAGTCAGCTGCTGAGGAAGCACGATGTATAGAAAATGAGGTAACAAACCATGAACCATGTGGCAAGGCATAGATAAGAAATACAGGCTAATTTAAATGTAAAAGTTAGGTAGTAATAAGCCTGAGCTATTGGCCGAGCATTTATAGTTATTATTTAGCCTCTGTGTGAGTTATTTGGGAACTGGAGGGCGGTACAAAAACATCAGCCAACAAATGTCCAGCATAGATCCACATAAGACCTGAGAAAGCTTTAAAAAGTTCTAAACACACACACACGCACACACACACACAAACAAAACAGAGCTTCTTGGTAATCGTTTTTTCTTGGTAAGTTCTGTTCCCTAGTAGCAAACAGAGGCATGGCTCCTTTAAGAGACAGTTTTCTACCTAGTGGTAGTGGCAAAAACCCTGCAGCTCTTTTAAGAGGCCCTGCTACCAAGCACTTAGATGGTTTTTATGAGCAGTGAGTGGTGCACTACTTGATGGCAGTGTGAACCCAACAACTTCCCAACATGGCTCTCGTGCCAGTACCTATGCCATGAAGGTCAGCTTTCAGGAATCCAAGCGAGGGGAAGGGGGAGAAGAGCCAGCTGCCAAAGCAGAGGAGGTCCTAGCCATGCTGCTTAACAGTTTAAAGGTTCATGCAGTGAGAAAAAGATGAGAGATATGCTATAAAGAGAGATTTGGATGGAAAAAAACTCTAAACATGTTATGGTGTGTTTAAAAATATACGTAGGCTTGGGAGAGAAAAGAGAAGGTATAGACAGTCACAAAAAAGAAATATGTAGTTATAAAATATTAAAATCCTTAAAAGGAAATAAAGTAATATAAAAAAGCCACTTAAAGATGGAAAATACAGAGAGTCTGGATATTGTATGTTATTGTGTTGTCTTTGAATTTTTTGACTGCTGAGGAAGAAGTAATGTCTGCTAAGAGACACTGGGTTAAAGCTGCTAGATTAAACCAATCAATTAAAACAAGATATTTAAAAAATATCTTGACTTCAAAATTTAAGTTAAAAGGTGTGTTGCTTTGTGGGAGAGGTTATGCTTTAATTTCCATAGGAAATGAGAAAATGTGGATTCATCCTGGATTAAAGAATATCAGGTTTGATTGAGGAAGATCCCCTGAAAATTCTGGCTACAAACATAAAGAAATAAATCTAAAAGAACCACAAAACATGTGATGTATATTTTACCTGTTCAAACACGTAACAAAAAATCATCTTTGACTGACTTATGTACAATGCACAGTCTATACTTATATTAATGCAGGTATGTATGTTAATTTTAGAAGTTTATATATTTTTAGAGCAAGGGAACCAGACACCAATGAAAATGGATGGTTCAAATGATCCAACATCCAAAACAGCTTCAAAGCTGCTAGCTCAGATGATCCAGTCTCACACACTACTCCAGTCAAGACTTAACCATTATCCTACATTTTTCTCAGGGTCCCCCAAAGATTACCAGGACCCCTAATCAACAGGAAGTAGTCTAGAAAACTACTCCCACATTTCCAAAATATTGATTATAAATGTTTGTCATCATTTAGGGAGGTGGGCTACAAGTTGTTATTGGTAATGGTCAGGAAAAAACTGAACAAAGGAGAATAGAATCAGGGTCTCATTATAAAAAGAGAAAGGGAGGATATAGACATAGGATAAAAGGATAGATTGTTGAATCTACTTTAATCTAAAAACAGCTATAATCTCAGAATATTTTATATTGATATGGATTATAGTTTATTGATACAAAATGAAAATTATTTTTTATATACTGTATGTATATTTCTACTCTTGTTTAAGGTATTATGTTTATGCTCTATTTAAAATGTAATATGTAGTTAAGAAATACAGATTAATAGTCATCTATAATAGCAAACTTATAGTCATGTTCAGTATGTTTTTCAAGGTCATACAGAGGTACAGTTCAGATATATAGACAATCTTCAAACACTTCAAAGACCTGCAGAATATGACATTTAAAATGTTTTAATAACTAAGACTTTCCATGACAGTGAGACACGTCTGCTCCTGGCAGCACCAATTACGTCAAAAAGGATGATGGATGTTGAAGAAACTCCATATGGAGTAAATCTTTTCTTTATGGAAAAATCTAGTCATGTGGGCAAAGAAACTGCCCTTGTCTCAATTGCTGACAGTTACTGTCCAAACTGGACCAACAGGATACAAGAAAGGTGACTGCCAAACTTTGCCAAGACAAGGTAGAACAGTCCTTCAAAATTCCCCACTTTATAGGAAAGGCTATCAGATATGCAAGGCCTGTAAGTGAGAACTGGATTCCCCAACATGTCAAAGGAACTTTGGGTAATTTTCCAGGCAGCAAGATGTCCCAGCCATTAGGTACTATTTCACTCTTTTGGGGTCTTTGATGGAGTTGAAGACCAGATAGTTATAGTTACAGTTTTCCTTAGTTATGATAGAAGGTAAATTATGTACAAAATTTTGGAGTCACAAAGATTAGATAGATAATGGAATATTTTCTCCAGTGCAAATAGACAGGATATTTTGATTCTGATTCTTACTTAATAACTGTTTTGTTGTAAATAAGTTTACTATGTTAAAGTTAAAACCTTCCTTTTTAATTAGACAAAAAGGAGGAAATGCTGTGGAATAATCCCTTTTCACACTGTGAAGATTTGTTGCTGTGAGTGGCCACTGACTGGCCAGTAATCAGGCAGGAAGTATAGGTGAGGTGACCAAACTAAGGATGCTGGGAAGGAGAAAAAAAGTGGAGTCAGGAGTTGCCAGCCAGATGCAGAGGAAGCAGGAAATAAATGTGCCATGCTAGTAAAGGTACTACCATGTGGGAGAGTGTAAGTAAGGAATATGGGTTAAGTTAAAATGTAAGAGCTAGTTAGTAATAAGTCTGAACTATCAGCCAAGCATTTGTAATTATAAGCTTGAGTGTTTATAAGCCTCTGAGTGTTTATTTGGGAAGTGGCTGCTGGGTATTTGGGAATATGTGGGCAGGAGAGAAATGTCCATTTACAGTATCACCCACAATGAACTGTACCCTATCCCATCAATCACTAATTAAGAAAATGCCCTACAGACTTGTCTACAGCCCAATCTTATGGAGGCATTTTCACAGCTGGGACTCCTCTCTGATGACTGTAGCTTGTGTCAAGTTGACATAAAACTATCCAGTACAACTGATCCCTTGTTAACGTGGCACACAAATACATCAATTTTCTACATGAACCTTTACTTTCTCATTTATTTCCAAGATGGCACATTAATATTAATATCACAATGTAAAATATAAATAACTTCAAAAGTCCAACAGTTCTTAAAATTCGGACATATTAAAATTCCAGTCTCTTTAAAATATCCAATCATCCAATCTCTGTAGCTGAAGAGATGGTTCAGCAACTAAAAGCACTGGTTTGCTCTGCCAGAGGACCCATGTTTGATTCCCCAGCATTCACACTGTGGTTCAACACTGTCTATACCTAGAATTCTGATGTCTCACCTCTTGTACATTGTGTAAAGACATATATGCAAGAAAACACTCATGTGGGTAAAAAAATAAATAAATCTAATTTAAAAAACTTAATAAAATATCCAATCTCCTTAAAAATACAAAATCTCTTTTAAAAGTTCAAAGTCTTTCAACTGTGGGCTCCTATAAAAATCAAAATTAAATTAAACACCTCTCTTCAAGAGGGAAGAATCAGGGGAGAGTCACAATCCAAACAAAGCCAAACTAAACAGTATAAGTAACTCAGTGTCCAATGTGTGTGTCTGTAGTTTGACTATATTTGTCCCCCATAATTTTACAGGGAGTGGCACTATTAGGAGGTGTGGCTTTGTTGGAGTGGGTGTGGCCTTGTTGGAGGAAGTGTGTCACTGTGGGCACAGACTTTGAGGTTTCCTGTGCTCAGGATACTGCCTAGTGTCTCAGTCAACTTCCTGTTGCTTGCAAGATGCAGGACTCTCAGCTCCAGCAGCACATGTGCCTGCATGCTGCCATCCTCCCCATCCTGATAATGGACTAAACCTCTGAAACTGTAAGTGAGTCATCCTGATTAAATGTTTTACTTTATAAGAGTTGCCACTGGGGCTGGAGAGATGACTCAACAGTTAAGAGCACTGATTGCTCTTCCAGAGGACCCGGGTTCAATTCCAGAGGACCCGGGTTCAATTGCAGCACCCACATGGCAACTAACAACTGTTTGTAACTCCAAGATCTGACAACCTCACACAAACATGCATGCAGGCAAAACACTAATGCACATAAAAATAAAAATGAGAGCTGTTGTGGTCATGATGCCTTTTCATAGCAATAGAAACCCTAACTAAGATAGTCTGGGATTTAATCATGATTTTCTGACCTCCTCCAAAAGAAGGAGTCACTTCTCTGGCTCTGCCCTCAGCAGCACACAGCTTTCTTCTAAGCTTTGACAAGCTCCATTGCAGCACTGTTGCTATTCTTGGTAGTCATCCTGTTGTTCTGGCATCTCCAAAACACCGGGGTCTCCTGCTGCAACTGGGCCACACTTTCGCTGTCGCCTCTTATAGGCTCTCTTCACGGTGACAGCTTCTCTGCATGACCTTCAACTGCCACTGAGGTTGTATCTTTGCCAATGATCTTTCTTGGCCTCTCCCAGTGCCAAGCCTCAGCCACTCTCCGTGGTCCCTTCATGCCTTCAAAACCAGTACCATCTGGGTGACTCAAGTTTGCCAGCACAAGGTACAACCTTGGCCACCTCTGGAGCACAGCTTCCATGAGCTGACTCTGAGGAAACGCTTTCCAGAAGATTTCACCTTGATGACACCAGTCTCATTTCAATAAGCAGTGATTTCTCAACTCCAGCTGACCAGCAGTAAGGTTCCCAGCAAAGCAAACTAGTAGTTCTGGTGTCTTGCTAATCACAGCTGGTTCTTCAGCCCCAGCGAACCAGAACCACAGGATCTTAATTCAAAATAGCAAATGGCCTTGAGAGTCTCTCAACTTCCCCCTGAAACTTCACAAGCTAGGTCTCCATCATTGGCACTGCTCTCCACATTTTCTCATCCGGAGTCCTACAGAACAGTCCAGAGATCTTAGTACTCAATGGCTTTTCTAGTCTGAAGTCCCAAAGTCCACTTCCACTACTAAACAACATGGTCAGGTCTGTCACAGCAATACACCATTCCCTGGTACCAACTTCTATCTTAGTGCTTTGTTATGGTGAAGAGACAGCAAGACTATGAAAACTCTTGTAAAAGAAAGCATTCATTTAATTGGGGGTGGCTTACAGTTTCAAAGGCTTAGTCCGTTAGCACCATGGTAGGAAGCGTGGTGGCACACAGGTAGACATGATGCTGGAGAAGTACCTGATGGTTCAATATCCAAGCCGCAAGCAGCAGAGAGAGTCTCTGGGCTTGGAATGGGCCTTTAGAAACCTCGAGGCCCGCCCCCAGTGACACGCTTCCTCCAATAAGGCCACACCTCCTAATCCTTTCAAATAGTGCCACTCCCTGGCGACCAAGTACTCAAATCTGTAAGCCTAAGGGGCCATTCTCTGCCACAAGGTGTTTCTGTCTATCCCCACTGTATTTTTGAGGCAAGGCCTCTCGCTTCACCTCCAGGGACAGAGAGTACAGGTAAGCAACACTAACAAGCTCGTCTTTGTTAGGTCTCAGGCTGTTCCTGCATACAGAAATGAGCTTGAGCTGGACCACGGAATTTCCAGTGGTTAGAAAAATGCTGGATAAAGCTAGCATTCCTCGGGAACCTTGAAGGGCTTTCTATCCCCCAAAGGAGCCTCTCTCTCCAGCTACCTTCTTCCTTAAAATCCAAATGATTTGCCACCCACCGTTCTCTTTCTCCCTCTCAAGCCCTCTCACTATGCCATATCTCTTGCCGTCTCTCTCCACTATTCCTTCCCACCCTTCCAGCATCCCTAGCCCTGACCATGTCCACTCTGTTTCTCCTTCCCTCTGCTCTTGACTCTTCCAGATGCCTCTGGATATTTTTTCTCTCTTACCCACAATAAAAACTTTATTTATAAAATAAAAGTGGAGACGTCAAGTCAGCATTTCTTTATGGTGCCCCTCACATGCCTTTTTACGTGGGCACTGGGGTACAAACTCAGGTCCTCAGATGTGAACAGCAATCACTTTACCCACTGAGCCATCTCTTCAGCAATTATGAAATTTTATTGAATGTAATTAAAGATGACTAGAAACATTGAAGAGCCATTCCATATTCATGAAGAGGAGATTCATTATCTCAAATTGCCTACCCCCTACTAGTATTTCATTCAAAGTAATTCAAAACCAAACAGTGATTGGTGGTTTTAGTGTGCATCTATGGAACTTGATGAGTTGATTCTAATAAAAACTGAAGGGCAAATGATGATTCCTGTGGAGTCAGCTCAAGAATTGACAGGTAGAACAAACTTCCTGCATGTATATCAACAGACGGTGACAAAGATCATTACAGAGCAGACGGAATAAGACAAATCATTATAAAAAAAGAAGCACTTTATGCCCTAGCATAACAGTCCAGGTTCTCTAAAGAAATAAAACTGATATTATTTATCATCTATCTATCAACCTAATTTACTTATCTATTATCTATCTATATCTCTATGTATCTATAAAAATGGGGTTTGTTGGAGGGTCATACAGGCGGTGTCTAGCTAGTCCAACAATGGCTATCTCCCAATGGAAAGTCCAAGAAGCCAATAGCAATTCTGTCCACAAGGCTGGCTGTCTCGGCCGGTCTTCAGCATATGCCAGAATCCTGAAGATGTGGGTTCTAATATCAGCAAAGGAAAGAACTTGCCAGTGAGAGCAAGGGCAAGCAACAAAGAACAAACACTCCCTTCTTCCGTGTCCTTTATGTTGACTGCCACCAGAAGGTGTGGCCCAGATTTAGGGTGGATCCTCCCACCTCAACTGATCTAATCAAGAAAAATCTCTCACAGATGTGCCCAGCTGCTTAGGATTTTGTTAATTCCAGATGCAGTCAACTTGACAGCCAAGAGTAGTCGTTATACCCACTGTGGTGGTTTGAAAGTGATTGGCTCCCATAAGCTCCTAAAGATTGGCGCAATTGGGAGGTGTGACTTTATTGGAATAGGTGTGCCTTTGTTGGAGTAGGTGTGGCCTTATCTGAGGAAGTGTATCACTGTGGATGCAGGCTTTGAAGTCTCAAATATGCCCAAGTCATGCCCAGTGTCTCAGTTCACTTCCTGCTGCCTCTGAGATCAAGATATAGCTCCTTCTCTACTCTCAGCTCCTCCAGCACCATGTCTGCCTGCATGTCACCATGTCCTGCCATGATGATGATGGACTAAATCTCTGAAACTGTAAGCCACCCAATTAAATGTTTTCCTGTATAAGAGTTGCCATGGTCATGGCAATAGAAACCCTAAGACACCCAAGAAACCTTGAGCTTGAGTTTTTCTGCCCCAGTCAGATTGCAAGTAAATTCTCTCCCATCCTAATGACCCCATGTGAAGAAACATGGACTCTAATTCTCCTGTATACATTTCCAGTGGCCAGTGGATCCTGAGTAAAATATTGGAAGATCATAGACTCATAGAAGTTGCTAGAAAACGTACGTCCTAGGTCCCTCCATACGTACCTCATCTTAGAAGAGAACTGAAGAAATCACTCATGATGAAGGATAGAACAGCAGTGATCAACCAACTCTCCCTGGGCACAGGATATGCTCCTTGTCATAACTGGCTTAGCCTGGCAACTTGGCATAGCAGCTAGCTTCTCCAGATATAGAGAAGCAGTTCCCAATGTGACTAGGGGTCCAGGGCAGGCAGGATAGTGTAGCATGAAGGCCTGGTTGGTTTCTGTCCTCCCACCAGGTCCCACAGTCATTAGGTCCCAAAGAAAATCACACAGAGAGTCTATGTTAGGTTATAAACTGATTGGTCCATTAGCTCAGGCTTCGTATTAGCTCTTATAGCATATATAGCCCATTGTTCTTATCTATGTTAGCCACATGGCTCAGTACCTTTCTCAGTGGGGCAGGTCACATCTTGCTTCTTTGGTGGTCTGGGCAGGAGTCTCGAGAGAGCTTCCTGCTTCCCAGAATTCTCCTATTCTCCTTGCTCCGCCTCTACTTCCTGTTTGGTTGTCCCACCTATACATCCTGGCTAATGGCCAATCAGCATTTATTTAAATCATGATTGACAGAATACAGGCAATTCTCCTGTACCAGCATAGCATGGAACTTGAATCTGGGAATTCTATAGTAATTTAGGACCAGGGTCTCCAGGCTGCCTGGCCCTGCTCTAGGCAAGGTCTGGGAGACTCGGACTGAATTCCTCCACGCAAATGTTGATCAGAAACAATGTCTGACTCCCTTTTTTTTTGTTGATGAAGAATAATTAGGCGACCACTTCAATCCTTGAAAGAGAAGCTCTTAAGTGAGACATGGGAAGCACAAGCACAATGGTCACAGTTTGATCATCACTGGGTTAAAATCCGTCCCTGCTAATGTTTTTATTATATTCTGGTTCCTTGTGGTAGGTGGCCTGTCCCAGCTTCACACTCTTTCTTCACAATGTGGTGAGACATTTGTGTCCCTTGCTTGGCATAGTGGCTTTGCGGTACTTACTTTAAAGTTTGCCAAATGTGCAACCCCACACAATTATGGTCAAGTGTGACCATGTGACTTAATCTAACCTGTGGAATATGCTAAAATGTGAGCTGCCCAACTAGAGACTCTTAATGTGCCCTTACTGCCTCCAATTCATGATGGCAAGGGCATGTTTTAAGGACTTGCTGCTTTCAGATCCAAGACACCCAGGACAAACTTCAACCAGACTTGAAGACTGAAGAATGGCTACCTTCCCTGACCCATGGAATATGGGAACAATTTTCATGGCTGTAATCAGTGAGATTTTGAGGGTTACTTTTTTAGACAATACTAGTCTATCAGTATGATTAGGAGGAAAGAAAGGAAGGTAGGAAGGAAAGAAGGAAGGAAGGAGAGACGGGGAGGATGAGGGAGGAAGGACAGAAAGTGGGGACCACCTCTATCCAGTAACTAGAGAACACAGGCTCATGGCTGCTGTCTCCTTGACTCTATCCACCATGAAGAAAGAATGCCTCATAGAGAATAGCTGAGATTTGTTTGTTTGTTTGGTTGGTTGGTTTGGGTTTAGGTGTTTTTAGGGCTGGATATCAAACCCACCACTTCCTACCCGTTAAACAAGTACCACTGAGCTGCAGCCTCAGGCCCCTCTAAGACAACTTGATTCTAAGCTTCTAGAAACGACCACCGCCAAGATGCATGCAGCCCCTCTGGCCCTGTTCCTTTGCAGATGCATTTGGCATTGGGTGGGTAGAGGATGTGTCACAGAGGAGAATGCCAGCCAAAGAGTCTATCACAGTTAACTACTCTGTGTTTCTCACAGCGAACTCATGCACAACTGAGAGAGAGGCTGCCCAATTCACTTACTTACCAGAGGTGTCTCCCTGTGTCTAGGTGGGCCCTAACTCTGCTCTCCAGGTTCCCAGGGAGGGTCTCCTTGGAACCATCATTTGTATGGTCAGCTAAGAGGACAAAAGAAAGAGGCCACAGATTATGGAGCACAAAATACAGTGACAAAGCTAGGCAGTATTTTACCACCAATGTGTGCTATGTCAGTTATGGGCAGATGTGCATAGTCAGGTTGAGAAATAACCCAAACAGAGCTGTGTTTTAGGAAAATTAGCCTTCTTGGAGTGCATAGATTAATGAAGGAAGAAATTCACTGTAGACCCCACCTATAACAGCCTTTTTGAAGTAGAAGTGAAATTTATGCTCTTTTCAAGAGCTTATAGATATGTAATGCACTTTGAGTATCCTTTATCCAAAGTGCTTGGGAACAGAGGTGCTTTTTCGGTTTCAGATTTTTTTCCTCAAAGTTTGGAATATTTTCATATACATAATGAGATATCTTGGGAATGAGTCTCAAGTCTGAACACAGAATGTCCATGGTTATGTTTCATGTGACATGTCCTCGGGAAAGGACATGTCTCAGGGAGGATTATCTCAGTTGTGGAAACTGATGTGGGAAGACCCACTTTGACGGTGGGTAGGCACTGGCACTCACTGTTCTTTGCTTCTCATTAGAAAATTTAAATAGTGGATGTGTGTTATGGTGCATGTGCGTGAATATGTGGGCGTGTGTGTGTGTGCATGGCATGTGTGTTCGTGTGTGTGTGTGTGTGTGTGTGTGTGCCATGGTGTGCATGTGAAGGTCAGAGGACAACTTTGTAGAATTGGTTCTGTCCTTCTGCACTTTAATGTGACTTGGGGCATTGAAATCAGGTCTCCAGGCTTGCCTGGCAAGTGCCAGAACCCAGTAAGCTATCTCACCAGCCTGTTCTTTGATTTTGACTATGGATGCCATGTGACCAGCTGCTTCCAGCTCCTGCTGCCTCAACCCCCTACCAAGATGGACCATATCTTGACCTGTAGGGTAAAATAAACCCTTTCTCTCTTACATTGTCATAGCAACAGGAAGTGAACCCGAGCTTCATATACATCCTATACTCATGGCCTTAAGGTAACTTTATACAATATTTTCTTTATTATTGTTGCTTTTGTTATGATTTGTGATGTTGGGGATCAGACTTTTAGGTCCACACACATGGTGGGCAAGTACTTTACACCTACTGTGAGTATTTTTTGGCATGCAGTCAGGAGCACAATTCTCCACTTTGGACATCACATTGATGCTGTTTCAGGTTTTGCCAGGTGTGGCTGCTCTCATCTGTATTCCTAGTACACAGGAGGCCAAGGCAAGACAATAAGCACAGGTTTCAGGCTAGCCTGGGCTACAGAGTAAGAGACTGTCTTAGAAAAGCAATTTCAAGTTCAGGCGCATTTCCAGTTCCAGGTTTTCAGATGACAGATGCTCAACCTGTCATAGCTTCTTGTTAACACAGATTTTTCCCGAACAGCAAATGGTACACAAAGATTTATTGTCAAATGAGCTCTTGCAAATTGGAGATAAGAGAGCATCTGTTCATGTATTGGTTTGTTGTTGAGACATAGTCAGTCTCACTATGTAGCCCTAGATGACCTGGAACTCACTATGTAGACCAGGCTAGCCTCAAACTCACAGAGATCCTCCTGCTTCTGTTTCTCGCTGTTATTTTTGTTTTTGTCTTGTTTTGTTTTCAGATAGGTTCTTGCTCTGCAGCCCATGGCAATCCTTCTGCCTCAGCCTCCCAAGTGATGGGATTACAGACTACGGATGAGTACCACCATGCAGGGCTGACTTGCGGGACTGCGGAAGCAAGTAAGTAAACACACCAGGGGTTGAGACAGCTCTTGGTATTCGGCCCGGCTGAGTCAATGTCGGCCCTTATAATAAAGCAATCCTCACCCTCAGAGTGAGATCACTTATCTAGATGATCTCTGAGCTGATCAGTTGTGCTTCTAGGATGTGATAGATTTAGAAACTTTGTGAGCGGGAAGCAATTCCTGGATGTGTGTCGAAGTGAGTTGCCGCCTCGGATGCAATTAACACCTATGCCCACGGCAGCTCTTCTGAAATAGGGAGAAGGCATCCTTGGAAGAGGTCCTGTATCTTTTCAACGGACACTGTGGTAGAAAGACCTCTGTTCATTTGTTTCTTCCTTGTAAGGATGAATGTACTGAACCAGCGATTCTGGTACCATTCCTCCTCGGAGAGAACGCGTTAACTACTGAAGTTACCACAAGGTGGCGCTGTGACCTAAAACTTCACACAAGTGAAAAACAGGGTTTTTTTTAAATTTAATTAACATTTTTCATTTATTTTACATACCGACCACAGTTTCCCCTTCTTTACCCCCAACTCCCATCTACCCCCTCCCCATCCATCCACTCCTCGTCAGCCTCCATTCAGAAAGGGGCATGGGCTTGAACAAAGCGTGGCATATCAAGTTGAGGTAGGACCAAGCTCCTCCCCCTGCATAAAGGATAGTGGAGGTAATCCAGCATGTTCAACAGGTTCCCAAAGCCAGCTAAGCGCCAGGGACAGGTCCTGATCTCACTGCTAGGAACCTTACAAACAGACCAAGCTGCACAGCTGTCAAACACATGTAGAGAACCTAGTTGGTCCATGCAGGATCCCTAACTGTTGGTCCAAAGTCCATGAGCTCCCATAAGCTCAGGTCAGCTGTTTCTGTGGGTTTCCCCATCATGACCCTGACCACCCTGGCTTGTACAATCCCTCCTCCCTTTCTTTGGGAGGACTTCTGGAGCTCAGCTCAGTACTTGACTGTGGATCTCTGCATCAGCTTCCATTAGTTACTGGGCAAAGGCTCTCTAATGACAATTAGGGCAGTCACCAATCTGATTTCAGTAGATGACACACTCTCTACTGTTGCTAGGAGTCTTAGCTGGGGTCATCCTTGTGGACCCCTGGGAGCTTCTCTGGCACCAGGTTTCTCCCTAACCCTGAAATGCCCACCCCATCAAGATATTGCTTTCGTTTCTCTCCCCTTCCATCCAGCTCTCAACTGCCTTCTGTGCCAGCCTGCCCAACCCACTCCCTCAAGTTCCCACCCCCACCCCAGTTCACACAGGACATCTCTTCTATCTCCCCTTCCCAGGGAAATCCATGCATCCCTCTTTGGCTGTCCTTATTGTCTAGCTCCCTGGGGCTGTGATTGTAGGTTGGTTGTCCTTTGCTTTACTCCTAATATCCACTTATGAGTGAGTACATACCATGCTTGTCCTTTTGGGTCTGGATTATCTCACTCAGAATGATTTTTTTCCACTTCCATCCATTTGCCTGAAAATTTCGTGAGGTCATTGTTTTTTTGTTTTTTGTGTTTTTTTTTTTGCTTGTTTGTTTGTTTTTTACAGCTGAGTAATATCCATTGTGTAAATGTACCACATTTTCCTTATCCATTCTTCAGTCAAAGGGCATCTAGATTGTTTTCAGGTTCTGGCTATGACAAACAATGCTGCTACGAGCCTAGTTGAGCAAATGTCCTTGTGGTGTGATTGAGCATCCTTTGGGGATAGCCCTGAGTGGTACTGCTGGGTCTTGAGTTAGACTGATTCCTATTTTAGCCTGAGAAACCACCTTATTGATTTCCAGTAGCAGCTATACCAGTTTGCACTCCCACCATCAGAGGAGGAGTGTTCCCCTTACTCCACATCCTCTCCAGTATAAGTTGTCATCAGTGTTTTTGATTTTACACATTCTGACAGGTGTAAGATGGTATCTCAGAGTTGTTTTGACTTGCAGTTCTCTGATGATTAAGGATGATGAACAAGTCTTTAAGTGTGTTTCGGCCATTTGATATTCTTCTGTTGAGAATTCTCTGTTTAGGTATGTACCCCATTTTTTAATTGGATTATTACCTCAACACAAATTCAGTGTTACACCTGGTGGAAACTAAGTAGTTGGGAAACGGAGAAAGGGCTCTGCTCTCTGTCTTTAAGAGGCAATGTGGGGGGTGGTGGAGTGGGGAAGGACAAAGGGGAACTCAGGCAGCTCTCTGAGTGCTCCAATCCCCAAGTCCGATAGCGGTGTGGGGGCAGGGGCAGGGGCGGAGCTGCCGAGCACTGACTCAGTAGAGCAGATGCTCTGGTCCAGGTGAGCTGTGCAACCCGCGGGATCCTTCCTGGACCTTCTTTCTGGCACAGAGGGCTTATTTGAAAACTCAGTACAGGATTTACACTAGCTTGTGCCAGGTGCTTCAGCAAGCATTCCTAAATGCTCCCTTCAAAAGCCAGCCTAGAGGTGCAGGCAGAATCCACACTGGGGAGAGCCGGCCACAGACCAAAGAACTGAGAGCAGTAACAGGAAGAGCCGCTTTGCGGATGGCGTTACTCTTGCATACACAAGCCATCTATTTTAATACGCGAACTTCTGCTTTCCCAAGTGCGAAGGGCTTGCCGGGAACAGTGCATGAAGTGAAGCCACTTCTTGTCCAGGGTGGCCTTTGACTCCAGGCAGGCCCTTGCTTCGATACAGCAGCATCTAGGAGGAGAAGAGGTCTGTCCTCAGTGGCTCCTGTCCTTTTCCTCTGACTGACTCTGACATTTTATTTTCTAGATTTGGTTTGCAACTGTGCCCCTTCAACTTTCTGTGCAGCTGAAGATGGCCTTGAACTTTTGATAGTCCTGACTCTTCCTCCCAAGTGCAGGGATTTGCTGGCGATAAAACATAGGTTTCACAAACCTAGACATCTAGTAACTTGGTTTCATCTTCAGCCCCCGTATATTTCCCCCCATTTTGTCTCCTCAACATAGGCTAAAACAAAGTTACATGAATAGTTGTTCTTTGCCCATGTCATCAGTTTAGTTTAATGTTTACCCAGCCCTTACGAAGGCCAAGGCTCTAAACCTTTGCAAGGCCTGCATGAAATTGATACTGGGTTAGTGTTCGTCTCAGTCTTCTCCCCCGAGTTTGCATAAAGCCCACATCAGAGAGTTCTAGCTGTGCACACAAGGGGAAGTAAAAACTGGGTTTTTCTTTGGGTGGCCTTGACCTCTCTGTATCTATTTGCCTGAGCTGACATGTGCAGGCAGGATAAGGGGGGGAGTAACTGCAACTCTGGCCAGATGGGGAAGGAAGAAGAACAAGGGAGGGGTCTGGAGTCAAGGATGTGGTCTTTGGTCCCCATTCTCCCTGAACTTGTTTGGCACCCCCAAGGAGTGTGGAGGGAGTATTGAACAAGCATCTCACACAGAGTCTGGCCCCAGCACATCGACACACGGGTTTTGAAAATTTTTATTTTGTTATTTCAACATATCATTATTATAGAATCCCCATCAAAATAGGATGACCAGATTTTATTATGTGAAAAATTGCAGACAATATAATCTTTAATTAGAAGTTCAACATTACATTACAGAATAAAAAGACATGCCAGACCTTTTTAACGTTTGGAAGGCTCTCAGTCCTAGCTAAATATCTCCACAGAGCCTAATGTGCTGTAACCCATGTGCCACCAAATAATAACTTTTTTTATCCCTTTTCAAGTTTTAGTGAAAACCATAGGAATTTCTCACAGCTCTATAGCGTGTTAAAAGAGCTTGCTGGTCCCAATCTGGAAAAGTAATGATTTTATTTTTATGTTTAAAATGATATCGATTGACTATTGATTGACTGATTGACGATTGATTTGAGGGCATTCGTGCTATGGTGCGCACGCAGAGAACAGAAGACAGCCTGTGGAAGTCAGGTCTCTCTTTCTACCATGTGGGTCCAACTCAGGTTGTCAGGCTTGACGGCAATCACCTCCACTCACTGAGACATCTCACTGGGCCCCAATTCATTTTACTACTGAATGTCACCATCTCACTGCCAGTGACCCATCTGAAACAGAAACAAATCATACAGCCTTGAAATAAAAGGCACTAATAACTATCAGGCTGCAAAAACCAAATATTCACCTCTCGGGGCTGCTGAGGAAAGTACAGGGCCCTTGTATATAGGGGAAGCTTGGTTTTAAACTATGCTTTAATCTGTATCATAATTCCTACGAGGGACTCCCATATGAATCCCATGATAGACTAAGGAAGGTGAGAAAAGAATAGTTTCCTGTGTGACCCTCGGTCCTAAATGCTCGCTAAGCCAGTGTGAGGGTCTGAAGTTGATTCCCAGCACCTCTGGAAAGGCCCGGCACACAGGTGCACGCCTGTGATCTCATCGCTGGTGAGGCCAAAGCAGGAGGATTCTTGGAGCTTGCTGGCCAGCCCGCTTAGCTGAATCCATGAGCTACAGGTGTAGCGAAACGCTGTGTCTCAGAAACTGCGGTGAAGAGTGGTCGGGAAGACACCCAGCATCAGCCTCCAGCATCCGCGTGCATGTGCCCTTATATACGCTCAAATAAAATAATGAATAGTCACTTATATAGGATTGTTTATCGTCTTGTAGCGCATGTGAGGATTAGCTGCAGGCTCCAGGCCCTGTCATCTGTGTACTTCCCTGTCCAGTGTGCATATCCCTTAGGAGAGGACAGGAGCAGGCCTGGAACTGACCTTGAGGACATGGTCTGCAGAACCTGCCTACATGAAGCAGGATGGACCTTCTTGCCACTGCAGGTTCCTCATAGTCTGTCTGCATCGTTACTAACAGCTCTGTGCCATGCGCCCACAGTGGTACCCACTGACTCCTCAACAGCTGCTCCTGTGCTCCTTTGAGAAAGTCTTGCCCAGAGAAGCTGGAAGGTGTGAAATATGTGTCTCCTGGTATTATTCAGCGTATCACTGAGAACTGGACGGTGTAAAGACAGAAGAACCCACCTTTGAACCATGTGCTCTTCAAGCTTCTTGATAAGGATATCACTGCATTTCTAGAAGGAAGTCTCTGACTTCCTCAGTCCCCCAACAACAGGAGGGTAGGCGAGAGGCCCAGGACAAACACAGCATGGTCCCCCTGCTAAGAGAAATGTTCTCTCCTCATCTGGCACAGCCTAAGGCCAGCAGTAAGAGCATATATAACTCCGTCAGTGGATGGCAAGAGCCTTCAGTGACAGGCAGCCTGGACGTTGCTCTGTCATTAAAGCCATCCTTGAAAGACTACCTGACAGCATAGGGCTCAGACCCTGCAGCAATGATGGCATTGTGTGGGTGCCTGAGAAGGAGGGAAAACATGTGCCACCAGGATGCCATCCTTAAGAGTTGGAGGCAGGAGATAACACTGCAAAAAAACGCAGATAGACTTAGGCGCACACGGTAGCTTGAGCCCGAGGCCATCTCGTGTTCACTAGAGCCACCACAAAGTAGTATGTCAACACCCTTCTGGTTCTCAGCCTCAGGTAATCCCACATCACATCAGTCAGCAAGAATGGTCTACGTCAGGCTGTCTGTCTTGAATGGGGGTGGGTGTGGGCCAGAGCTGGTTGACTCTGAAAGCTCCTTGAAGGGGAGAGGAAAGAGAGAGAGACACAGGTGGGTCCGTGTCTGGGCCAAGAGCTTCCCGACTGGGGAGTACAGTGAATCCTAACAGCGCCATGTTCTAGAAAATTCATTTAAGGGCGGCCCTCCAAAGTGAAGAGCAGTGGTCCTGCGGCAGAGGCTCTGCTGGCTGACACAGCAACAAGGATGGAGAGGGAAGCTGGGGAGCCATGTGGGGATTTGTATAATCAGCAGACTCTAAAATAGTTCAAGGGCAAACCCCTGAGGTCGGGCATGTGCCAGGGAGGAAGTGGGGCATTGTGGAATACGTGTAGGTTGGAGATTTGGGGTAGAACAGGGGAATAACAGGCCAGTCAAGGCCTAGCTCACAAAGTGTCAGCAAAAATACGCTTACTGAAGGGGAAGAATGCCTGATGGGGAAAGCCTGTATCCTCTGTGCGGCACAGAGGCTCACCTGGAAGTGGGGCAGCCTTAGCAGCAGATGGTCTACTGGAGTCCCCAAAAGCATAGGACCAGCAATGCCCGCTGACAAACTGTCTCCTTCAGAGACTACTGGGGCAACTGTATAGCAGGTCCCATTCCAGACTCAGCTGGATAACATACACGAGCAAAGCCAAACCTCTCCCTCTGAAATGCCTAGATCCTAGCGGATGATGCCAGGGAACAAGAGGGATAAGCAGAAGGCCCACAGCGTAATTTGCCAGGTGGTAAAGACTTTGGAGAAATGAGAGTCAAGTAGATGAGTGAGCCACCTTCAGATCGCTCATCCCAGATGTCTCCATGGGGAACACAGCTGGAGATCAAAGGCCATGCTGAGCCATCTCAGGAATATGTGAAGGGGCTTAGTACCCTGGTGTGTTTCCATTCATACACTTTAACTTAATGTTTAGGATCTACACTCATTGCTAAAGCAATGGCAGCTTGAACCCCAAGGCACCTTCTGAAGATAAGCCCCCCCTCCCTGGGGGAGATGAGGCCGCAGTCCGGCTGTGTGAGCCAGCAGCCCCCACTGCCCCTCCCTGATGCACACCCTACATTACCTATCTTGGGCTATTTCTTTGTCACTGGACAACTGGAGCCCAACGTCCCCCAGCAGCATCAAAGATCCTCATGACGGGGCGGGAAGGCACCTCAATAGTTAACTGTTAAATTTGATGTCCAGCCAGGTGCGGTGGTAAACGGCCTTGATTCCAACACTTGGGCAGCAGAAGCAGGCAGATCTTGTGATCTCAAGGCCAGCCTGGTCTACACAATGAGTTTCAGCAGTTGGAGCTGCACAGTGAGACCCTGTCTCAAAATAAATAAATAAAAGAAATGAGATTGGTGTTCGAGTGTAAGTGACTCTCAGACCCTTTTGGAGAACTTCAAGATGCACCATTAGAACTGGGGTCCCTCCAGGAGCCCAAGGAGATCAATGGCAGGAGCATATCGGGGCACAGCACAGCAGGTAGAAACAACTCCGAGAGTACGGAAGTATCCCTGGCAGGGTACCAGTGATGAAGCTTCCCACAAAACCACCAAGAGCATCCAAGATGCCCTTCATCCTCCATCTTTTACATGAGCTCACATTCTGGTTTATTGATTAGAGGTTTACTGATTGATCTGAGTGGCAGATTACATAGCTAGTAACTGATAGAACAAGAGTGTGGTTTTGCAATGGGAAGCAGGCAGTTAATACAGATGCTCTCCACAGAGAGTCCAAATGGCAAAGGACATTGGATATAGGCAGAATATTCCAAGGGACCAAGGCAGGGCTCTCACCTTGAGAATGGCCATGCAAAGCTGGACATCCTAGGAATCAAACGTAAGAGGTAAAGTGTAGGTGGAATTTTCCTGTCCCAGACACTTGCTCCCAAACAACCAGCAGTCGCTTCCCAAATTACCATATATAATTTGTATAATTATAAATTATAATTAATTTATAATTAATTTTCACTAATTATATTAATTATAAATGCTTGGCCAAAAGCTCAGGCTTATTATTAACTAGCTCTTACATTTAAATTAACTCATTGTTATTAATCTGTGTGTTGCCACGTGGCTTTACCTGTCCCCTAGCATGTCTTGCTTCCTGGGTGGCTGTCTCATGTCTCTCCCGACTCTGCCCTCCTTCTCCCCATCACTCTCAGCTTGGCTTTCCTGCCTAACTTTCTGCCCAGCTACCGGCCTGTCAGCTTTCTATTAGCCACTGAGAGTAACACATATTCATAGTGTAGAAAAGGACTGTCCCACATCAGGAGAGGCCAGTTTGCTGTGGCCTGGAAAGAAAAGCATTAGCAAAGGCGTTTAAGCCTCCACGTCTTTATTCGAAATGGGAAATTATACTTGATAATCTGAATTCTCACTCATCTCCAGTGCCCTGTCTGCTCTTTTCGAGTGTTCCACCGCGGTAGAGAGGAGAGGGGGCTCAGAGGACATTTGCCATAGGCTAGGTGTGGAGCCCCTCCCCGATCAGCATCTGCTTGGAGTTTGAGGATGGCAATCCCTGGTACAGTGGAGTCTTTGCCACACTTTCCGAGAGAATCTAAACAGACAATTCCGAGCAATGCAGACATCACATTTGTCTGCAGAAACTGCGCAGGTCCCTCAGGAATTCACAGACCAGCTTTAGTGGATGGGTAGGTTAGTCTCCTGTGTGGTGGTGGGGAACTCCAGCTTGACAAATGGCAAGTAAGTAAAAAGAGCCTGTAAGCGCATAAGCTCTGGAGCGCGCTGACAGGACCGGAGTGGTTCAGCTGGTGTCCAGGGCGGCACAAAGTCTGCGTGTTGGCTTCCCCTTTACTTCATGGCTCAGCAGAGGGCACAGCTGCTGCGATGGGAAAGATTTGAGCAAAAGACCACATGGAGCTCTCCCGAGCCTGGGTATTATGTGTGTCTAGATATTATGCGACTATTATGGGTATTTAGAGCCACAGAAGTAAGCAGCACTCCTCTTGTCTGGCTTATAAGTAAGGCATGGCAGTCACGGCCAGGCTTTTCAGGGAATCGGGGTGACACCTGAGGTTCTGAGAAAGGACTTTCTAATTGTTTGACCTGCTCAGCTTCAGAGACAAGAAGGGGCTGAGAGCTAAGCCCGACGTGTTGTTGTTGTTGTTGTTGTTGTTGTTGTTGTTGTTGTTGTTTTAATTGTAATAAAACCTATCAGGGACCAGGGAGACAGTTCAGTGGGAAAGCACTTGCCAAGCTAGCCTTACAACCTGCATTCTATCCATACCTGGAAACTGCACAAAGGTAGGAAAAAGCCAACTCCACATGATCATCTTCTGACCTCTAAACACCTCTACTCCACACGCTCTTCTGACCTCTAGCACGCCACATGCCGTGCCCCCCCCCGTCAGGCACACAGACACAGTCATAATAAAATGTAAAAGCCATATGTTTTTTTTACACCTGTCCCTAAACTGAGGTCACTGCCATGAAGCAGCGGGATCCTGGTGAGCTCACATCTTCAAAGGGAGAGGTCTCCTGTGGAATCATTCTTTCAAGGTTTGTAGCCTCTCTGTCTCACTTCTCCAACAGCCACGAGCCAGTGTGTTAGTTCCCAGCCCCACCTCTGCCCACACCCTGCTGTGATTTCTTTGGGTTTCCCCTTCTGCCAAACACTCCACAGAAGGACAGAGGGATACCTGGCTCCAAGGCTACTCCCCAGTACTAGCACTGTCAAGATGTAAGCCAGACCTGGCTTCTAGACCCAAGCCCCAGCCCGCTCCACAGGTTCTCAGGCTAGAAGTCGCGTTACTAAACCGGATGTGGAGGCCCACACCTGTGATCCCAGAGCTTGGGAAGAGGAGGCTGGAGGATCAGGAGTGCAAAGTCATTTTTGGCTATATAATGAGTTTAAGGCCACCTTGGGCTACATGAGATTGCATATAAATAAATTACAAAAGAAAGTAAAAATCAAAGCAAAGCAAATTTACTAATATGAGAAGCTCATAAAATACAAGCCATAAGAAAGAGAAGTAGATACAAACTCTAGGGTTTTTTGGTTTTGGTTTTGGTTTTGGGCTTATAGAGATAGGTTTTCTCTGTGTAGCCCTGACCTGAAACTCTCTCTCTAGACTAGGCTGGTTTTGAACTCAGAGATCTCCAAACTCCTGAGTGATAGGATAGGATTAAAAGTATGGGCCATCATGCCCAGCTACAAACTCTAATTTTAATCTTTTTTTTTTCCTTATTAGATTGAATGGAGTGAAGCACCATTGTCTATGTAGGTCAAAAGCAACCAAATATTAGCAGTTTCATGTGATTTCAGCTGTTGTGACAGCATGTCTTTCTTTTAAAAAAAATATTTATTTATTTATTTATATTACTATTTTGTCTGCAAGTATGTCTGCATACCCAAAGAGAGCATCAGATCCCATTATAGATGGTTGTGAGCCGCCATATGGGCGCTGGGAATTGAACTCAGGACCTCTGGAAGAGCAGCCAGTGCTCTTAACCTCTGAGTCGTCTCTCACCAGCCCCCAGGGAAACAGCTTTAAATTGTCCCAGCACAGACTTGGATGCACTTCTGTTCAGAAGAATCAAGCCCTGAAGACAGAGCCTTTTGTCCGATCTTTGTTTTCTTGTCTTCCATACATGGTAGTGGAATTTCATTGGCTATTTTAAAACCTTTTTTTAAAAATGTAATTTCCCCAAATTGAGAAGGGCTTATTCTCTTCCTGTGGCCTGTGAGACTGGGAAACACGTGGAACGAGAAGGATACACAAACTTTCAGAAACTGCCTTTTTTTTTTTTTGCTTAATTTTCTTTTTGTGGTTGTTTGCTTGAGAAGTCAGAGAAACACAAATGCAGCTTCTTCCTACACAATGCAAATGTGATAGGAATAGGCGACATAGGAGTCAAACGCTCCTGGTGATGTGAGCAGACCCTGAGCATGGTTTCCACACAGCAAGCTGACGTGGAGTCTTGGTCTTTGATTTCAATGTATAAACTAACATATTAATATAATATGTGTCCCCATAGCATTCTTTTCTGATGGCTATGAATTGTCCTGTTCCAAGGGTACATTGTAAGGTATTGAATTAATCCTTGTTCTGTAGATATTTGGAATGTTTTTAAATTCATGATTATGAACAAGGCTGGAAATCTATTTACTTAAACCTTTGCAAACTTGTGCAGATATTTCTGAGAACAGTCTGAGAAATCTTTCTAGAAACTGACACAAAGGAAATAATCATTTTAGTTTAATAGATATTACAAAACTATCATCTTGAAGGTTATATACATTATCTCCCAACAGTGATGGTGGTCCCCGATCTCCCTGGCTGTGGTGGGTTTTAGAAACAGTCTGTTCTCACCAGAGAGATGGTGGGACCCTGGTACTCATCATTTGGCCCTATGAATGTCTGTACTTCACACCTTTTGCTGGTGTCTGATAAATTAACATAATGGCAGCTCGAAGGTTTGCCCCCCAAAAGCCCACATTTGCACCTGTCTTTGGGCCATTCTACGCGCGCGCGCGTGCGTGTGTGTGTTTGTGTGTGTGTGTGTGTGTGTGTGTGTGTGTGTGTGTGTTACAGTTGTGCAACTTGGTCTTCCTGTGAAACTCGTAGCAGTGAAAGCAGGGGATGGTTCTGACTCTGTTGCCTGCTTTGGGGACCCATTCCTCCTACCAGATTGCCTCATTCAACCTTGTTGGGCAAGGGGGTGCCTGGTCTCACTGCAGCTTGATATATCTTGGCTGGCTGGTACCCATAGGATGCCCACCTGTGTCTGAAGAAAAACTGTGGAGGAGGAATGGATGGGGCAGGGGAGGGGGAGACTGGAGGTGGGGGACTGGGAAAAGGGGAAGAAGGGGAAGATTCAGTTAAAAACAAGGGGGGGATATAAAAACAAGGGGGGGGAAAGAATTAGTATTTACTCAAGATTTTGTTTTTTTTAAAGGAAGTTTCTGCCAAGCCTGATGATCCAAGTTTGATTCCCATAGCACCACACAGTGGAACAGGGTAACAAACTGTCCTCTGACCTCCACATGTGCACTGTGGCACAAACACATATGTAATAAACAAATGGAAACTGAAATTTAAAAAAAGAAGACTGCTCATGGCACTTGCTGCAAACAGTGATTCCACGCGTCCAGCGTCTCTTCTGAGGACCTGTTCTCTTGTGGATCTGCGCTCAGGACCAAACTTAGTCACGGTCTGGGCAACTATTATTCCATCATTTAACTTTCAAAAGGTTTTCCATCCATACAATGAGGCTTGTGCAAAGGTGCATAATGAGAAAGTCCTTTAGCAGTACGCTGACCACACACAATCAATCAATCAATCAATCAATCAATAACCAAGGGCAGGACAAGGCTAATGATAAACTACTTTTAAGGCGTTTAGCAAAAACTCAGTCATCAGGATGAATAATGTTTAAATCAAAATTAATGTGAAACCTACACTGAATAAATATCAAAGCTTTCCACAAAGACAGAGTTGGCACTCGGATTCCCTCAGGCGCCGTTCTGGCTTGGGAAGGTCGCTGGGCTGACAGGGCGAGGCCGGTGCTTTCATCTCACAGAGCTCTTTAAGCTTTTAGATCGGAGAGTCACGGCCCTTAAAAAACCACAGAGACGCCCACCCTGCTACTTCCTGTGGGATCGCTTGGACTGGGATGTCAGAGTTTCTCTCTCTTGAGTGATGTTTCCTCTTGCCCAATGCCACAACCTGATGTGGAGTTATAACGAGAGAGGAAGCAACTCCCACTGAACTTCTCTCAATTTAAGAAAATAAGAAGTTCCTGTCCCTCAGGCAATTCATATGCACTGTGGCATCTCATTAAAGCATTTTGAGTAAGGCATTGACATTATATTATTGCTATTGCTGTACAGAGTATTAAATCAGGGCCCCAGGCACGCTAAGCGCACACTGTACCACGGAGCTATGACGCTCACCCAACATGAGGCCTCATGAAAGACGCATCCAGCCAGAAAGCAGTATATACTGTCCCTGCATTGACGCTGTCGTCACTATGCTGAAAGCAGCTGAAAAGCAGAGAAAGTCCTCCATTCACAGATTAGAATGTAAAGTCCAACCCCAAAGACACTACACAATCGCAGTTGGTGGTTTGCCAAGAAATTTATTTTCCCCTTAATAATTCTAGTAAATGGAGAAAGGCTTAAAAACCCACCAAAGGTTGAGTGATATTGCAATGTGAGAGTAAGAAAGAGCACTTTTTAGTGTTTCTATGTGTCTGACACAGAGCTGTGTATTTTCCATACACTCTCTTAACGATCTTTTCAATGATCCAACAAAATGGTGGCCACTATTATTCCTGTTTTTCAGATCCAGAAGTGAAAACTCAGAGATTAAGTAACTTGCCCAGGGCAGCCTAGAAAGTAGTAAAATAGGGATTTGAGTTTGGATCTGTCTGCTCCCTTCTGGGTGGGCGTTAAATCCCAACCAAAGCCTTTTCAAACTGACCGAGGTGAGCTCCACGCACCTGGCCAGCTGTGTGGGGGCTTCCTTCCCTCACCCCAGTATCTTTCTCAGTTCCAGTATTGCTGCCTGTGGTGGGATGCTGTGCTATGTGCCACACATCACACAGACTTTGCCTGCATATAAAAATATATTGAGAGTTATCGGTTCACAAGGTCAGCCTAGGCGCTCCGCGAGCCTAGGCGCTCCGCGAGAATGAATGCTCTTTAGCCTCAAACTCCTTGAGACACCACAGCAACCCCTTAGCCACCTTTGACCACTTTGGATGTCGGGAGCATCCTTTGGAGCAAGAACTGCAGCGTTGAAGACCCATCTGACCAATCTTTAGACATACAATGAGGTGCAGAACTTCCCAACAGTAATGGAGCTTTAGGTTGTTAACAGAGAAACTCACCACAATCCCTAGGACCATCCACAGTGGGCAGAAGAGCTGATCAGGTGCAGTCTGCAGTAAAAATAAACCCAAACCCTCAAGCCCCTGCGAGATAATCCCTCCGATCAATAGCCCATGCTCACTAATCATTCAGCTTTAGGCAAAACAGTAACCACAAAAAACCAAACCAAAACAAAACAAAAAACCCTAAGTCTGTATGTTCTCATATGTATTAGCTCTTTGGAAAAATTCGTACAACCCCTGTTTCTTTTTCATGAGTGTCTCCACAGTTCCTAGCCCAGCTTGCAGGCTCCTGTCTCAGTGGAGATGCAGGTGTGCAGATGGTTTCTTGGACAAGGTCAGAAATGGCTGTGGGAACAGTTTGAATCAGAGTTCTCTCTAAGGGTCAGACATTTGCCCCTCTGCTGCCTGCCGGTGGCATTACATGTTACATCAGCGGGCACGGGTGAGCACTTCTTTTTCTTTTCTTTCTTAATTGATGCAAAATACACATCAAACTTGCCTTTTAAAGACTGTAATTCTGGGTGTTAAGTACATTCCAGAACCTTCTCATCATTCATCGTCACAAACCGACACTTTGTGCCCATCAGCACCATTTCCCTATTTCTCCCCTTTGTCCTCTGATATTCGCTGATCTATTCTCTGTCTCAAAATATGATGGTTTTTAGGTACCATCTGTAAGAGAACTCAGACAATATTTGTTCTTTTTTATATATAGGCTTATTTCACTTGGTGCCTTCCAATCCCCCAACCCACATTCCAGTATGCCTCAGAATACCTTTCTTCTTCTCCGCACTGCCCCCCGACAGGATTTCTCTGTGTAACGTCCTTGGCTGACCTGGAACTTGCTCTGTAGACCAGGCTGACTCACAGAGATCCACCTGCCTCTGCCTCTCAAGTGCTGGGATTAAGGGTGTGTGCCAGCACGCCTAGTTTACCCTTTCTTTTTAAGGCTGAATAATACTAAATGCACAGACCACATCTTGCTTGTCATCAGACATTTGGATTGCCTTAGGAGTCTTGTGGAAAACGATGCTATGAACAGGGAGTACAAACATGTACATTCCTGCAAGCAGCGCCACTGGATCACAGGTGTTTCAGGCTTACTTATCTATGCAACAGAACTGCCACGCTGGCCTCCGAGCATCTTGGAACACTTTGATGGTGCCTTACTTCCAGGTTCAGATCAGTTACTTTGCCTCTCAAACTAGATAGCGTAGCAAATTGACAATAAGAAGAAAATAATTCCAGCAGTCAGTTGTAAGATGGCGAGAAGTAGGCAGAGACTGTCTATTGGAACAAGTCCTTAAAACAAATGTCAGTCAGCACCCAGTCACTAGGACAGCTCTGGGAAAATCAGCTCACAGAAGAACTTTAGTCTGGCATATAGAGGCTTCGGTACGTGGCTCCATCACCCTGTCACTTGGGGTTTGAGCAGAGCGGAACATCATGACATGGGAATCATTATGAAACAAAGCAACTCGCCTTGAGGTTCCCATGGAGCAGGGAGGAGGAGGTGACTGGAGGGGATGGGAGGGAAGAAAAAAAGAAGGGAGGGGAAGGGCACCAGAGGAAGGGACTAGAGACAAAATACACCTTTAAAGGGCAGGTGCATACTTATATATGTGTGTGTGTACAAACATATATATATCCACACATATATGTATATACATATATGTATATATGTGTGATATATCATATATAATATGATCGTTATATATTATATTTATAATTATATATGTAATACATTTATATATGTAATACATCTTTACACACACAGAGTGAATAAGGGGTAGGCAAAGAGAAAAGAGGAAGGAAGGAAAGTCTGTAAGTCTGTATTTCTCACTAGATGTGTACTTTTTTGGTTTCGGTTTTGGAGAGTTTGTGTGGGTGTGTATGCATGTGGGTGCACATACCCATGTGAATGTGGGCGTGCGCACCCGTGTGAATGTGGGTTGGGTGCGCACAGCCATGTGGATGTGGGTGTGCACACCCGTGTGAATGTGCATGGAGGTCAGAGGTCAACATCAGATGTCTTTTTAAATCACTCTCCACCTTATTATTTTTTCTTTTTTTAGTTTTAAATTTTAAAATTCATTTTGCATTCCAACCACAGTTCCCCCTCCCACCCCTCCTTCAGCCCCTGCCCCCTCCTCCCCCTCTCCTCACCCCCATTCACTCCTCTGAAAGGGTAAGTCCTCCAATGTGGAGTCACCAAAGCCTGGCAGGTTAAGTTGAGACAGGACCCTCCCCACTGCATCAAGGCTGAGCAAGGCATCCCACCATAGGGAAAGGCCAGCTCATGCACCAGGGATAGATCCTGGTCCCACTCCAGGGGCCCCTCAAACAGACCAAGTTACACAACTGTCACCCACAGGCAGAGGGCTTAGTTTGGTCCCATGCAGGCTCCCCAGCTGTTGGTCTAGAGTCCATGAGGGGCCCCTCAAACCGACCAAGCTACCCAGCTGTCTGTCTGGAGTTTGTGAGTCCTCATGAGTTTGCAACTGTCTCTCTCCACCTTATTTTCTGAGGCAGAGTCTCTCACTGAACCTGCCATGCACCCAGGTTTTACATGGGTGTTGAGGACCCAAATGCAGGTCTTCATGTCTGGACAGTAAGCACTTTGCCCACTGAGTCGTTTCCCCAGCCCCCCTTCTTTGTGCTTGTTTGTTTTTGGTTTTTTTTTTTTTTTTTGGTTGGTTGGTTTCTTTTGGCGCAGGGTTTTGTATGTAGCCAGCGTTATTTTCAAATTTATAACCCTTTGCTTCAGTTTCTGGAGTTCTGGAATTTCATGGGTGTGCTCCATGTCTGGCTTCCCAGCCCCGACAATTTGTTCTTGTCTGTGGTAGTGATGATGCTGGGGATGGAAGCGAAGGTCATGTGCATGATGGGAAGTTCATACCACCTAACTACACATGGTACCCAGTAGAGTTGTCTTTGAGACTATAATTGGGAGCTACTGTGGCTCTGAGGCTGAACTACAGAGCTGAGGCATGAAACAAACAGCTTGTCAAACACTTGACTGAGCTCAAGGATTTCCCCCAAGATTCCCTAGTTTGCATGGAAGCCACATAACATTGCTTTCATTGGATGTGGGAAAAGCCCCTCTACACAATGAGTCATGCTTACTAAGATCTTTTCTAATGCATACAGCTTTTATTAACTTATGAGAGTCAGTTTTTAACTTTCAAGGATTTTGTGACCCAGTTAAAAGCAACCAGCACTAAGAATGGAGTTGTGTCTACTTGGTTTTTGAACAAATGGCCTTAAAAATAAACACCAGAAAGTCCTCCAAGCGCTCCACTGCCTGATCCTTCTGTCGTGAGCTCACCATGGTTATGCCTGATCCTTCTGTTGTGTGCCCACCGCGGTTGTGCCTGATCCTTCTGTTGTGTGTCCACCGTGGTTGTGTCCTAGAGAGCTCTTCTGACCATTGTTTCAGCATGGTGAAAGCACTAAACTGGGACATTCATGCCTATCTCTTTCCAACTCTATACTTCAATGATGTTATACTGACACCTTGAAATTGACCATGGAGTGTGTGTGTGTGTGTGTGTGTGTGTGTGACAAAATTGGCAAACACCAATCAGAATTATATTCAATGTTTATTAAATTTCTATATAAAATAATGAAGAGAGTGTTACTGCTTTTTCAAAGCCCCTCTCCATTGTCAGGCATTTGTCAGTACACCGTTGTATCTGTGTTGTTTACATCTGCCGTGGAAAAGTGAAAACCCTTGGGCTTAGTGGCACACTTTGGCTTTGTTTTGTTTTTGTTTTTCGAGACAGGGTTTCTCTGAAGCTTTGGAGCCTGTCCTGGAACTAGCTCTTGTAGACCAGGCTGGCCTTGAACTCACAGAGATCTGCCTGCCTCTGCCTCCCCAGTGCTGGGATTAAAGGCGTGTGCCACCACAGCCCGACCAGTGCTTCTATAATCCTGGTAGTGGGGAGGCTGAAGCAAGAGGATCATCCTCAATTACGTAATGAGTTCAAGGCCAGACTAGAATATGTATGACTCTGTCTCAAACACGAAGCGAAGGCTGGTAAAATGGCTCAGGCGATGAAGACGCTTTCTGTACAAGCCCTGAGTTCATGCTCCTGAATCCTGCAAAATGAAGGGAGGGACAAAGTTGTTCTCAGATCACAAAGTTGTCCTCTGACATCTGCACACACACTATGGTGTGTGTCATCCACCACCCCCACATATACACAAATAAATAGATAAATATTCACAAAAAGAGCATTTCTTCCCCCCCCCACTTTTTTTTATTGTATTGAGCTATACATTTTTCTATGCTCCCTTCTCTTCCTCTCTCTTCCCCTCCTCTCCCTTCCCGTCCAACCCTCTTTCATGGTCCCCATGCTCCCAATATACTCAGGAGATCTTGTCTTTTTCTACTTCCCATGTAGATTAGATCCATGTATGTCTCTCTTAGGGTCCTCTTTGTTGTCTAGGTTCTCTAGAATTGTGAATTGTAGGCCGATTTTCTTTGCTTTATGTCTAAAAGCCACTTATAAGTGAGTACATATGATATTTGTCTTTCTGGGTCTGGGTTACCTCACTCAATATCATATTTTCTAGATCCATCCATTTGCCCGCAATTTTCAAGGTGTCATTATTTTTCTCTGCTGTGTAGTACTCCATTGCGTAAGTGTACCACATTTTCCTTATCCATTCTTCAGTTGAAGTGCATTTAGGTTTTTTCCAGGTTCTGGCTATGACAAACAGTGCTGCTATGTACATAGCTGAGCACATGTCCTTGTGGTATGATTGAGCACCCTTTGGGTATATACCCAAAAGTGGTATTGCTGGGTCTTGAGGAAGGTTGTTTCCTAATTTTCTGAGAAATTGACACACTGACATCCAAAGGGTCTGTACCAGCTTGCACTCCCATCAGCAATGCAGAAGTGTTCCCTTTACCCCACATCCTCTCCAGCATAAGTTGTCATCAGTGTTTTTGATCTTGGCCATTCTTACAGGTGTAAGATGGAATCTCAGAGTTGTTTTGATTTGCATTTCTCTGATGACTAAGGATGTTGAACATTTCCTTTAGTCTTTCAGAGATTTTAGATTCCTCTATTGAGAGTTCTTTGTTTAGCTCTGTACTCCATTTTTTTATTGGATTATTTGTTCTTTTGATGATCAATTTCTTGAGTTCTTTGTATATTTTGGAGATTAGTCGTCTGTCACGATGTGTGTTTGGTGAAGATATTTTCCCATTCTGTAGGCTGTTGTTTTGACTTGTTGACTGTATCCTTTGCTTTACAGTAGGTTTTCAGTTTCAGGAGGTCCCATTTATTAATTGTTTCTCTCCATGACTGTGTTACTGGGATTATATTTAGGAAGCAGTCTCCTGTGCCAATGCATTCAAGTGTACATCCCACTTTCTCTTCTATGAAGTTCGGTGTGATTGGCTTTATGTTGAGGTCTTTGATCCATTTGGACTTGAGTTTTGAGCATGGTGATAAAGTTTTCATTCTTCTACATGTTGATATCCAGTTATGTCAGCACCATTTGTTGAATATGCTTTCTTTTTTCCATTTTATATTTTTTGCTTCTTTGTCAAAAATCAGGTGTTTGTAGGTGTGTGGATTAATTTCTGGGTCTTTGAATCGGTTCCATTTGTCCTCCTGTCTGGTTTTTTGTTGTTGATGTTTGTTTGTTTTTTGGGCTTTGTTGTTGTTGTTGTTTTGGTTTTTTCAAGACAAGATTTCTCTGTAGCTTTGGTGCCTGTCCTGGAACTAGCTTTTGTAGACCAGGCTGGCCTCGAACTCACAGAGATCCACCTGACTCTGCCTCCCAAATGCTGGGATTAAAGGCATGCACCACCACTACCCGGCTCCTATCTGTTTTTATGCCAATACCAGGCTGTTTTTAGTACTGTAGCTCTGTAGTTGAGTTTGAAGTCAGGGATTGTGATGCCTCCAGAAGTTCCTTTATTGTACAGGATTGTTTTGGGTATCCTGGGTTTTTTTGCTTTTCCATATGAAGTTGAGTGCCATTTGTTCAAGGTCTGTGAAGAATTTTGTTGGGATTTTGATGGGCATTGCATTGAATCTGTAGATTGCTTTTGGTAAGATTGCCATTTTTACTATGTTAATTCTACCTACCCAAGAGCATGGGAGTTCTTTCCATTTTCTGGTGTCTCCTTCAATTTCTTTCTTCATAGATTTAAAGTTCTTGTCATGCAGGTCTTCCACTTGTTTAGAAAGAGTTACTCTGAGATATTTTATTTGCTGTTTGTGACTATTGTAAAGGGTGATGTTTCTCTGATTTTCTTTCTTGGTCCATTTATCACCTATGTAAAGGAAGGCTACTGATTTTTTTTTTTTTAGTTAATCTTGTAACTTGCTACATTACTGAAAGTGTTTATGAGCTGTAGAAGTTCCTTGGTAGAATTTTTGGGGTCATTTATGGAAACTATCATATCATCAGCCAATAGTGAGAATCTGACTTCTTCTTTTCCAATTTGTATCCCCTTGATCTCCCTTTGGTATCTTATTGCTCTAGCCAGGACCTCAAGAACTATATTGAATAGGTATGGAGAGAGTGGACAACCTTGCCTTGTTCCTGATTTCAGTGGAATTGCTGGGATTTGCTCTCCATTTAGTTTGATGTTGGCTGTTGACTTGCTGTATATTGCCTTTATTATGTTTAGGTATGTTCCTTGTATCCCTGCTCTCTCTGATACCTTCATCATGAAGGGATGTTGTTTTTTGTCGAAAGCTTTTTTGGCATCTAATGAGATGATCATGTGGTTTTTATTTTTCAGTTTGTTTATATGGTGGATTACATTGACAGATTTTCCTATGTTGAACCATCCCTGCATCTCTGGGATGAAGCTGACTTGATCATGGTGGATGATTTTTCTGATGTGTTTTTGGATTCGATTTGTCAGTATTTTATTTAGTATTTTTGCATCAGTGTTCATAAGTGAGATTGTCTGTAATTCTCTTTCTTAGTAATGTCTTTCTGTGGTTTGGGTGTCAGGGTAATTGTAGCCTCATAAAAAGAGTTTGGCAATGATCCTTCTGTTTTGATTGTGTGGAACAATTTGAGGAGTATTGGTATTAGCTCTTCTTTGAAAATCTTGTAGAATTCTGAGCTGAAACCACCTAGACCTGGGTTTTGTTTTTGTTTTTTTTTGTTTTGTTTTGTTTTTTGGTTGGAGACTTTTGATGACTGTTTCTATTTCTTTAGCAGTTATATATCTATTTAATTTGCTTATCTGGTCTTGATTTAAATTTGGTAAGTGATATCTATCCAGAAAGGTGTCCATTTCCTTTAAGTTTTTCAATTTTGTGGGGTACAGGTTTTTGAAATATGACCTGATAATTCTCTGGATTTCTTCCATGTCTGTTGTTGTGTCCCCCTTTTCATTTCTGATTTTGTTAACTTGCATATTCTCTCTCTGCCTTTTGGTTAGTTTGGATAAAGATTTGTCTATTTTGTTGATTTTCTCGAAGAACCAACTCTTTGTCTCATTGATTCTTTGTATTGTTTAATTTGTTTTTATTTTGTTGATTTTAATTCTTAATTTGATTATTTCCTGCCTACTCCCTCAGAGGTCCCAGACTCATACCTGGACCCACAGAGGTCTCTGATTCTGGCCAACTCCCTCAGTAGTTGCTCCCTTGTACCTGCTTCTGAGGAGTTTGCTGCCTCAGGCCTACTCCGGCCTGGGTCACTGGCTCAGACCTGATTCTGTAAGTGTCTCTGGTCTGGGCCTGCTCCTGCTGAGGTCCCTGGCTTGGGCCTAGTCCCACAATGGTCTCTGGCTCCCGTCTACTCCCTTGGAGGTCCCAGACTCACTCCCAGACCCACAGGGGTCATGGCTCAGACCTATTCCCTCGGTGGTCCCAGACTCATTCCTGGACTTGCAGAGGTCTCTGGTTCCTGCTACTCCCTCAGAGGTCCCAGGTTTGTGTCTGGACCCACAGAGCCTGGTGCCTCCTTTTTTCCACTGAATATTTGTATTTTTATGTACACTTTGTATTTTCCCCCTCTTGCTCAGTTTGCTCCTTGTCATTATAAATCTGTATAAGACTGGCTACTAAAAACCACATGACACAGCCAATACTAGGCTGTTTTGAAAGCTCTGCCAGTGCCATTAATCCAAAACCCCTCAATTTAGCCCCAGTAGGTTTTTTGGACAAGGGCAAAAAGCAGCCATATTCTTTGCCAAATATCACAAGAATGATCTCTAGGCCATTTACTAATATTTTTCTCTTGAGCCAGGCCATCATAATCTACATTGATCTCAGCACCACTGCCTTCTATGCTCCCACTAGCATGGCCCATTATACCCTGTTAAATTAATTCAATTGCTTCCTAATCCAAAGTCCCAAAGTCCACATTCCACCAATAAAAAAGTATGGTCCGACCTGTCATAGCAATGTCCCATTCCCTGGTACCAACTTTGGTCTTAGACAAATTTCTATCACTGTGAAGAGACATTATGGCCATGGCAACTCTTATAAAGGAAAACATTTAATTGGGGCTGGCTTACAGTTTCAGAGATTTAATCCATTATTGTCATGGCAAGTATGGTAGCACACAGGCAGACATGGTAACTGAATGTTGTACGTCTGAATTTGCAGGCAGCAGGAAGAGAGAGACACTAGGCCTGGCTTGAACATTTGAACCCCCAAACCCACCCCTATTGACACATATCTCTCCAACAAGGCCACATCTCCTAATTTCTATCAAGTAGAAATCATCCTTAATAAGCAAGAATTCAAATAGGTGAGCCTACGGGGCCATTCCTATTCAAATCATGACAGGGCTATCTACTTTTTAAAGTTTTAACAAACCCCTGTAACATCAAGCTATCTTGGAAGAAGGGAAGCATCCTCAGGGACAGCCAATGAGTAAGTCACCAGCAGGTAGTGTTTGCCTTCTCTTTCTCTAAGGCACAGTGTTTGCTAGGATCTTCTTGATTGGCTTCAATAGTTGTTGCTGTTGGTTTTTATTAAGTCCCATTACCCACTTGTTTGGGTGGTATTGCCCAAGAGTTGCTTTCTTTTCCTTTCTTTTCTCTTCCTTTTTAAGTGACCTTGATCTAATTTGATGATGTCATCCATCATGAATGCTGGCATAGCTGAGGAAGGCAGGGGAAACTGCTCTGAAGTGGTAAGGAATCACTGGAAGAAATGATTGACAGAGAATGAGTGTGCACCAGGGAATCCAGCTTCTTTCAGAATTCTTGCAGGCACTACTTTCCTGTCGCCATGCAAGCTAGGAACTCAGTGGTTTTACTTATTAGTTAAAAGAAAACAAATGTCTTGTGACTTAGTTTAGTGGGTAGAGTACTTGCTAGTATGGACCAAGCTCTAGATAAGCTGCACTTGGGAGGTGGAGCAGGCAGAATGACCAGAAAGTCATCCTGTTACACAGTGACTTTGAAGCCAGCCTGGGCTACATGAGGCTTGTCTCATGGGGAGAAGGAAAGGAGAGGTATTCCCAAAGAACAATCCTTGGGGATACTTCAGGGGACTTGGATGGGACCAAATCCAGCTGAAACCTTTAACCACTATTTCTGGGTCTATTTGAACAAGGAAACACTAGTGTGTCTATTTTACAGACAAGAAAAAAAAGAAAGTCTGGGAGATAAAGAAATTTATTCAGTGGTATGGAGTTATTGGAAATTGAATGAGAATTTAATAACAGAAATGTTGTGGAAATTCATTTAGCCAATAACTTTTGGGGCTCCAGCTCTTTGGGCATGGTCTGAGGTGCTACTTGTGAACTGATAAGGCAAAGAAGCACACTTGCTCTCTTGTCTGGTGATCAGAGATCCGATGGCAGCTTTCAGCACCCCAGGCCAGAGGACCATGGTAGTTCTCTACCTTATTGTTGTTTGTGAGTGTACTACAATAAATATTTAATATCCCTTTATTTCAGGATCTCATAAACTCACTTACCCACAGTTATACCAAAGGGGGACTGGATGGGATGTGATAATAGGTAGATTAGTGTATCTACTTGTGAATTATTAGCTATAGACAATTTACATTTGTGTAGATTTTTGTATGTTAATACATATATGAAATTATTTTTGCATTCCTGTTTGATACAAAATTCAAATTATGTTTGTTATTACTATTTCTGTTTACAATGTTTTGGTTTTTTTTATATTCTTTCATTTTTCATTCAAAAAAAATTTACACTTCCTCCCCTTCTCCCAGTCCCCTCCCGCTCCCCCACTAACCCTCCTCCCTCCCCCTGCTTCCTTAAGAGGGGGCAGGGTACCCTGCCCTGTGGGAAGCCCAAGGCCTTCCCCCCTCCATCCCAGCCTAGGAAGGTGTGCATCCATATAGATTAGATTCCCAAAAAGCTAATACATGCAGAAGAGATAGGTCCCAGTGCCATTATCATTGGCTTCTCAGTCAGCCCCCATTGACAGCCACATTCAGAGATTCCAGTTTGATCATATGCTCATTCAATCCTGGTCCAGCTGGATTTGGTGAGCTCCCATTAGATCAGGCACACTGTCACGGTTAGTGGACCAGCCTCTCCCGGTCCTGCTCATCTTCTCCCACCTTCTGTAAAGCAAAAGACACTGTCATTAAGACAAAAAGGCATCCTACTGAATAGGAGAAGATCTTCACTAACCCCACATTGGACAAAGGTCTGATCTCCAAAATATACAAAGAGCTCAAGAAACTAGACATTAAAATGCTAAATTACCCAATTAAAAAATGGCGTAATGATCTGAACAGAGAATTCTCAACAGAAGAAGTTCAAATGGCCAAAAGATACTTAAGGTCATGTTCAACTTCCTTAGTGATCAGGGAAATGCAAATCAAAACAACTTTGAGATACCATCTTACACCTGTCAGAATGGCTAAAATCAAAACACCAATGATAGCCTATGCTGGAGAGGATGTGGAGTAAGGGGAACACTCATCCTTTGCTGGTGTGAATGCAAACTTGTGCAACCACTTTGGAAATCAGTGTGGCGGTTTCTCAGGAAATTGGGAATCAACCTACCTCAGGATCCAGCAATACCACTCTTGGGAATATACCCAGGAGATGCCCAATCATTTACAATGTTTTGTACACAAATTTAAAGCTATTTTGTCGTATTGTACATATATTTCTACCTCTACTTAAGATATTTTGTATATTTATGCAATTTAAGGATATTTTTATCATATTGTACTATACATTTCTACCTCTGATCAAGATACATTTATACTGATACAATTTCAAGGTCATTGTCTTCATGCTGCATATTTGCTAAAGACTGTTTATGTTCATACGTAAAGCTTTAGTCTTTTAGCTATACAGGTTATTTAGGAATAGTGGTGTGGGACAGTGGTCTGAATGCTGTCAATTATATTTTAAATAAACATTGATTGGCCAGTATCCAGGCAGGAAGTATAGGCAGAGCAACCAGACAGGAAGTAGAGGTGGGTCAATAAGAACAGGAAAATTCTGGGAAGAAGACACAGTCCTGGCCTGACCACAGAAGAAGCAAGATGTGACTGCCCCACTGAATAAGGTACTGAGCCATGTGGCTAACACAGATAAGAATAATGGGCTATATAAGTTATAACAGTTAATAAGAAGCCTGAGCTAATGGGCCAATCAGTTTATAACTAATGTAGGCCTCTGTGTGATTTCTTTGGGACTTAATGATTGTAGGAACCAGGCAGCACAAGGACGGGGTGGGACAGAACAGACAACATACCTCTGATCAAGATACATTTATACTGATACAATTTCAAGGTCATTGTCCTCATGTTGCATATCTGCTAAAGACTGTTTATGTTCATACATAAAGCTTTAGTCTTTTACCTATACAGGTTATTTAATAATTGCAAATTATTAGTCACCTGTGTTTGTTGTAATTATAGTTATGTTAGTTAGGTTCTCTAGATACACAGAGATGTACTACACATAGATAAGTAATCTTCAAATACTTCAAAGACCTACAAAATTTGACATTTAAATATTTTAATAACTCAGGATTCTGTTGATATGATACACAATAGCTCCTGGCAGCACTGACCTATTCCTGAGAGAATGTTGGGTACCAAAGATACCCTACTTGGAGTATATTCTTTCTAAAGTATCTACATTTGAATCAGATAGTAAAATGTCATCCATATAATGGTAAAATATAGATTGAGGAAATTGCTTATGTATCCTTTCCATTGACTGCCATACAGAATATTGGCACAGGGTGGGGCTATTTAACATTTCCTATGGGAGAATCCTTCATTGATATTTCTTAGCAGGCTGAGAAATATTATAAATGGGCACTGTGAAGGCAAATTTTTCTCTGTCCTTTTCTCATAAAGGTATAGTGAAGAAGCAGTTTTTTAAATCGATAACTATAAAACGCTATTCTTTAGGCAAGAGAGAAGGCAAAGGAATCCCAGACTGTAGAGAGCCCATTTACTGAATCACATTATTAACAGCTCTTAGATCTGTTACCATTCTCCATTTTCCAGATTTCTTTTTAACAACAAATACAGGAGAATTCCAAGGGATGGTTGATTCTTCAATATGCTGAGCATTTAGTTGCTTCTGCATCAGCTATTCTAGTGCCTGCAGTTTCTCTGTTGTTAAAGATCATTGCCTAACCCCTACAAGTTTTTCTGTCAACCATTTTAAAGGTAGGGCTGTTGGTGCCTTTGAAAAATCAACAGCTGTTGTGCCCTATTCTTAATGGTCAGTGACTTTTTTTTATAATATCTTGTAATATTTTTCTCAGAAACATATGTTAATTTATGGTTTGGTTCTAAGATTTGGAGAATGTTAATCTGAGTATTCCATTTCAAATAATGTCCCCACAAATTCATTGCTATGCTAGCAACATATGGCTTTAAATTTTCCTCTCTGTCCTTCTGGCCCTATACATTTGACCCATCTCATGCTATGTTTTACCTGAGATAAAGTTCAATCCCTAAAAGCTGAACATTTACCTCCTGGAGAGATTAATTTAGATGCCAAAATTCTGGTGGAACTATTGTTACATCCACACCTGTGTTTACTAAACCTTCAATGACAATGTCATTTATTCATGTTTTTTAATTTGGTTCATTTATAGAAGTTTGCAAAATACTCACTCTATGGTTTCTCCTGAATTTTTATTCTCTCTTATCCAGAGCAGTATGGTTTCTTACAATAGGCTCTAGGAAGGAGTTTCCTCTATGGTTACAGGAAATGACTGAACTGGATTTGTCATAGGGTCCTGCAAGAGTCCCCTCAGGAGTTTCTCATGGCAAAGGATTACCTTGAATATCTCTTTTTGATCCACATTCATTAGTCCAATGCCTGCCTTTGTCACACCTTCTGCATAATCCAGAAGGGAGGGGCATTCTGAATGGATTATGCTTAGAAAAAACATTGTTTCTAGGAACGCCCTGCTTACAGCCCCTTTAAGGTGACCGTGTTTGCCACAACCGAAACACTCGACATTTAGATTTTTCTTCAAACCTCTGAAAACCACTTCTATCCAAGTAACATCATGGTCATGAAATTCAATATTGATTGTATCTCAGATCCAATCCTTCAGTGGTGCTGATCTTGCCTTTAACAGCCTAATTATCCTTTTGTATTGAGAATTAGCATTTCCAAAAGCCAGAGATTCAATTATCATTTGTCTAGCTTCTGAATTTGGTATCATTCTATTTACTGCTGATGTCAATCTCAATAAGAAACCTGTGAAATTTTCTTTTGGGTCCTGTATGACTTTAGTAAATATTCAATATTTACTAAATTATTCGATATTTACTAAAATATTCTTCTTTCCTACTTCTTCAATTCTGTCCCAAGCATTCAAAGATGCTCTGCATGGCCTAAACCCAGGATGTGACCATCATATAGGTATTGTCTTTCTATGTAGCATAGTCTCATTCTCCAAGAAGTTGCTCTTGGGAGATTTCCATACCTCAAGCTTTACTCCATTGTTCAATATTCTTAACCTCTTCTCTGAACCAACTACTCCATTGCAATTGTGGACCAAGCTCTAAAACAGCTTCTATCGAGTAAATCCAGCCTTTAGGGATAATTCTATTATGAACTGACTACACGTTTAACATTTGCTTCACAAACAATGAATGCAAACTATATGAGACTATTACTTCCTTGAATCTCCTTAAATCTAACATTGGCACAGGAGTCTATTCAGTTCTTATAGAGCCTCTATCATTTGCCAATTCCTGTAAGGTTACTGTATATGTTAAGGTTGGTTGTTTGAGACTGAGCAGATCCAGAGGGGTGAGTGAGTGGCCGTGTGGCTGGACGGTCCTAGGGAACTGGGTATGGCCCCTTCCATTTCCCTGGGCTTTTTCTGGCCATCCAGCGGGATGTATTCCTGGCTGCTGGCTTTCTTTACCACTTTCCATACTGCCCCCAAGCACTCCTTATCATCTGCGAGGTCCTTGGATCCCCCAATTCACCCTGCTTCAGGGCAGAGGGGTCCAGGGAGTCAGCGGGGAGTGTCCTGCCACTGGGGCTTCTTTGTTCTGTTCCACCCTGCCTCACAAGCCTGCCTTTTTGTCTGCGAGGTCCTTGGAGCCCGGCAAGAGGCCCTGCTCCTGTGCTGAGAGGATCCAGAGAGGCAAGTGAGTGGTTGCATGGTTGGACAGGGAACTGAGTACAGGCCCCTTCCAATTCCCTAAGCTTTTCTGGCCATCCAGCGGGGCGTGTTCCCGGCTGCTGGCTTTCTTTACCACATTATGCCCTGCCTCCCAAGCACTCCTTATCATCTGCGAGGTCCTTGGATCCTCCAGCACAGCCTGCTTCAGAGCAGAGGGGATCTGAGAGCCTGCTCCAGTGCTGTGGGGACCTAAGAGAGGGCAGACCAAGAAAAACTCCCAAGTACACAGTCAGCCACATATTGGACCAAGACACCAAGACTCTGCTGGCCTCATTTGAAGGAAGAGATGGGCAGGCGCCAATGCAAGAATTCCTCCAACATCCTGAAAAGCAACATGATAACACCAGAATCCAGTGAACACGAAACAAGAAGACATGAACATCCTAACTCAGAAGAAGTAGAAGAATTTGACTTTAAACATAACCTTATGAAAGTGATGGAGACCCTTAAACAGGAAGTGAAAAACTCCCTTACAGAAATGGAAGAGAAGACACACAAAAAGTTAGGAGAAATTAATAAATCCCTCAAAGATACCCAAGAAAACCAAGAAAAAGCAATCGAACAGGTACAGGAAACAGTTCAAGACTTGAAGACCGAAATGGAGGTAATGAAGAAAACACAAACCGAGAGATGGCTGGATATGGAAAATCTGGGTAAATGAACAGGAACTACAGAGACAAGTATAACCAACAGAATATAAAAGATAGAAGAAAGAATCTCAGGCGTCGAGGATACAATATAGGAAATAGACTCACTAATCAAAGAAAACAGCAAATCCAAGAAATTCTTAACACAAAACATCCAGGAAATCTGGGACACCATGAAAAGACCAAACCTAAGAATAATAGGGGTAGAAGGAGAAGAATTCCAGCTCAAAGGCCCAGAAAATATATTCAACAAAATTACAGAAGAAAACTTTCCCAACCTAAAGAAGGATATTCCTATGAAGGTACAAGAAGCTTACAGAACACCAAATAGACTGGATCAAAAAAAAAAAAAATCCTCTCGCCATATAATAATCAAAACACAAAACATACAGAATAAAGAAAGAATATTAAGAGCTGCAAAGGAAAAAGGTCAAGTAACATATAAAGGTAAACCATTCAGATTTACACCTGACTTCTCTATGGAAACCATGAAAGCCAAAAGGTCTTGGATAGATGTGCTGCAGACACTAAGAGACTGTGGATGCAAGCCCAGACTACTATACCCAGCAAAGTTTTCTTTCACCATCGATGGAGAAAATAAGATATTCATGATAAAAAACAGATTAAACAATATGTATCCACAAACCCAGCCTTACAGAAAGTACTAGAAGGAAAACCTCAACCCAAGGAAGCCAACAACACCCACAATAGCACAGACATCTGACAATCCTCCACCAACACAACTCAAAGAAGGGAAACACACAAATACTACCACCAAGAAAATAACCGGAGTTAACAACCATTGGTCATTAATATTGCTTAATATCAATGGACTCAACTCACCTATAAAAAGGCACAGGTTAAGAGAATGAATACGAAAACAGGATCCAACATTCTGCTGTTTACAAGAAACACACCTCAACCTCAAAGACAGACACTACCTCAGAGTAAAGGGTCGGGAAAAGGTTTTTCAATCAAACGGACCTAAGAAACAAGCAGGTGTGGCTATCCTAATATCTAACAAAATTGATTTCAAACTAAAATCAGTCAGAAGATATGGAGAAGGACACTTTATACTCATAACAGGAACAATTCATCAAGATGAAGTCTCAATCCTGAATATCTATGCCCCTAATATAAAAGCACCCACATATATAAAAGAAATATTACTAGAACTCAAAGCACACATCAAACCCCACACACTAATTGTAGGAGATTTCAACACTCCTCTCTCACCAATGGACAGGTCAACCAGACAGAAAATTAACAGAGAAATAAGAGAACTAACAGATGTAATGAATCAAATGCACTTAATAGACATCTATAGAACATTCCATCCAAACAGGAAAGAATACACCTTCTTCTCAGCATCTCATGGAACATTCTCGAAAATTGATCACATACTCAGTAACAAAGCAAACATCCACAGATACAAAAAATTGGAGTAACCACCTGTGTCTTATCAGATCACCACAGAATAAAGTTAGAATTTAACAACAATTCTACCCCCAGAAAGTCTACAAACTCATGGAAACTGAATAGTCAATTACTGAACCACCCCTGGGTCAAGGAAGAAATAAAGAAAGAAAATAAAGTCTTCCTTGGATTCAACGAAAATGAAGACACAACATACCTAAACCTATGGGACAGTATGAAAGCAGTGCTAAGAGGAGAAAGTTCATAGCACTTAGTGCCCACATAAAGAAAACAGAGAAAGCTCACATTAGAGACTTAACAGCACACCTGAAAGCTCTAGAAAAAAAAGAAGCAGACTCACCCAGGAGGAGTAGAAGACTGGAAATAATCAAACCGAGGCTGAAATCAGCAAAATAGAAACACAGAAAACAATTCAAAGAATCAATGAAACAAACAGCTGGTTCTTTGAGAAAATCAACAAGATTGACAAACCCCTATCCAAACTAATCAAAAGGCAGAGAGAGAACACTCAAATTAACAAGATCAGAAATGAAAAGGGGGACATAACTACAGACACTGAGGAAATTCAGAGAATCATTAGGTCTTACTACAAAAGCCTGTGTGCCACAAAATTGGAAAATGTAAAAGAAATGGACTTTTTTTAAGATTAATACCATATACCAAAATTAAATCAAGACTAGGTGAACAATTTAAATAGACCGTGAGGAAATAGTCATGAGGAAATAGAAGCTGTCATCAAAAACTTCCCAACCAAAAAAAGCCCAGGACCAGATGGTTTTAGTGCAGAATTCTACCAGAACTTCAAAGAAGAGCTAATTCCTATACTCCTTAATGTGTTCCACATAATAGAAACAGAAGAGTCATTGCCAAACTCTTTTTATGAAGCTACAGTTACCCTGATACCAAAACCACACAGAGACTCAACCAAGAAAGAGAATTACAGACAAATCTCACTTATGAACATTGATGCAAAAATTCTCAATAAAATACTGGCAAACCGAATCCAAGAACACATCAAAAAAATCATCCATTATGATCAAGTAGGCTTCATCCCAGAGATGCAGGGCTGGTTCAACATATGAAAATCTATCAATGTAATCCATCATATAAATAAACTGAAAGAAAAAGACCATATGATCATTTCATTAGATGCTGAGAAAGCATTTGACAAAATTCAACACCCCTTTATGATAAAGGCATTGGAGAGATTAGGGATACAAGGATCATATCTAAATATAATAAAAGCAATATACAGCAAGCCAACAGCTAACATCAAATTAAATGGAGAGAAACTCAAATCAATTCCATTAAAATCAGGAACAAGACAAGGCTGTCCACTCTCTCCATATCTCTTCAATATAGTGCTTGAAGTTCTAGCAATAGCAATAAGACAACATAAGGAGATCAAGGGGATTCAAATTGGAAAGGAAGAAGTCAAACTTTTGTTATTTGCAGATGATATGATCGTTTACATAAGTGGCCCCAAAAACTCTACCAGAGAACTCCTACAGCTCATAAATACCTTCAGTGATGTGGCAGGATACATGATCAACTCAAAAAAATCAGTAGCCCTCCTATACACAAAGGATAACGAAGTGGAGAGGGAAATCAGAGAAACATCACCTTTCACGATAGCCACAAATAGCATAAAGTATCTTGGGGTAACACTAACCAAGGAAGTGAAAGATCTATTTGACAAGAACTTTAAATCTGTGACGAAAGAAATTGAAGTGGATACCAGAAAATGGAAGGATCCCCCATGCTCCTGGATTGGTTGGATCAACATAGTAAAAGTGGCAATTCTACCAAAGGCAATCTATAGATTCAATGCAATCCCCAGGAAAATCACAACAAAATTCTTCACAGACCTTGAGAGAAAAATAATCAACTTTATATGGACAAACAAAAAACCCAGGATAGCCAAAACAATCCTATACAACAAAGGAACTTCCAGAGGCATTACCATCCCTGACATAAAACTCTATTACAGAGCCACAGTAATGAAAACAGCTTGGTATTGGCATAAAAACAAAGACGTTGACCAATGGAATCAAATCGAAGACCCGGATATTAATCCACAAACCTATGAACACCTGATTTTTGACAAAGAAGCTAAAATTATACAATGGAAGAAAGAAAGCATCTTTAACATATGGTGCTGGCATAACTGGATGTCAATCTGTAGAAGAATGAAAATAGATCCATATCTATCACCATGCACAAAACGCAAGTTCAAATGGATTAAAGACCTCAATATAAATCCGACCACACTGAACCTGATAGAAGAGAAAGTGGGAAGTAGCCTGAAATACATGGGCACAGGAGACCACTTCCTATGCATAACCCCAGTAGCACAGACAATAAGAGCAACAATGAATAAATGGGACCTCCTGAAACTGAGAAGCTTCTGTAAAGCAAAGGACACAGTCATTAAGACAAAAAGGCAACCTACTGAATGGGAGAAGATCTTCACCAACCCCACATCGGACAAAGGTCTGATCTCCAAAATATATAAAGAACTCAAGAAACTAGACATTAAAATTCTAAATAACCCAATTAAAAAATGGGGTAATGATCTGAACAGAGAATTCTCAATAGAAGAAGTTCAAATGGCCAAAAGATACTTAAGGACATGTTCAACTTCCTTAGCTATCAGGGAAATGCAAATCAAAACAACTTTGAGATACCATCTTACACCTTTCAGAATGGCTAAAATCAAAACACCTATGCTGGAGAGGATGTGGAGTAAGGGGAACCCTCATCCATTGCTGGTGTGAATGCAAACTTGTGCAACCACTTTGGAAATCAGTGTGGCGGTTTCTCAAAAAATTGAGAGTCAACCTACCTCAGGATCCAGCAATATCACTCTTGGGAATATACCCAAGAGATGCCCAAGCATACTACAAAAGCATTTGTTCAACTATGTTCATAGCAACATTATTTGTAATAGCCAGAACCTGGAAACAACCTAGATGCCCCTCAATGGAAGAATGGATCAAGAAAGTGTGGATTATATACACATGAGAGTACTACTCAGCGGTAAAAAACAATGACATCTTGAATTTTGCATGCAAATGGATGGAAATAGAAAGCACTATCCTGAGTGAGATAACCCAGACCCAAAAATATGAATATGGTATGCACTCACTCATTAGTGGATTCTAGTCATAAACAAAGGACATTGAGCCTATAGTTCTTGATCCCAGAGAAGCTAAGTAATAAGGTGAACCCAAAGAAAAACATATATAGATCCTTCTGGAAATTGGAAGCAGACAAGATCACCAGGCAAAAGTTGGGAGCATGGGGGATGGGGAGAAGGGGAGGGGGGAGAGAGAAGGGAGAAGGGGAGGGTTGGGGAGAGCTTTGGGGAGTGGGATGGTTGAGATGGAGGAAGGACGGATATGGGAGCAGGGAAGAAGATATCTTAATTAAGCGAGCCATTTTGGGGTTTACAAGAGGCTTGGCTCTAGAGGGGTTCCCAGGTGTCCATGGGGATGTCCCCAGCTAGGACCCTGGGCAGTGGAGGAGATGGTGCCTGAACCAGCCTTGTCCCATAGTCAGACTGATGACTATCTTGAATATCACCATAGAACCTTCGTCTGGCGACAGATGGAGATACAGACAGAGACCCACATCCACATCATAACACTGGACTGAGGTCCCAAGGTCCAGTTGAAGAGCAGAAGGAGGGAGAATATGACCAAGGAAGTCAGGACCGCGAGGGGCTGGTCCACCCACTGAGACAGTGTGCCTGATCTAATGAGAGCTCACCAAAGCCAGCTGGAATGGGATTGAATGAGCATGGGGGTCAAACTGGACTCTCTGAAAGTGGCTGACAATTGGGGCTGACTGAGAACCCAATGATAATGGCATTGGGATTTGTCTCTACTGCATGTACTGGCTTTTTGGGATCCTAGTCAGTTTGGATTCACACCTTCCTAGGCCTGGATGGAGGGGGGAGGGCCTTGGACTTCCCACAGGGCAGGGTACCCTGCCCTCTCTTAGGACTGGAGGGGGAGAGCGGTGGGTGAGGAGGGGAGGAAGTGGAAATTTTGAATGGTATTATTTATAAAGTAATAAAAAAAAAACAAAAAAAGTTGGTTGTTTGAAAATGTTAGGCTGTTCCTTTCTAATCTTATAATGCATCACTGAAATTGATTCGTCATCAAATTCCTCTGTCTGGATTTGAATAGCTCTGTGGTCTGTTTTATTAAGTTTTTCTAAAACTTGTATCCTAGCACTCAGATTAACCAAGTTTTTTAGTGATAAAACAAAAATGATAAAGCTGATAATGTTTATAATTGACATTACATAAATCCCATCTAAATTATTTATCCTCTCATTTAATTTTTCCATTTTCAAACAACCCAGCCTATATACAGAGACCCAAATCCCTCAATAGTAATGGTATTTCCGTTTTTAATGTAGGAAAACCTCTCTCTTTTAACTAATTTCTCACTTAAAGAATCCCCAAATTTCTTACTAAATCTGCCACCAATGGTGGTGGCGATGCGAGGCTTATTGCTGCTGCATAGAACAGTAAAAGCCTGACCAGATTTCAAGGCACCTACCTAGTTTGCCAGCAGCCTGAGAAAGGGGTTGAAGGAGAGAAGAAAGAAAAGCCTAATTGGTAGGGCTGCGACTCCAGTTGTGTGTGACTCCGGCCTATGCTGATGCCTGTAAAGCCAAGGTAAATGGCTTTTTGTGAATTCGTACTGTAAAGATTGGGTACCAGATGTAGCATGAAGAATAAAAACCCAGAGAAAGATACTGGGGTTCAAGCTGAAGATCAGAAAAGCAAAGCAGCCAGCCACTGAAGTAAGAACCTCTACCTCAGACCGAAATGGGTGATCCTGCCTCCAGGAACCTCAGACTGAGACTGAGTCTGAGAGCTGTCTCCTCCTACTTTATATTCCTCTCGAGCGCCGGGATTAAAGGCGCATATGACAACTGCCCCACCTCTATGGCTGACTAGTGTGACTGCTGGGAATACAGGTGGGTGCCACCACTGCCTGCCCTGTATGACTGACTAGCGTGACTGCTTTGCACTCTGATCTTCAGGCAAGCTTTATTTATTAAAACACAAATACCATACCACTACATCAAAATACCAAAAAATCCCACTAAAAAATGAGGTACAGTTTTAAACAGAGAATTCTCAGCAGAAGAATCCCAAGTGACCAAGATAAACTTAAAGAAGTGTTCAACATCCTGAGCTATCAGGCAAATGCAAATCAAAATAACTCTGAGATCTTACACCTGTCAGAATGGCGAAGATCAAAAGCACTGATGACAGTCTGTTTTCTTATTTACTGTTTGAAAACTTTCAAGTACAGAAAAGTGTAGAAACAAAACAAATGCTGAACTGTAGGCAAGGAGGGATAACGATTTTGCATATTTCATCTAGGCATTTTTCTATAAGTATCTTAACATAAAAGAAACTGTCATGAGCTTGCAGTTTTGTATGCTGAGATAAATGTCATAGTTGTGAAAGCATTCTTCTATGCTAATAAAATGATTCCCCTATGTTTAAAAATTATGGTAAAAAATACACAATGCAAAAAAAACCATATCAACTCTTAATACTTTATTATATTTATTTATTTATTTGCATATACACATATGTGCTATACATGTGGAGGCCAGAGGGCAACTTGTGGGAATCAATTCTTACCTTCTAATATGTGAGTCCGGGGACTGACCTGAAATTGTCCGGCTTGGGGGCAAGCACCTTCATCCACTGAGCCATTACCAGCCCATTGACTCTAATATTTTAAATGGCATACAGATGTCTATAAATGAGCACAACACATTTGTTCCTAATTGGAAAATTGGAGTGTTTAGATTTTTCACTATTATCAATGACTGCAATCAACAAACTTGTGAAGAAATATTTGCTCCCATCTCAACTTATTTCTCTGGGATAGATTCCCAGAAGTGCAATTACTAGATAAGGAACTTGAGCATTTAACAGGTCTCAACATTTCTCTAAATCACAGTACCCTCCTAAAAACATAAAACAGCCGTTCTGCTGCCCCCTCACTAGTGTGACAATTTGACAAAACAGAATTATGTCAGCTCAGTTGGTGACGGTCCCAAAAGCAAGTGGGCCCACATGTCATTAGTACCACTGTCTGGCCTGTTGCTGTTCTGCCTCATTAAACAGCTCAGCTACGGGGAAGGAGAGGGCCCACTCCATAGACTAAAGGCAGCCTAGCTTCTCCTTCACCTGGAGGCTAGAGAATCCAGCCTCTTGTAAGTGACCATGGTGAGCACAGTGACAAAGATAAAGAGCCATGGGTAGTGCCTTCACAAAGACCAGGTGTGGCTGCGCATGCCGGCAATCCCAGTTCTCAGGAGACCAGAGCAGGCAGATTTCTGGGAGTTCAAGACTAGCCTGGGCTACAGAGTGAGCCTAAACTCCTGAAAAAGGAGAAAGAAGGGCTGGCAAAGCAGGTGAGGAATCAGCTCAGTGGATGGAGGACCCTGAATAGAAAACCAGTAAAACCTCGCCCCATGAGGGAAGTAATCGAACTTAGCAGGAAGATCATCTCTTCCCCAAGAAGGTGAATGAAGTCGAGGGAAAGAAGCAGCAGGTGGAAAGAGCAGCTTCCTTTCTTTTAACAGTGAAGAGAAAATAAGGATACATATTCAGACCTAGTTTTCTTTGAAAGAATGAGGTCTTATTTTTAAAATAGCATGTTTTCTATATATTTTTTAAAAAAGTAAAATTTCCCTTTATACTATAAGCTCATTAGAGAATACTTAAAACATACAGGGAAGATATTTAATAAAATAAAAGCTATATGTATTGGTCAGTACCCCACTGGATAGTAACACTTTAGAAGTTAACTACTACGAGTGTTATATTTTCTCATGTGTATGGGTATGTATATTGTCTTAGTTACTTTTCCACTGCTGTGATGGAACACCATAACCAAAAGCAATTGGGGAGGAATTTGTTTTCCATAACCTGGATCAATAGTCTATTGAGGGAAGCCAAGGCAAACTCAAGCAGGGCAGGCACCAGGAGGTAGGAGCTGATACAGAAGCCATTTAGGGGTGCTGTTTACTGGCCTGCTCCCCATGCCTTGTTCATCCTGCTTTCTTATAGAACCCAGGACTATCAGTCCAAGGATGTCCCCACCCACAATGGACTGCCCATCCCTCATCAGTCACTAATTAAGAAAATGTACTACAGGTTTGCCAGTTTGCAGGCCAATCTTCTGAAGCCATTTTCTCAACTGAGGCTCCCTCCTCAGAAGACTATAGCTTGTGACAAGTGGACCTGAAACTAGCCAGCACATATGTACATACATGTGTGTGAATAAGTATGTATGTATATGCAGCATTTATGTGTACATATATATTTATTTAGTTTTGAAAACAAAATTCAGTTTGCATTATATATGTTCTCTGTCTTGTTTCTCACTTTTCGTTACACGGTGAGCATTTTTCCAGGCCAGGAAACATGCTATGTGCAAGCATACATGAGTACACATATGGGTGCCTGGAACTTACTTGGGCTAGCCTGGCTGACCAGCGAGCTTCACGGATCCACCCACCTTTGCCTCCCCCGCACTGGGCTTACAAAGGCATTTCACCGCACCTGGACTTTCAAATCTGAGTTCTGGAAACTGAGTCCCTGTGTTTGTAAGGCAAGCACTTCACTAATAAAGCTTTTCCCTAACCCCCAGACCAGTGAAATTTTAAAAACCAACATTAGCACAGAACATCCTGCCCACTTCTGTTTGAAGAGCCCCACTTTGGATAGAGGGCACCAATATCAGAACTGCCCAAAGCAGCAACCCTGATGAAGTGAATATTCTTATCTCTGTACGTGACACGTGGTTTCTGCTTGGTTAACCAGCTTGACATTAATGGTTGCTCTTAGGTTTGCCCAAAAAAGTCCATGTTTGCTGTTCTCCACAGGCCATTCCAAGTAAGTCCTCTGTGCCATGAGAGATTTAAGTTTGTGGTAGTTGCTAGGGATGGAGTACTGTGGAATGGGCTCCAGCAAGATCAGGATTAAGTTGTCAGACCCTTCATGGAAGAGATTGTGATGGGCAAAGTAGAGTTCATAATGGCACCACTCACTCTGGATGAAGTGGGGAGACAGCACAAAGATGGACTTGTAACTCTTCTCGATGAAATGGATGATATTCTCCACGATGCTCTTGCCAGGGATAAAGTTTCTCTCATGGAGGCAAACCCGTATGCCATCTTTCTCTAGGTTTGGTAGTAATTCGTTCTTCACCCAGGTGGAATCATGTCCACTGTATGAGACGAAAGCATGGAATTGGAGCTTCCTCTGGAGTTCCTCTTCAGGGATGTTCCTGGCCCTGTGCCGGGTCTGTGTCCACTGACACATCATCCTTACATACCAGGGCAGATCAAAGTAGAGCCAGAGGAAAGCCACGATAGCAACCAAGACCAGCAAAGTGGCCCCGATGGTGACAATCAGCAGAGCAGTATCACAGGACAATGGAGACATGCGGAAGTCCTGCAGTGGAGTCCCCTTAGCGCTTTCTGGGGAGTCACACCTGTAAGCATCAGGCCAGCCCTCTACCACTTCTCCTGATACATGGCCTATGTTTTTGATAAACGCTCTCAGCTCACATGTACATCGGAATGGGTTGTTCCCTGCTGTTAAGGACCTGATCTTCTGACAGCTCTGGAAGAAATCCACTGAGGGGTGGGAAACTGAATTGTGCTCGATGACCAGCACAGAAAGGCTGCTGAAGGCCCCGCATCCGGGAAGGTCCGTTAAAGAATTGGATGCAACATTGAGTTCCTGCAAAGCTTGCAGGTAGGTGATATCTTTAGGGATGCTCATTATTCTGTTGTTGTGAAGGTCAAGGACCTTGACCTTGGGAGGCAAGCATCTGAAGACAGAGTCAGTAAGCATATTTGAAGACAAATTTAAAACTAGCAAACTCTCCGTCCAGGAACATAGGTTTTCCTCCTCGCTGTACCATAGAAAATTCTGGCTAATGTCTAGTTTTTGTAGTGATTTCATCTCCGCAGACATAAGAATTATATTTTCAAGTTTTTTTAACTGATTTTTTTGTAAAATAAGTGTTTTCAATTTAATTAAGTTTCTACAATCTTTGAAAACCATGTCTGTTAAGAGGTTATCTGTGAAGTCCAAATACAGAAATGGGCTAACTTTGGTCGGGCAAAGCATGTGGAGCATGTGTGTTCCAGACACTGTGAAGTTTTGGATGTTCATATTGGAAAAGACTTCATAAATGTAATTTTGTGATAAACTGTATGCTTCACTGACAACTTGATGTATTGACAAAGCCTTCAGAGAAGTGTCAGAATAATTGAAATTTCTTAACTCGACTCGACCTTGTAGCGTCGTGTTTGAAATTGAGAGATACTTTACCGGTGCACACCAAACAGACTGGAGGATATCGATGAAGGAATTCCATGTTGTTTCAATGTTGTTTAAGGTAAGACTCGATAGCCCCAGATTCTTTCTAAGCTTTAACAAAGCACTTAAGAAATAAGAACACTTAGAGTTTTCAAGTCCACACTTGATGTTAGATAGTTGCAAACTGTTTACAGTGCTGACTGATACATCCAGCATAAAACGAAATTCTCTTTTCTCGGGGAAAACGACATGCAGAGCCCCAGTATTAATGTGCTGAAGACACTCAGGGTCTTCTCTTTCCCCATAAGTGTCTCCTAACACCAGCAAAACCTCAGTGATATTCAAATGAGCAATCGGCTGCACACTGGCGCTTTGTACCTGACTACCACTCAGTCCCAGAAATTTTAACTGGGACATGTTGCCAAACTCTTTGCATATGGGAAGGGCATCAAATGCGTTGAAGGAAAGATCTAAATGCTTGAAGTTGACTGTCGGGTGGCAAGAAATCACCCTTAACTCATTGTGGGACAAATCCAAATATTCCAGTTCCGTGTTGAATTTGAAAATGCCGAGATCAAGGTACTGGAGTCTGTTGTAGGGCATCACCAAGGCCCTCAGCTTGGACAGCGAGCGGATGTCAGAAGTCTGAAGTTCAGATATATTGTTGTGTGATAGATCTAAAGTAGTTGTTGTCAAGGGTAGGTCCTTGGGCACATGGGTGAGGTTTGCTCTTGGCCTCTTAATGATAAGTTCACTTCCATCAGATAATCGGATTTTGATAAGTATCAGTCCCAAGACAATGATAATATAGAAGATGACGGAATTTATTTTAGTCATTGTATGGCAATAAACATTCCTGAGGCAACTGCTATATTCTTCAGAGCACTTTCGACATGGGTACAGATCCTAGGAAAAATTCACATGAAATGATTATATGAAGTCAGACATTAAACAGCTTTTGTTATTAGAGATTTATGAAATGAAGGCTATGTTCTTTAGAGTTATACAACCCAAAATCAAGAAGACTGATAAATGTGGTAGATGGTGGATAGATGGACAGTAGGTACTGTGTGTGTGTGTTTGCCTGCCCCAGGGCATATGTGAAGGACACTTGTGAGCATCAATTTTTGCCTTCCACCATGTGAGACCACCCAGAGATTAAGCTCAGCTTGTCGGGTTTGGCAGCAAGTACCTTTACCCACTCAGCCATCTTGTTAGCCCCAAACAATTTTATATACCGTAGGAGCTGGAGAAGGCCCCAGAGAGACCACAGCTCCGCCGATGCCTGTACTTTCAGTCCCCAGAATAAATTGCTGTTGTTTTAAGTTACTGAATTCGTGATGGCTTAATGCAGGAGCTGTAGAATTGGAACACAGATGGCCCACAGAAACTCCTTGTGCTGTGTAGTTTAATGTCAACTTGACACAAGGTAGAGTCATCTGAAAGGAGGGGACCTCAATTGAGAAAAAGCCTCCATAAGATCTGGCTGTAGGAATCTGCAAGGATGACCCCAGCTAAGATCTTAAGCAATAGTGGAGAGGGTACCTAAGCTGGTCTTCCCCTGTAATCAGATTGACGACTACCTTAATTGCCATCATAGAAACTTCATCCAGCAACTGATGGAAGCAGATGCAGAGATCCACAGGTAGCACTGGGCCAAGCTCCCAGAGTCCAGTAGAAGAGAGGGAAGAATGGTAATATGAGCAAAGGGGTCAAGACCATGATGGAGATGCCCACAGAAACAGCTGAACTGAGCTAGCCGGAGCTCACTGACTCTGGACTGACCCCAGGGGAACCTGGGCCCCTGGACCAAACTAGGCCCTCTGAATGTGGGTGACAGTTGTGTGGCTGGGGCAGTCTGTGGGGTCACTGGCAGTGGGACCAGGATTTATGGTTTTTTTTATTCTATTCTCTTTGAAGGAATACCTTACTCAGTCTAGATATGGGGGGAGGGGAGCTTGGTCCTGCTTCAAAGTGATGTCCCAGACTTTCTTGACTCCCCATGGGAAGCCATACCCTCTCTGAGGAGTGGATGGGGGGGGGAGATGTAGGGAGAGGGAGGAAGAGAGGGAGAGGGAACTGGGATTGTTATGTAAAATGAGAAAAGATTGTTTTAAAAAATAAATTAAAAAAAGAAAAGGAAAAAAAGAAATAGAATTCAAATAAATATTTCAACGCTTTTACAAAAAATAAAAAAGATCAGGCAATAGGGCATTTTAACTAGTGATTGATAGGAGAGGGCCCAGTCCATTGTGGGTGGTACCCTCCCTGGGCTGGTGATTCTGGGTTCTATAAGAAAGCAAACTTAGCAAGCCAGTAAGCAGCACCCCTCCATGGCCTCTGCATCAGCTCCTGCCTCCAGATACCCACTCTATTTGAGTTCCTGCCCTGACTTCTCTCAGTGATGGACTATGGTATGGAAGTGTATGCCAAAGAAACCCTTTCCTCCCCAAGTTGCCTTGGCCATGGTGCTTCATCACAGCAACATAATCCTAATTAAGACACTCCCCTGGCTCTGACCCTTTCAAACACTCATTCAAAACCAAAACTGAGACTCACTGCGCGTCCTTTAATGCTTTGACATGGAAAGTTCAGGTGTCCTGTGACTCTCTGAAGAGACCCCCTGGGTGGCAGCGTCACAACTGCCGCTGCATCACTGGCACCACTGTGATTACCTGGATAAGCCTTGGGCCTAAATTTGGTCTTACTCAAAAGCTGATAAAGATCACAGTAAAGGTTGCTCAGTTATTCATTCATTCTTTCTTTCATCCATTTATTTATCCAACCAATATGTATCAGTGTTTTGGGGCCCAAACACAGACCAGTGAAGAAGAGCAACTCCTGTCTCTCAAAACAAAGCCCTGTTAATAAATAACTCATTTTAATTTCATGCAGTAGTTAAAGAGTAATCTAGAAAAGTGAATCAGGGTAACTTCAGGTCTGATACAGTGCTAAGTAATTAGTTTTGACTAATTCCCTAGAGAAAGCCTTTTGAGATGACCTTGAGGTAGAAATTGAAAGGAAGCCAAAGAGCTGAGGGAAGAGCCCTTCTAGAAAAAAAATAAAAGAAAAAAGGAAAAGAAAAGAAAAAGAAAAAGAAAGGCAAATATAAAGTCTTGAGATGGACCTGTGGTAAGCTGCTATGAGGGACAGGGTGGCCAGCCATAGTCCGGGGTGAGGCAAACACAAGAAGCGTCAGAGCCAAGATCACTCTAGGCCTTGTTGGTCATGGCGAGGGAGCAGGGTTAGATCCCATATTATATACTTCTGTTGCTGTGATAAATACCCTAAGGAGAGCAACTGAAGGAAGAATTGAGTTTATTTTAGTTTGTGGTTCCAGGGCACAGAGTCATTATGGTGGAGGAGGCATGGCTAGAGGAGGGCTCCAGGGCACAGAGTCATTATGGTGGGGGAGGCAGGGCCTCAGGAGCAGGAAGGCCTGCGGATCACCTTTCCATCCATACACAGGAGGCAGAGCGAGAAGAAGGAAGTGAGGTAAGGCTATTAACCTTCAAAACCCATCCCCAGGGACAGATATACTTCCCCGACAAGGCTCCACCTCGTAAAGATTCCATCACCTCCCCAAAGCGCACCAACTGGGGACCAAGTGTTCAAACACACGAGCCTCTGGGGGACATTTCACATTCAAATCCCAACAGATCCTAAGAGTCACAAGGATACTGAATCTTAAGAATAATTCACTCATTCAATATTGGAGGGATTCGAGGATGGAGAAACTTCAGAAAATCTTTTTTGTTCATTCATCAAATGCATATGTCCCCCCTCTGACACACCAGACATTGTTTGGGGTTGTGCCCATTGCTCTAGTTATCAGCCCGTAGGTCCTTGGATGCTGTCTGTCGCCCCCTTTCCAATGGTGTGAGGACAGAGGGAGCTGAGTTGAGATGAGCACTAGAGGCTCAGTACAGGCTGCACAGCTCGGCAGCTGTCTCGGGAAACTGATTTAACCCCCCAGGCTGGCATTAAAGACAAGCCACCAGCATACCAACGAAGAGCCAGATCCCTGCCCGCATGTCCCTCACCACACATCAAACGGCGCAGACAGACCTAAAGAATTCAATTCTGAGAGGTAGCCCTGTGCTATAAAAGTTCCCCAGGCTAGACATGCAAACCTCTCCCCGGCTGACCTTCCTGCCGGGGTGTCCATGAATGCCCTGGCTATCCTGATTTCTCCACCAGCTGCACTCAGGAAGTCTCTGAGCAAAAAAGATGACCGCATCATCGTTCATGTGAAAGCAAGGCTAGCCTTTGCACCTCATTGGTTGCCCTGGGAAAGGCCGAGAAATGTTCCAATTATCCTGCTCCAGCATCCCAAAGACCTCCACATGTGCACATGCAAATTCAGGCACACACTCAAGACAAAGAAATGTTTTTTTTAAACGAAAGTATTATAAGCATAAATCAATTTTAGATATTTGTTGTAGATACTTTTAGATATTTAAATAATTTTAGATATTTGAAGCTATAAATTATAGATATAAACTTGCTAAAGTCATTGAAAATCAATATCTAAATTTTCTTGTCCACACAAAACCAATTCCTGTTGTTACTGTTTTGTTTTTGAGACACTTCCCAATACATAACCCTGGCTATCCTAGAACTTACTTTGCAGCTATGTAAAATGGGTGGTCTCAAACTTGCTGTGATCCTCCTGTCTCTGCCTCCAAAATGCTGGGATGTAGCACCATGCCCTGCCAAAACATTGTTGAGCAAAGTCTTAATGATAGTCACTGACCCCCATCTATTTTAGAACCTCAAAACCATTTTACCATTAACTAGAAAAGGATGATTCATTAACTGGACAGTGAAAGGAGACTTTCAAAGCATAAAAGCCTTCAGATACATTTACGTCCATTTTTATGATCCAGAACAAGCTTAGCTGCCATCAAATGGTACAAGGAACTAACTTGTTTGCATTACCTCTGCTCAGAAACTCTGGGGATATCAACCAGGGTTTGGTTGATGTTAAATAGGCCAACACCCCCACAATGAACCTGACTCACTAAGTTCAGTTCTTCAAACATGTGCGAAGAATTTTCTCTGAGCTAGAGTAACTATTAACCAGCTCTGGAAGGTCTGGACGGAGGGCAAGCATTGCTGTGTGACTGCGCAAACCTCTGCACTCAACTACGTGACTGGGGCTCGGAGAGCATTTTCAAACCCTACAATTCCACCTTGACCTCTGGCTCCCCAGGACAGTTTCCATAGTCTGAGAAAACATCAAGAATATCCAGTAAGACTAACCCAGAATAAAAATGAGAGTAACCTCTCCATTAAGAAGGAGCTGTGTTGTGTGTTACAGGGCTTCTCCCAGAGAAGCTGAGTTCCATTGTGCAGACTGTTTTCGCTGGTATAGCGAAATGCCTCAGACAGACTGCTTGACAAAGAAGTTAATTTCACTTACAGTTTGGTCCACAGTCAAGGGGTCACATCTGGCAGTGACCTTGATAGCAGAATCCTAGGCAGCAAGGGGCATCTCAAGGCAAGAGATGGGGACATACATATGTATTCTGGTTACTCCCCCCTGCTTTTATTAAGCCACCAGTATTCAACCAGGGGCCTTACTCTGATGATCTGATTGAATCCAATTCTAGTTTCCTCCCAAAGGGCCACCTCCAAATGTCATCGTCAGATTGAGCTTCCTCTCTCTCTTCGTGCCTCACAGAGGGTAGTAAGTTCCAACATGTGGAATTCTGATCATTACTGTGACTATGTGGTCACTCAAATGTATGCAGGTCACAGCTTGTCCATTCTCCTGAACATTTCATTGAAAGGAATATGAATGGGGAACAGGAGAGGAGAGGGGAGAGGAGAGGAAGGGAGGGGAGAAGAGAGAGGAGAGAAGAGGAGAGGAGAAGAGAGGTCACTTAAAATCAAAAACAGCTGTGTCCCAAAATACAAAAAACACCTGTGACCAAATACTTTCTCTCTCTCTCTCTCTCTCTCTCTCTCTCTCTCTCTCTCTCTCTCTCTCACACACACACACACACACACACACACACACACACACACACGCATGCATGCATGCACATGCATACACACACACACACGAGCTGTTAAAAACAAATCACACAAGATGAAGTTTTTCTCTGCTTTAGGTTGGACAAACACTAGTTTCAAGCCACACAGTTCACAGTAAGTAATTACCAGAAGCAAGCCTACTTAGAGAAACATGCACAACTTGATCATAGAGACATTTTCTATTTCCACACAGCAACAAGCATTGTCCTTATTTCTAAAAAGAGTAAAGTAATTTGTTTGACTTACCAAGGCAACTTGCCTCTCCGGCATAGCAATAAGAAATTCAAGCACTTAACTTCCTCAAGCATTTTTTTTTTTTTTGGCAACTGCTTTCAGCATTGAAAAAAAAAAAGAGAGAGAGAGAGAGAGAGAGAGAGAGAGAGAGAGAGAGAGAGAGACTCTTTACTGCCACCTACTGCTAATTACTGGAATTACATCACATAGAAAGTTTAAGCCCACGTTCTGTTCTCTGGCCTATGGAATGAAGTTGTAGACTTGTAGTCGAATAGAGTAATCTCGCCATGGTTCTATGTTTATCTTTCACTGCAGTAAGTAGGTTCGTTGCTGTCTCCACTGATGGAGTGAAGTAGCGGTGTTAATAATTCATAGACTGTTGTTGGCTCAATTCAGCCTGCTTAACATGGCGGTTGCGGCAATGCTGTCACGTTTCTGGTGCATCTCATCTGCTTTGCTTTTCCTCTGGTCTTTCTGTTTGTTTGCTTTTCGAGACAGGATTTCTCTGTGTTGCTCTGGATGTCCTGGAACTCATCCTGTAGATCAGGCTGGCCTCGAACTCACGAAGATTGGCCTGCCTCTGCTGGGATTAAAGACATGTGCCACCGCTGCCGGCTTCCTCCGGTCTTTTGATTAGCTCACTGTCTAGTGGCTGGGCGGTGGAAGTCAGGAGGCAAGATCAAAGTTTTGCAAAAGATTTTTTTTTCCTCATAGAGGAAAGCTAAGTTGTGAGCGGCTCCTAGGACAAATGCCGGCCTTTCGATCACTAGCTTTCAGATGCAGCTTGGGACAAGGCTTTCCCATTAATATTTTCTAATTTTCTTCAAAACGTCATCTTCAGCTTTTAAAGTTGTGTGAAAAAAACAAAAAACAGACCAAAAAAACAAAAAAAACCAAAAAACCTGCCACCAAGGCCAAGGCCCTGTTTTCTCAAATAAGGCCTTCGATACTTCCACTGACTTGATTTTGGTTAGCAAACTCAAATTCTTATCAAACAACCACAACAAATGTCAATCAGAGCCGAAGCATGACAGTGGCCTCCGCTTGTCCAGTCACTGTGCGAATGCGGAGACAGCAAAACCCCTTCCTTCTGCCCCTCCACACGTCTCTACCGGAATCAGCTTTTCTACTGAACGCAGAATGAGGTCTACTTCCCTAAACCGAGAACTCTGGGGTTTCCTTTTGACCCCTCTTATGTTCCCCATCTCAGAATCTGTTTAACGGAGAATGTTTAGTTCCAGGAGTCAAGTCGACAGCCAAGAACAGCTGCACAGTTCCCAGTGATCTGCCTCCGCCGCCCAGGGAAATGTGTGGTTAAACGTGTTTATAAAACTGAAAAAGAAATGAAGCGCGCACCCGCCCCCCACTGCTTCTTCCTTTAAAATCGTAACCGGAGACAGAGATGTCTTTGAGAGCTCAGCTCTTGGCTCCTGGATTAGTCAGGGTTCTCTAGAGGAACAGAATCGACAAAATGAGTCTGTATTTATATACAGGAGATTTGTTGGAGTGGCTTACAGGCTGTGGTCCAGCTAGTTCAACAATGGCTATCTAAAACAGAAAGTCTACGAATCCAGTTGTTGCTCAGCGCACGAGGCTGGGTGTCTTAGCTGGTCTTAGCCCACAGCAGGATCGTAGGCTCTAAGGACAGTGAGGGAATGGACTTGCCTGTAGTCGGACTTTTCCTGTCCTGCCAGCCAGCTCCCAAATAACCACACTTCTTTTTAATTATGAAAGCTCAGCCAATAGCTTAGGCTTGTATCTAACCAGTTCTTATAACTTAAATTAACTTCTATTTTTTAATCTACATTCTTTTACGTAGCTTGGTTACCTTTACTTTGTAAAGCCCATGCTGCTTGCTCTGCATCTCCTGGTGTCTCCTCTTGACTCCGCCCCTAGTCTTCCCAGAGTCCTCTTTGCCCCCCAAAACCTTGCCTAGCTATTGGCCATTTAGCTTTTTTATTAAATCAATCCGAGTGACATTTCTTCACAGTGTACAAAAAGATTATTCCATAACACTTGTCATTGAGAGTGAGGTCAAGCAGGCAAAGAGCAAAATCTTCCTTCTTTCTTATCCTTTAAATAGGCTATCAAAAGAAGGTGTGGCTCAGATTTAGCGTGGGTCTTCTGATCTCAAATTTAAGGATTTAAGGTGAGTCTTCCTACCTCAAAAGATCCAGTTAACTAAAAATCCCTCACAGAAGCTTGAGTTTTTAGTTAATTTCAAATGGAATCAATTTAACAACCAAGAATAGTTATTACAGCTCCTAAAGGCACAGGATTCAAGATCCAAGATCCAAAGAATGCCCAAGGATGTGCCCGCTGGTGCCCAAGGATGTGCCCACTGGTGCCCAAGGATGTGCCCAAGGATGTGCGCGCTGGTGCAATAGTGGCCCAACGCTTATGAGGTAATCAACCATTCTTAAGTCAGATCTAATCAACAGGAAGGAAGTCCTTCCTGGTACCGTAAACCTGGCCGAACAACTGTGAGTCAGGAGGTTATAGGCCCTAGGGAGGAACTTATACAGCTGTTGTCTTGCTAAATGAACACTTTGTCAAACTAGCTTCTAATACTAATGTTTATAAACATAGATTAGCACTGCCTTCAACCTTAGCCAGAGGAATCTCTCTCTGCAGTGGTCAGCACTTAATAAAGAGACTCCTCACTCATCAAAGTGCTGAGAATAAGTGACTATTGAGTGCTCGCCCTAAAAAGGGCCCCTCTATCAACCTTCACCTAGGGCTCAGGGAATATCACGGAAGACAAAGCATTAAGTATGTAAGAGCTGGAGGAGGGGGAAGACAGCAGTGGGATGCGACCTTCAGGACACCCGTGACCACGGCGCTCCTGAACTCACCCCAGGTATGTCTGCTCACATGAGATCACAAAACCAAGCCAGCATCAGTCAACATTCTAACAGGCAGCACTAAAGTATGATGGGAGAGGAGAGGGAGGGAGGGAGGGAGGGAGGGAGGGAGGGAGGGAGGGAGGAAGAGAGAGAGAGAAAGCCTGAAAGAATGTGTTGGGGGTGGAGAGTTCGAGTAGATATGACTAACATATATTGTACACATAATACAAAATTGTCAAAGTATAAAGATACTCTGTTTAAAAAGAAAACGACCCAAGAAAGGAAATTAAGTGGCGCACAAGGCAAAGCATGTTATCACCCTAGTGTCCCTCTTCCCTCCAAGCTCACGCCCCATCCCTCTATGAGCTGCCTCCTCACCTCTTTCTGTCTCCCCTATTAGCCAGGGGATAACCAAATGTCAGTACAGCCAGCACTCCCGGGGAAGCCTTCTCTTCTCAGAGAATATGGTCTTTTAAATTTGTAAAAGTATTGAAAGCATTGCAATTTTAAAAGTATGTCCGAAATATTATTTCATCACTCAGTCAATACCAAACATTATTAAAATTAGGGTGTGTGTGTGTGTGCGTGCGTGTGTGTGTGTGTGTGTGTGTGTGTGTGTTAATGCCAACTCTCCAAAGTCTGGTGTGCACATTCATCTCAATTGGTCACCCACATTTGAGGAGCTCAATGATCACATGTGGCTGAAAGCTACCATCCTGGACAGCACCAGATTAGTTGACACTATCACAACTTGAAAACACACAGAAGCTGAAGTCCACCCCTGTCCTTCAGGCAGCCCCTAACTTTTTGCCACAGCAAGTTCTCTGTCCCGCATCCAGGTGTGTGTTTTAGGGTCCAGGGCACTGTAAAGAAACCGTCAAGTAGGTTTAATCTGTGATTAGTTTTTTTCTAAGCCTTATCGAACTATAAATACTCTAAAAATAAAAGCACAAAAAGTAAACAAAAATATAATGTACACACTCAGTAACATAAATACTTTTGATGTATTTAGAATTGTGTAATCATTGACACAATCAATCTACAAGATTTTCATCATCTTAAAATGAAGCACTGTATCATTCTTTACCTGTACAAACCGGCCCAATTTACTCTATAGAAAACACTTCATCTCTGTGGATTGACCTCTCCCGACTACTTTAGATGGTGGATTTATATTTTCCTTTTTGACTGGCTTGCTTCTTAGCATCATGTTTTTATGGCTCAACTATGCTGTCGTACATATTGATATCTCATTCTTTTTCTTTGCTCAACATTTTTAAACATTTTATTTATTTACTTATTTTTAAATTTTTTTGTTTATTTTGCATACCAACCACAGTTTCCCCTCCCTCCTCTCCTCCACCACCTCCCTTCTGCTGCGGCCACCCCCTGCCCAGCCTCTCCTCTTCCATCTCCATTTAGAAAGGGGCAGGCCTTCTATGGCCTCTCCCTGCCCAGCCTCCCCTCTTCCATCTCCATTTAGAAAGGGGCAGGCCTTCTATGGCCTCCCCCTGCCCAGCCTCCCCTCTTCCATCTCCATTTAGAAAGGGGCAGGCCTCTTATGGGAGTCAACAAAGCATGACACATCAAGTTGAGGCAGGACCAGCATCCTCCCCTGCATCAAGGTTGGGCAAGGCAACCCAGCATGGGGAATGGGTTCAAGCACCAGGGGTAGATCCTGATCCCACTGCTAGGAGCCCCACAAACAGGCCAAGCTACACAACTGTCACACACATGCAGAGGGCCTAGGTCAGTCTCATGCAGGCTCCCTAACTATTGGTCCAGACTTGGTGAGCTCCCATGAACTCAGGCCTGCTGTATCTGTGGGTTCCTCTGCCATGATCTTGAATCCCCTGGTTCTTACAATCCTTCCTTTCTCTCTTCAACAGGACTCCCAGACCTTGACCCAGTGTTTGGCTAGAAATTTTTGCATTTGCTTTTGTAAGTTATTGGATGAATGCTCTCTAATGACCATTAGGGTAGTCACCTATTTGATTAAAGGAGGAGGCCAGTTCAGGTACCTTCTCCACTATTGCTAGGAGTCTTAGCTGGGGTCATCCTTGTGGATTCTGGGGAGTTTCCCTGACACCAGGTTTCTCCCTAGCCCTCATCATGATATCTCTTTTATTATTCTCCCCATCTGTCCCACCTCCAAACTGCCCAACCCAATCCTTCATGTTACCATACCTCTGCCACCCCAGCCCTTAGTTTACCCAGGACATCTCTTCTATTTCCCATTCCTAGGGAAATCCATGTGTCTCTCTTTGGGCCCTCCTTGTTGCCTAGCTTCTCTGGGGCTGTGGATTGTAGTCTTGTCATCCTTTACTTTATAACTAATATCCACTTATGAGTGAGTATCTACCATGTTTGTCTTTCTGGGTCTGGGTTACCTCACTCAGGATGATTTTTTTTTTTTTTAGTTCCATCCATTTGCCTGCAAATTTCATGAGGTCATTATTTTTTTTTCCACTGAGTAATATTCCTTTGTGTACTTATACCACATTTTCTTTATCCATTCTTCAGTCGAAGGGCATCTAGGCTGTTTCAAAGTTCTGGCTTTTACAAATAACACTGCTATGAACATAGTTGAGCAAGCCTTGTGGTATGATTGAGCATCCTTTGGGTATATGCCCAAGAGTGGTGTAGCTAGGTCTTGAGGTAGATTGATTCCTGATTTCCAAAGTAACTGTACCAGTTTGCACTCCCACCAGCAGTGAAGGAATATTCCCCTTACTCTGTGTCCTCTCCAACATAGGTTGTCATTAGTGTTTTTGATCTTAGCCATTCTGACATGTGTAAGATGGTATCTCAGAGGTGGTTTGATTTGTATTTCCTTGATGACTAAGGATGTTGAGATTCTTTAGGAGTATTTTGGCCATTTGATATTCTTCTGTTGAGAATTCTCTGTTTAGATCTGTACACCACCACCACCACCACCACCCCTTTTTTTTTTTTTTTTTTGGTTTTTTTGAGACAGGGTTTCTCTGTAGCTTTGGAGCCTGTCCTGGAATTAGCTCTTGTAGACCAGGCTGGCCTCGAACTCACAAAGATCCTCCTGCCTCTGCCTCCCAAGTGCTGGGATTAAAGGCATGTGCCACCACCGCCTGGCCTGTGCCCCATTTTTTAATTATATTATTTGGTATTTTCACGTTTCTTAAGTTCTTTATATATTTTGAAGATCAGCCCTCTGTCAGATGTGAGGTTGGTGAAAATCTTTTCCCATTCTGTATGCTGCCATTTTGTCTTACTGACGGTGTCTTTTGTCTTACAGTTTCATGAGGTCCCATTTATTAGTTGTTGATCTCAGTGTCTGTGCTACTGGTGTTCTATTCAGGAAGTTGTCTCCCATGCCAGTGCCTTCAAGGCTATGTCCCACTTTCTCTTCTATCAGCTTCAGCATAACTGATCTTTGATTCATTTGGACTTCAGTTTTGCACAGGGTGATAAATATGGACCTATTTGCATTTTCCTACATGCCAACATCCAGTTATGCCAGCACCATTTGTTGAAGATGCTTTCTTTTTTCCACTGTATAATTTTGGCTTCTTTGTCAAAAAATCAGGTGTTCATAGGTGTGTGGATTTATGTCAGGGTCTTTGATTTGATTGCATTGATTCACCTCTCTTCTTTTACACTAATACCATACTGTTTTTATGACTGTAGCTTCATTGTAGAGCTTGAAGTCAGGAACAGTGATACCGCTGGAAGTTCTTTTATTATTCAGGATTGTTTTAGCTATCCTGGTTTTCTATTTTTCCATATGAAGTTGAGTATTGTTCATTCAAGGTCTATGAAGAATTGTGTTGGGATTTTAATGGAGATTGCTTTGAATCTGTAGAATGCTTCTGGTAAGATTGTCATTTTTACTATGTTAATCCTACCAATCCATGAGCATGTGAGATCTTTCAATTTCTTGATATCTTCTCCAATTTCTTACTTCGAAGACTTAAAGTTCTCGTCATACAGGTCTTTCACTTGTTTGGTTATATGCTGTAGGAAATCCTACAACAGAAAAGGAGAGGTGATATCGGATTCCCATCTATATGTTGTGAATACCATTGGTTAATAAAGAAACTGCCTTGGCCTGTTGATAGGGTAGAGCAGAGCTAGGTGGGGAAAACTAAACCGAATGCTGGGAGAAAGGAGGCAGAGGCGGAGAGAAGCCATGTAGCCTTGCCAGAGACAGATGCTAGATGGAACTTTACCCGGTAAGCCACAGCTATGTGGCGATACACAGATTAATAGAGATGGGTTAAATTAATATGGAAGAGCTAGCTGATAAGAAGTTAGAGCTAATAGGCCAAGCAGTCATTTAAATGATATAGTTTCTATGTGGTTATTTTGGGAGAATGAGTGGCTGGGAAATGAACAAGCAGCCCCATATAACAGTTATAGTTACCCAAAGATATTTTATGTTGTTTATGGCTAATGTAAAGGGTGTTGTTTTTCTGATTTCTTTCTTAACCCATTTATCATTTGTATATAAGAGGGCTATTGATTTTTTTTTTTTTAGTTAGTCTGGTATCCAGCCACATTACTGAAGGTATTTATTAGCTGTAGGAGTTCCCTGGTAGAATTTTTGGGGTCACTTATGTATACTATCATATCATCTGCAAATAGCGAAAGTTTGGCTTCTTTCCAATTTGTTTTCCCTTGATCACCTTTTGTTGTCTTGTTGCTCTAGGCTAAAACTTCGAGTACTATACTGAATAGATATGGAGAGAGTGGACCTTGTCTTGTTCCCGATTTTAGGAGACTCACTTTGAGTTTCTCCCCATTTAGTTTGATGTTGGCTGTCTGCTTGCTGTATATTGCTTTTATTATGTTTAGGTATGTTCCTTATAGCCATGATCTCTCCAAGATCTTTATCATGAAGGGGTGTTGGATTTTTTGAAGACTTTTTCAGCATCTAATGAAATTATCGTGTTTTTTTTTCTTTCCGTTTGTTTATATGGTGAATTACATTGACAGATTTTTGTGTGTTGAACCATCCTTGCATCTCTGAGATGAAGCCAACTTGATCATGGTGGATGACTCTTTTTGATGCGTTCTTAGATTCAGTTTGCCAGTAGTTTATTAAGTATTTTTGCATCGATATTCATGAGGGAGATTGGTATGCAATTATCTTTCTTTGTTACATCTTTGTGTGGTTTAGTATCAAGGTATCTGTAGCTTCATAAAAAGAATTTGGTAATGTTCCTCCTGTTTACGTTGTGTGAAACAATTTGAGGAGTATCTCATAACAAGAATTTGGCAATGTTCCTTCTGTTTATGTTATGTGAAACAATTTGAGGAGTGTTGATATTAGTTCTTCTTTTAAATTCTGGTAGAATTCTGTGCTGAAACCATTTGGCCCTGGGCTTTGTTGTTGTTGTTGGGAGATTTTTAATGATTGTTTTTGTTAAGAAAAAATAATAAGAAAGGGGAGGCTCCACTGGCACAAAAAGTTCAATTAGGTCAAATCAAACCAAATCAAAATGCCCATCGTTTTATTAAGAATGATGCTCTCGGGTGGCCGAGCACATGGCAAAGAGACAGGAAAGCAGGGAGCCCATACAAACCCGAAAACCACATGTTTCACTTCTAGGAGCCCACTTAAATGCCCTGTGGGGCATCCTGGCATGCTGGGATTTGAAGTCCAGAGCAATGTAGCTCCCAGGCCAGGTTGGCTGGGATGGATGCCAGGGATTGGAGGCTATGCTCCCAACTTAACAGTTTCTCTTTCCTTAGGGGCTATAGGTCTATTTAAATTGTTTATCAGGTCTTGATTTAATTTTGGTATGTGGTACCTATCAAGAAAATGTCAATTTCTTTTAAATTTTCCAGTTTTGTGGGTACAAGTTTTTCAAGTATAACCTAAGTATTCTCTGGATTTCCTCAGTGTCTGTTGTTATGTCTGTTTCTGATTTTGTTAATTTGGATATTATTTCCCTGCCTTTTGATTAGTTTGGATAAAGGTTTGTCTGTCTTGTTGATTTTCTCAAAGAACCAACTCTGCTTCATTGGTTCTTTGTGCCACTTTCTTTGTTTCTATTTTATTGATTTCAGACTGGATTTTGATTATTTCCTGCCATTTACTCCTCCTGCGTGAGTTTGCTTCTTTTTGTTCTAAAACTTTCAGGCGTGCTATTAAGTCCCTAGTGTGAGATTTCTCCAAATTCTTTATGTAGGCATAGTGTTAGGAACTTACACTGCTTTCATAGTGTCCCATAGGTTTGGGTATGATACGGATTCATTTTCATTGAATTCTAGGAAGTCTTTAATTTCTTTCTTTAATTATTTCTTGGCCCAGTGCTGATTCAGCTGAGAGTTGTTCAGTTTCAATGAGTTTGAAGATACCTCATTCTTTTCTTTTCAGACAGGGTTACTCTATTTAGGCTCGGATATCCTGGAACTTGTTCTATAGACCAGACTGGCCTTGAACTCACAGAGATCCATCTGCCTCTGTCTCCCAAGTTCTGAGGTTAAAATTGTGCACCATAACCACCAGGTCAGTAGTAACTCATTCTTGCTGCAGAACAATTTTCAGCTGTATGGTCTCTTAGGGTTTCTCTTGCTGTGAAGAGACACCATGACCATGAAAACTCTATAAAGGAAAACTGAGAGTCCACTTGTGACTCAGTTTCTATCTGTAGTCCATCCTGACTTAACAGTCATTTGAGTTCAAGCTTGCCTTCTCTGCTTACTCCAGTATCCTGGAGAGTGAGTTCTGATTAAACCCATGGGCAAGAGCATTTTGCCCATGATAGAGAACATATTATTTATTAAGATACAGGTTGTTGAATGTCAGCCAGTTAAAAATTAAAAACTGTTTGCTGCTAGCAGGACTCACAAGATAGGTAATGAGACTACATCCTTCTTTCTCTCAAGGGCAATGCAGGGAGGTGATTAACTGATTGTGCTGTTCTTTTATCTGCCTTTTGCCTGTAATTAGTATATGTGCTGTCTTAGAAATAAACTCTGGGCTGGCTGGTATTCACCAACAGGCCTCCCAGATCTATTCTATGTTATCTGTTTCAATTTCTTTCGGTCTGCCATTTCCTCAACCTCACATCCCTTTCCAGATATGCCACCTGACTTTGTTGGAGCAGCCTCCAATAGAAAACATTTAACTGAAGTGGTGGCTTACAGTGTCAAAGGTTCAGTCCATTATCATCACAGTGTGGAGTATGGGAGCATGCTGGCAGATGTGGTGCTAGAGGAACAACTGAGAGTCCTCCAGCTTGCAGGAAACAGGAAGTTGATTGAGACACTGGGAGATATCCCAAACATAAGAAAGCTCAAAGCCTGCCCCCACCTGGTATAGGAGGTTCTTCTGTATTTGTGTTGTTTTCATTGGTGAATAAAGAAACTGCCTTGGCCTTTTGATAGGGCAGAAATCAGGTAGGCGGAGTAGACAGAATGGAATGCTGGGAAGAAGAGCAGTGTGGCAGACGCCATGAAGCTCCCATCTGAGACTAATGCCGGTTAGAATATTTCCTGGTAAGCCATGACCTCATGGTGTTGCACAGATTGGTAGAAATGGGTTAGATCAGGATATGAGAGTTGGCCAAGAAGAGGCTAGATATAATGGGCCAGGCAGTAATTTAATTAATACAATTTCTGTGTGCTTATTTTGGGGGTTAAGCTAGCTGGATGCTGAGAATGCGGCCCACTCCTCCATGGCACACTTTTTCCAACAAGGTCACAGGCACTTCAACAAAGACAAAACTCCAATAGTGCCACTCCCTGTGAGATTGTGGGGGCCATAGCATTCAAACTGCCACATATGAATGTGCCACATCTGTCTGTTCACCACCTATGAGCATCAAGGCTTCTATGAGCAATGCTCTTTTGAGCAGCATGCATACATTTTTGTGTAGACATATGTTCTTTTGAGATGTGGCCAGGACATGGATTATTGTATAGTAGAATAATTCTGTTTAGCCTTTGGAAGAGCCACCAGGCGGAGGGCAGCTGCAGCCCTGCCCTATCCAACTGACTCTGCTTCTCCATTTTCTTGCTAATACTTGTTTAACCTGGTTGTTTATAGCCCCAACTGTGTACAAAGAGGTAGCCCACTTTGATTTGAATTTGTGTTTTCCTGGCTAATAATAGCATCAACCATCTTTTCACATCCATTTTGACCATTTCTACATCTCCGTTCAGATTCATTTCCCATTTTTTTTTATCTTGTCCTTTTGTTTTATTTTGCTTTCCTATTTCTACTTATTTTTTTGTCTTGCATTGCTGGGGTCCAAACCCGGGGCCTCACAATTGATAAGAGGCACTCTACCATTAAGATGCATCCTGAGCCCTACCTGTGTTTTTAATTTTGAATATTATTATTACTGCTGTTGTTGCTGTGCACACATGTATGTATGATGTGTTAGAGGAGAAGGTGAACATATGGAGGTTGCAGGACAACTTTGTGGAATCAATTCTCTTCTTCCACATTTATATGGATTCCAAGGATTGAACTCAGGGTGCCAAGCTTATACAGCAAGCACATTATATGCTGAGCCTTCTTGGCAGCCCCTTATTGGCGTTTTTAATTATTGAGTTGTAACTCTTCTTTACACAGACTCCAGACTTAAATTCCTTATCAGATATATGAATTGCAGTTTTTGCCCTATTTTGGAGTAATCTTCTCTTTCTTGAAACACAAACACTTTAGTGTTTTGTTGTATATGATTTATCCTTTTTTCTTTTATTGTTTGTATGGTTGGAATCCTATCTAGGGAAACACTGACAAATCAGTCTACCTCTGTTCTCTGTTGGAAGGTTGTTTTAACTCTTTCGGTCTTTGATATTATTTTTGAGAAAGAATCTTGCTATATAGCCCAGGCTAGCCTGGGGCTCACAGTCTTTCTGCCTTAGCCTCCTGAATTCTGGAATTATAGGTATGTGCCCCTTTGCCCAGCCTTTTAGTTTTGTTTGTCCTGTGATGAATCTCAAATCCAGATCTTTAAGCATGCTGGGCAAGCTCTCTATCACCAAAACAAACCTAGTCCTTCAGCATTCAATGATCTTTCATCTTTTGTACATGGTACAAGACAGGGATCAAACTGTTTTTGCGTGTGGATATCCAGTTGTCTCGGCCCCCTGGTTGAAAAGACTTCTTTTTTCCGTGGAATGGTCTCAGCACGATTGTTGAAAGTCAATCGACCTTAAATACACAGGCTTACATCTGTACTCTGAATTAAACCCTGTTAATTAACTTGTTTGTCCTTGTGTTGGATGGCTCCACTTTGATCACTGTAGTCTTGTAGTGAGTTTTAAAATCAGAAGTGTGCAAGTCCTTCTTTCTCAGCTCACATCGACTATTCTGGATCTCTATATATTAAGAATTTTACTACCAGCTACATAATGTGAGGCAGGTATGTTGTCACTTGCTTTGTTTTGTGAAGACAGAGTTTTTCTGTGTAGATCTGTCTGGCTTAGAATTCATGATCCTCTGACTTCACTCCTGAGTTCTGGGATTATGAGGATATACCACCAAGCCTAGCTGGGAAGTGCACTTTCTTCTTTTTAAAATTAACTTTTAAAATTAGCATACAAAGTAATGGTCTCTATTATGCATTTGCATATGTGTAATTATACTTTGTTCCAATTTGAACATAGAATTTTAAATATAGGTTCTACCTATGAAAGAAAATGTGACATTTGTCTTTATTTGTTTGCCTTATTAAGATGAACACAATGATTTGCAGGTCCATCCATTTCCCTGAAAATGCTGTGATTCCACTTTTCTTTGGAGCTGAATAATATTCTGTTGTGTATATGAATCATATTTTCTTTGTCTGCTGAGGGTTACCTGTGCTCTCTCCATTCCCTGGTCATTGTGAATGGATAGCAGTAAACATGGGGGCATGTTTGTGGTGTGTTGGCTTAGAATCCTGCAGGTTTTGTATTATTTACTTTTCTTGTTATTGTTACAATGCCAGACAAAAGCAATGGAAGGGAGGGAGGTGGCATGGAAGGAAGGGGGGAGGAAGGGGGAGGGAGGGAGGTTGGCTGTTGCAGGATTTGATGGCACTGTGAAACAAAAGAGGTGTAAAGTTTATAAAGCTGAAAAATGTAAAAACTTAAGTTGCTTATCTAAGAAAATGTTTTAAGGTCTAAAAAGATATTTCTAGATTGGTAGTACAAGTTCGACAGTGGTTTAGGCACAGAACTTTGGACTCACCAAGACAGGATAGATAATTGAGTACTTTCCCCGAATTTGCCAAATACTAATGGAGCAGACTCTGTGAATGTAATTCTTCGTTGAATTCTTATTGCATATAGTTTTACTGTGTTAGTTTAAAACCTTTCCTTTTGATTTAGACAAAAAGGGGGAAATGTTGTTGGATATTTGATTGCACTGTGAAACTCTGAGACTGTGTTAATAAAATTAATCTTGGATCAGGGCATGAAGCCAGCAACTAATTGACAAGAATTAGCCATAGAGAGTATGGAGGACCCAGGAAGATGGGTAGGGAGTTGAGCAGGAAGGAGTAGGGAGGGACTTAAAGATTTGCAGGCTATTTTGGTTTGAATGTGTGGAGAGATGCTTCTCTTGCTGGGTCTCTGGCCAATAATAAAGGTCAGCTATTTGCTTCTTAGCTTCTCTGACCTAGCAGGTTTTCACCCCAACATCTGATTCCCAAGTCTTTATGGGTAAATAAAACAACTTAGATAAAAACAATAGTTGGGTTTTTTTTTTATTTAGTAGGTTGAGGAGCAAATTTTTTTTCTTTTTTTATTATTTATTTTTTTTCTCTGCTCCCCTCCCTGCCACACCCCTCCCTCCCTCAACCCTCCCCCAAGGTCCCCATGCTCCCAATTTATTCAGGAGATCTTGTCTTTTTATACTTTCTACTTCCCACGTAGATTATATCTATGTAGGTTTCTCTTAGTGTCCGTATTGTTGTCTAAATTCTCTGGGATTGTGGTTTGTAAGATGGTTTTCTTTGCCTTATGTTTAAAAACCACCTATGAGTGAGTACATGTGATAATTGTCTTTCTGTGTCTGGGTTACCTCACTCAAAATAATGCTTTCTAATTCCATCCATTTTCCTGCAAAATTTAGGCTGTCGTTATTTTTTTCTGCTATGTAGTACTCCATTGTGTAAATGTACCACATTTTTTTTATCCATTCTTCGATCGAGGGGCATCTAGGTTGTTTCCAGTTTCTGGCTATGACAAATAAAGCTGCTATGAACATAGTTGAGCACATGTCCTTGTGGCATGATTGAGCATCTTTTGGGTATATACCCAAAAGTGCTATTACTGGGTCTTGAGGAAGGTTGTTTCCTAATTTTCTGAGAAATCGCCACACTGACATCCATAGGGGTTGTACCAGCTTGCATTCCCA